>VZTZ01038801.1:91210-169095 GCA_013400955.1 Drymodes brunneopygia
GCCATCGACTGCTCCGGCCGCGCCCGGCCCCGCCCGCCGGCGGGCGGATCTGGGCGCGGAGCTCGATTGAGCAGCCTGTCCCTCAGGCTGCCGCCCCGCCGGTGCCGCAGGAGGGCCCGGACGCGGCCCCGGGCCTGCTCCCGATGCTGCGCTGGCTGATCGGCGGCGGCCGGGAGCCTCAGGGCTTGGCCGAGGTGAGGCGGCTCCCTGCGGAGCCTTAGGCTTGGGCCGGGCGGTGCCCTGAGGTCAGGATGCGCTTGGCAATGGCCTTTCCCACTGAGAGGGTCTGGGCCCCGGGATGGGCCATGGTCTGGGCCGGGTCTCGGCCTGCCGGGCAGTCGGGGGGATAGAACGGGTTANTCTCCTGCCCTATGGGAAATCTCAAGCATCTTGTGGAGTTATCTGAAAAAAGCAGGCAAAAAGCCATCAGGGCAAGTGACCTGTGTATATTCAGATGCTCAGAGCAGTGACTGCTGGACACCTCCAGGGTTTCTTGTGTGTGCTCAAGAACGGTGTTTGTGTGGCCTTTTGGGATGGGTTTTATGGTCTTGTCACACATTAACCTAAAACTCAAAAGACTTCGAAGATTAATGCAGCATCTCATCAATGTCTATAGCAGTTTAAAGAGAGCGAAGGAGATGGATCCAAGCTCTTCTCTGTGGTGCCAAGAGCCAAGAGCAGGCACTGATGCCCAGGAAGTTCCACCTGAATATGAGGAAGAACTTCATAACTGTGCAAGTGACTGGAACAGATTGCCCAGAGAGCGTGTGGAGTCTCCCTCGCTGCAGACACTCAAGAACTGCCAGGACACAGTCCTGTGCCATGTGCCCTAGGATGACCCTCTTGAGCAGGGAGGTTGGACCAGACGACCACTGTGGTTCCTCCCAGCCACATGGCTGGGTTCTGCGATTCCGTGATGGGCAGCAGAGGAGCAGGACAGTGAATCAGGCGAGTTTACCCACATTTGTGGCTCCATCCTGACAGGAGCATCAAAGGCCTCAGGGAGTCCAGAGAGGGAGGATGGAAACAGCCATAGCCAAGGGAAATCTGTTACTTAGAAAACATTTTGGTGCTCATTCCACTTCAAGAAACAGCTGAAGACCGTCACAATAAAATGCCAGTAACATAATTGTAAGGTGGTAATATGCAATATGGTAACATGGTAAAAGGCAACAGCATAAATCTGTGACGTGGGCATACGGCGAGGTAAAAGGCCAGTAAATATTTCCTCTCCCCGCCGTACGCAGCCGGCCAGCCCTCANGTCAGGATGCGCTTGGCAATGGCCTTTCCCACTGAGAGGGTCTGGGCCCCGGGATGGGCCATGGTCTGGGCCGGGTCTCGGCCTGCCGGGCAGTCGGGGGGATAGAACGGGTTACGGGCGTCCTCGAAGAGAAGCAGGGGAGGTGGGAAAGCACAGAGGCGAACCTCAAGGACTGTGCCCAGCTCTGGGCACTTCAGTTCAAGGAGGGCATTGAGATGCTGGAGGGTGTCAAGAGAAGGGCAACGGAGGTGGTGCAGGGTTTGGACCACAAATCCCGTGCGGGGTGGCTGAGGGAGCTCGAGTAGTTTTATCCCGGGGAAAAGGAGGCTCAGGGGAGGTCTTGTCACTCTCTCCAAATACCTGAAAGGAGGTTGTAGCATTTGGAGTTGGTCTCTTCTCCCCGGCAAACAGTGACAGGACAAGAGGACAGTCTCAAGCTGCAGCAGGGGAGGTTCAGGCTGGGCATCAGAAATAATTTCTTCACAGAAGGAGTGATTAGATAATTGGAATGGACTGCTCAGGGAGGTCGTGGAGTCACCATCGCTCGAGGTGTTTAAGGGCTGGACGTGGCACTCAGTGCCGTGGTCTAGTTGACGAGGTGGTGTTTGTCATAGGTTGGGCTTAATCTCAGACCTAATTGATTCTGTGCACAGCAGAACGACCGAGCTAAGCTCTCCCGGGAGCTGTCGGGAGCATCCCGGCCCCTCCCGCCTGCTCGGCGGGGCTTCAGGTGTGGAGCTTACATGCAGTTCTTGCAAGTCCTGCCTTCTGGACTCTGAGGTTGATGATGTAAGCTATAGGCAGTAAGTTCTTATTTATGTGTCACAGTAGTTTGTAGTAGCCTTCCAGCATTTCTTCTTAGTTCCTCATCCATGAAATATGCTTTGTTTCGTAGTGCACTGTACACTGACATCCTTCCTGCTACTCAGGTTAAGAGTAATGTTGCTGAATTAGAGGGAACAATTACTGGAATTTTCATGTCTCTTAAGAGTCTGCTGAAGTTTTCAGCTTGGTTTTAACAAGAGTTAATTAAAAGTATTGCTGCGCTCTATACACTTAATGCTTTTGTAATCTAGACAAGTATGAGGAAATAATTCTTTCCCAGCTGCTGTTAATGAGCAAGTTATGCCAACATCATGGTTGACTTCAAAGGTCAGTACTTAATTTGGTGGAAATTTGGGTCTCCACCAGGTTGGAATGACAGTGTGTGGGAATACCTCTGATTTTGTCATCAGTCAAAATGCCAGTTGGATTGCAGTCATATTTGCAGGTTTGTGTGCAGTTGTTTTTAGGAGGAGGATAGGAAAAGGTGCAATTTTCAAAGATGTGCTAGAAAACTGCTTTGTTGTGTGTCCCTCTCCAAAGTTAGGGCTCTGGCTCTGGTTTATATAACTGTGATTTGATAAAGCATGAGCATGATCAAGGTGTGGTCTGGTTCTTCCATTCTGCCATTCATGCCCTGGTTAAGTCCAATCCACAGGACCTTTGTTCTCACAGTTTTGTGGAATTATAATAATTTTGCTTCTCTGTGGAAAATCTGAAGAACAAGTATTGCTGAGGGTTAGTCCCTAAACTTTTTTCCCCCCTGCATGATGTGTTATTGTTTCATCTAATAATCTTTGTAACCATTAGTTCTTCAATAGGTAAGAAAGCCCACAGCTGTGTGTGGGCTATGGACTGACAGTGTTTGATTCCTCTTCTGTGTCTTCAGACAGAGATGTTAGAGTGGCATTGCACTGGGTGAATAGAGAAAGCTTCTGGCAAAGCTGTCCTAAGTTTGTGCAATGTCCTTACCCATTTCTTTCTTTTTTTTACTGTGGAATAGGAAGTCATTTAGACTCAAGCTCCTGAATCTCTTCCGTTGATGGCCAGCCATGGTGTTCATCTTAGGCAGGGTGGCTCTGGTAGTGGGAGCACTTCAGTGCAGGAGTGTCATGGTCCGTAGGAGCTTGTCTGTCATGCTCCATGATCTATAGATCCTCCTGGGCACTCTCATATCCACGTCTTTGATAAATTGCTTTTGAAAATCCCACTTTTTAAATGCTTCACATCATTGGGGTTGTAGGAAGTTTTGCGGTTGAGATGAACATTTGAGGTTTTTTTTCCTGATTACTGTAGTGTTGCTTGCAGGTCATGCATAAAAACGTGCACATTGGGAATATATTCCAATAACATCAGCATCTAGCTTTTACCAGTTAGTAAGTCCAGGTAGTAGTTTGTATAAAAAAGTAGATTTCTTCAGAGAAAGAATGCTCATGTAACCCAACACTTGGAGTAAATAGTAGTGAAGATCTGAAGAGTGCATTACTTGTTGTATGACATTTCTGGGGAAAAAGATGTTATTTTGTTCTCATCTGTAAGTACCTTCTCAGCACTGCACCTTTCAGTATTCGTAGGTATTGTTAGAATTAAGATTAGACGTGTTGTTCAAAAGAAATAGCACCATCTTGTATTGAGTAGGAGGTGACAACAGACTGTAGAATTGGGGCGTTAGTGATACAAATTCTGAGTTTTTCAGAATAGTATTAAAATTGTTTTCTGAATGTATCCTTTCTGACTACAGTATTGCTAGTGTACTGAGATTTGCTTAGGATTTTTAGAACTCATTTTTTTAAGGAATGTTTTGATTAGCTTTTAATGGGTGAATTCTAAGTTTTTTAACTTGCTATTATAGCCATGCGGATTCTACTTGCATTATTTTAAAGGGGAACTGCTAGTCTCATGTGATTGCATAAAATGAAGAACAGTTGCTTCATGAAATGCATCAGATAGCACAAAACTAAGATTAAACCACAAGAGCTTCATTTAAAAATGAAGGACTCTGTATTTTTAAAACAGCCACAGATTTCTTTTCATCCATATTTATTAACTATGTCATTCTTAGTTTCTGAAGAATAATATCATAGTACCAATATCAAAGTAATAGGAAATAATTATTAATCCTGCAAGAAAATGTTCAAGTTTCGAGGATAACGTTTTTCTTTCATGTGGTATTATCGGTTGTGGTAGTTTAAAAACAAATCAGTGAGAGACTCAAAGTCAGAACTACAATTTAAAAGAAAAATTTAAGAAAAATTAAAACAAATGCAATAGTACATAAACACTGACAGAGTCAGAATACAGTCTGGCACCCTGTCGGTCAGGGTGTTGGTAGCAGTCTGATTAGATGGTGGCTGCAGCCCTCTGGGAGTGATAGATGTGGTTCTGTTGAAGCAGTGATTCTGTGGAAAGGTGTAGTTCTCCTCTGAAGGTCCAGTGGTGGTGTAGAAGGGTCTGGTCTTCCTCTGGGAATCCAATGGAAAAGGTTGCCTGTGATGTTTCAAATCTCTGATTATATCCAGATAGGAATGTTTGGTTCCTCCCCCTGGGCGGAACATCTCATGATGGGATAATGTAATTTTATGATTGGGACTCAATGGCCCATTAACAGAAGATATCCTCTGAGTTATCAGGGAAGTACTGTCCCACCTGGTTGCAATAGCTGGCCCATTAGAAGACACCCTCTGGGGTTATCAGGGATGAGCCAGGAGGGGAGTACTGTCCCACCCGGTTTTAACAGCTTTTGAAGATGGTGATAGAATACATACAGTTGTGAGCTAAGACGTGTGCTGGATGTTGTACAGTGTTCTGTGGTTGCTGCTTTATGATGCACATTCTGTTGAAGTCCTCAAAGAACGGACAATCTTGGAAAGAGTATGTTGTGTAAAATAAGCCTAGGGGGGAGAGAGTGCTGTCACTGAGTAACTACCGAGCTTTATTTAAAAAAATAATGTCTGACAACAAATTGTTCCAGAATGTTTAAGACCTTAATTACAAAAAAGTTGTCTTGAAATAAAATGATGATTGAGATTGGCAGAACTATTCTGCCTTGAAAATGCAGTTCTATGCAGTATTTTATTGACCCTGCCTAGTGATCAGCTTGCTCCAAGTGATTGATTGTTCTTTTAATTAATAATCTAGTCGGGGGTAATTGCAGATGCTGTTCTATAAAATGATTAATCATTCTCTATGTTTTTTAAAGCGGTTTGCTTTGGTATATTGTGAATAGAGTACCAATGGGTGATTTATGTATTATGGAACAGAATAGCATTTGTTCTTATTTGTTTTAAATATGTTGTCTTTATATAGGATTTTAAAATTGAACAGTAGATGAAAGATATGAGAGGTTCACAGCCATCTCATAAGAGGTGTAATTTAATGAAACACTGAATGTATGGTGAATTGAGTCATGAAGCTGGCTTCACATGACAGCTCATAACTAAGCTGGGTTTTCATCTCACTGTATCAGCGATTAAATCAGTACCAAATGTTTTTGTTAAATGGAAAATGCTATATCATAATTTAAAATACATGCTATAGGAAACTATTATTTACCTGAAATAATAGGAAATTGTACTTTATAATGATTTTCATTAAGGCAAAATGATATTTCAGGAACTTCGCTCAAGTCTGTATATAGATTGTTAGACATTACAAAGACCTGATGAAAATAATTATGTTAATACAAAATAAATTTACTTCCTTTTTATGAATTTTAGAAATCCTCCGTACAGACAATTGGTGAAGAACAAATACAGAATCCTTACACAGAACTCCTTGTGTTGAAAGGCCATCAAGATATAGTACGATTTCTAGTGCAAATAGATGATTGCAGGTATGAAATGCCGTTTAAAATTGTTTCACAATGTCCTTGACAATGTGTTTGTAGAAATGTAGTAACATTTTTAATCCTGTCTTTTTACTTTTGTGGGGGAAGGGCAGGAAAAACTGGTGTTAAGGCAAGGAATGAATCTCCCTTTTCTTGCTGTGTTACTATATCTTTTGGCTTCTCTTTTAAGTTATACTTTAATGAGAAAATAATGGCGGTAATGTTATGTTTCTTAGTATAAATTCATTTGTTTGTAAGAATTGCCTCTAGCTAATTCAGTTGTTCTTTTTCAGTCTATTCCTGGTCTGAGTGTTGCCTTCTATGCACATGCATAGATTCTCACAGGACATTATGCAATACTGTCTGTCTGCTGCTGTTCGGACAGGATGCGTGTGTTCTAGGTTTCTGAATTCCAGATAGCTGTTGTTTTACCTTCTGGTTTTATGAAAGAATGTAATAGACTCCTACAGATGTGCTGTAACAATTGGACTTGATGTCTTCAATGATACTGAGTGTTGCTTTTCCTTTCTTTCCGATCTTTTGTTACACTTTTTTGTGATGCTGTAGTGCTAAATTCACTTGAGCTTTGGTTAATGCAAATTTTTTAACTTTTCAAAAATTTCAGCTACTTTATTCAGAATGACTAAGCAAAAGTCACCATATGCCTAGCCTCTGCCTTCCATGTCTCTTCAGGTTTGATCTGGTTCAGCTTGCTGTACATCTTTGAAATCTGCTAGTTGCTTTGTTTCTCTCCTTCAGGTTTTAGCTATATGCACCTTTCTGTATATTTCCTGGCAATCTCTGTCTGTAACTTCAGAAGACTGAGTTATCTATCTTCTGAGAATAGAGTTATCTAAAAACTGGAAAACCGGTTAAGAAGATGAAGTGGTTGTATTTACCTTTGTCACTTAGAAAGTGTGACTGAGAGAATGCATTATGATAGTTGTACATTACAGCCTAGTTTCTATTCTAGTTTTTTCCAAATTAGCTTTGCATGTTCTTTAGTTTAACGTAATTCTACAAGAGAAGAAATAATTTCTGCCTTAAAAGTAACGTTGTGAAGTCTTTAGTCAGTCATAAAATGTAGTGACTCTTGACTGATGTGGAAAATGAAATAGAAAATGTTTAGTGACTAAGAACGTAAGTAATAGACAAGAGTAGCTCTGTTAAGGAGCTGCAGTAATTTTTATCTTTTATGGGTTGAAGGGAAATACAAATGTATTCATCAATACACTGCATGAAGTTAACATGGGCAGGAGTTTGTTTTATATTCTTGCAGTGTGCTGCAGGTGTTCTGTGAAGGAAGGTTCTCTCACTCCCCATGCATATTGACTGGGAGAGACCATGCTAGTGGTCTCTTCCAGTTCAGAAATGCCCACAGAATCCTGTTTTCTAATATTACATATATGTGTGTGTATATATATATATATATATGTGTATATATATAATTTCACAGAAGACTCCATGGAGGATTTTTAGCTTGCCAGTTTTTATTTTTAATGTCATAAATATATACATGTCAGAAAAGTTACGTTTATTTTTCTGTGTAGTAGTCCACCAGAAGGTTAATATAAAAATGGAAGAATCTTATGTGGTTTCCTCAGTCCTTTTTTTCCCCAGACAAGTTATTTAAATAACCATTTATCAAAGTATGTTTTTCTCAAATGTATACTGAATAGGTGTAATTCATCTTTGTAGAAACACCACAGTATTCTTAGCTTACACATGCTGTCTGATACAAAGAAGTCTTTTACCATATTGAGCTTTGTTATTTGGTAGCAGGGTAATTACTAAAGCTAAAATAATGATGATCATTGTAAAACTAAAGCCTTAGTGGCAATGTTTAAGGTAGGTTATGAAATAGCATATGGATAACGAGTAAATTGTGTAGCTGGTTAGTATTCTGAGAATTTGAGGAGTTTAATAGATTTGTTTCACTGAACAGTAAATTTTTATTTATCAAGAACATGGTGTTTTCTATATTGTTCAACACATGATAATATTTTTCACTTGAGTATTGTCAGATTAATATTGTTACTCAGCTTCTGAAATGTTTTTATTTAGTTTCTGCAGCTATTCCATTGTGTGCTTTTTGTCAACTATTGTAAGCCAAGTTTCACGCTTCAGGTCTTTAGATAATATCATCTTAGTGAGAATTTTACAGAAGGATTTTCTTGTTTTCTCAGTGGCTCAGCTAAAACCAGTGAGTGGAAAATTTTCTCAGATTGGTTTTTGAAGATACTAAATAAATCCTCTATGAATGTAACAGAAAGCTGGTTGGTTTTTTTGGTTTTTTTTTCTTCTTTGCTCTTGTACTTTTTGAACATGAAGTAAGGCTCATATTGATTGGAAGACCACTAAAGAAGGCTAAGCCTCAGCAAGAGTCTTCCAAAAACTGGACTGAGATAAAATTGCAAGTAATACTCTAGCATTTGACACATTAAATTAAACAGAGTTCATAACACATTTTAAGAATAGATTTTTTTGTTGATCATTTGTCATTCATTGCTCCTTTTTGGAAACAGACAAGGTTATAGATGATGGTGATCATGACTGGAAAAGACTGAGGTGACCCACGAGGACATTCCTTTTATAATAATATTGGAATTCTTAAGGCTTGTTCTTAGATTAAGTATATGTTGATAATCACGTATTTAAAAATACTCTTTCAGTTTAGAAACTGTAATTAGGATTTACAAATATGTGATTATTCTTTAAAGACAGAATCTGATATATCTTGTAAGCATGTTTTCTTCCATAATTATTTACTGCTTTTCCATTACATTATGCTATAATGAAGTTTTCAGTTTGTTATGGTTTGTTACTTTGTTTTTTTTTTCCAGGTTTGCATCTGCAGGAGATGATGGAATCATATTTTTGTGGAATGCTCAGGTTAGCCGTCTTTTTTTAGGGGTGGCTTGTGTGCTCTGGAGAGGATAGAAGGTGTAGAGAAGAAGTAGAAATGTCTAGGTGCAAAAAAGCAGAATAAATAAGAATTGCTGCAGAGCTACTGTTTGAAAATGTAAAAGTAGACGGAGTCTGTTAAATCTTAGTTTACAAAGGAGAGTTAGGAAGGTAGAAGTTGGGTGACCCCAAGGGAGGGGTAAGTTTTGAAAGTTAGAATGTTTCAGGATGACATGATAATTTTAGAAAAATTTTACATGGTATCATGGTTAAATGCAGAGGTGTATATGAACTTGTGGCTTTAATTACTCTTTGAAAGTATGTTCTGTGTTTGCTGTAAATGCTGAAATGCTGACTAGTAACTCAACAAATATGTAGCAAGATCCCAAGCCTACCAGGATTTTTATATACACTTAAGATTTAAATACATTTCAATCACTCTCTTAGTTATATGTCTTTGTACTATGAATGATTAATGGAGAGCTATCACAAAATTGTATTGAAAAGATACCAAAGTCAGTTAAAATTAAATATTTCATGTCCAGCAGGAGCAGGCCCTTAGTTGCTTGCTATGATAAAAGTCTTACAACTTCTGGAAACCTTACTAAGGCATTAGTTTTATCATACAAATAGTACTCTGTAAGTATGACCCCTGCTGTTCTGCTCTTCTACTGTTTCTGCATATCATTGACAAAATTATACAGAACTGATGAGTATTAGACCTATGTTAAGGAGGTCTAGTATATGAATTACATTGTTTAATAAGAAATTTGAAGGGGAGATGTACTGTACTGTCTACAGTGTATCAAAAATTCAATTCAGGAAGAAAAAATCCCAGACTTTGAATTTTCTTTAAAATCTTCTGAAAAATTTATGTGAAATTTATGATGGTGTAATTTTAAAATACAGAAGAAGAGACTTGAAACTTTTCTTTTGAGCAGCCTCTCTTAGTGTTTTGCTGGTTTTGAAGGCCTTTTGTAATTCTACAATGCTATAATTCTATAATTTGGAAAAGTAAAGGGATTTGGTTATTAAAACGCATGTATGTGAATATACATACCCAGTGCTCTGAGCAGTTTGTTCTGAGCAGAACATAAAACTCATTTGGATATCATGCTTTATGAACTGAGTTCCATTTTCTACTTCTGCTGGACTTTTATTGTGTTTGTTAAAGCAAATCTTGGTACTTTTAATTTAAAACATTAATCCACATCTGCCAAGAAGTTTGCAGTTAAAATTACACTGTATTTTAGCTGCATGTTTAAAATGCCAGTTTGCTTCTGCATGTTTGTTTGTAGGGTTTTGCCATTTAACTAAAATATTAGTAGAAGTAGCTGTAGTTGTCTAGAGCACCAGCTTGAATCTATAGATGATGTACATACTAAATAAATCTGGCAGGAAGTTGACCATAAATATAGGCTTTTCCAATAGTTAAAATTAAGAAAAAATACATTTTCAAGTAAGGGCTTGTCATCAAATCTAAATTGCTGTAGTATTGCTGTAGTTAAGAGGGGTGAATGGCCAATATTTGCCTTAAAATTAAATGAGTTTAATACAGAACTTTGTTCTTAAGGGCTTTTAGAGGTTTTTTACTCAGAGAGTAATTTGCATTATGTACTTACTTCTTTCTTAGTATGTTATTTAATTTAATATCTTGAACAGCACTGAAGGTTGTAAGTATCAAATCCTTACATTGCTTTAGGAAGGGAGATTTTAAACTCTTAGAAATTCTTGCTTTAAAAAGTCATGTAATACCTATATTTTGTGAGTAGGCGTTTTCCTATTTTACCCTTAGTTTTCCATGTTTTTGTTTTTCAGACTGGAGAAAAACTTTATGAACTTCATGGGCACACACACAAAATTACAGCTATAGCACCATTTTCTTCATCAGATGTTACTGAAGAAAAAACCGATATGATTATATCGGCATCAGCTGATAGAACTGTTATTGTATCCTTTGATCTGTAGAGAATTTAAATTTCTGTGGGCTTTGTGGTTTTTACTTTTAAAGATAACACTGACACAGTCTGCAGCCCATCTCAAAGCTTAATGGCTACCAATACCCACTAGGTGTAATTGGATTACACAGGGGTTTCACTGGTTATTGTTCACACGTAGATACAAGCCTTGCCACAAAAATGAATCCATAACAGGCCTTTATGAATATATAATTTAGGCCAAATATTGAAAAGACTGTCAGGGTTTAAGAGACTGAGTCTCTGCATACCTCTTTACTAATCTGTCATTTAGTTACTAACACAGCATTTATATTTATAATATATAGAAACCTTTAAGTTTCCTTAATGAATAAAGACAGATTTGGGACTGCACTAGTGGCAGACAAGTTCAGAAAGTGTCATGTTTCCATTCTACTGTAAAGGTACTGAGGAAACCCTATGAATGTCTGTTTTTTTGTTTTATACATTAAGCTATTATGTTTAGCTCATGGGTCATGTAGGTGAGTGTGTTAGAATGAATAGCATTGTTTTATTTACGAATAGGTACATAATGAGTGGCTGAGAAGTGGGCACAATTCTTAATTTGTTTTTTTATCTCTTAATACCTCAATTTTCATTTTGAAAGGATGTGGAAGCAAAGGTAATGCTGTTGCTTCGGTTTATTACTGTGTTGGAAAAGTCGACCTACAACATTTAAAGCTTTTGCACTGTTGATGAAAAATTTAGCATATTAGTGTGTAATTAAATATGTAATTCTCAGAGACCTTGATACTGTATTTCATAGTACTTACAGATTTATCTAACTAAAACACATGATCATTTCACTAAGAAATTCCCTGATGAACTTTTGCAGGAGACATATATCTGATTTTTGTTCTGCAGTGTTTGACAGTTCTTCAAAGACTGAATGTATGGTTGTCTGGAGGGAGTGATCTATGTGTTTGGAACCGAAAATTAGATCTCTTGTGTAAGACCAGTCATCTTCCTGATGCAGGTAAAAATGGAAATGACTCATTATAGCTGTTAAAGTGCAAGTAAAATGGATCTGTATAATGATGCAAAACCAACTGGGCAAATTCATTTTAATTCTAATGATAACATTATGTATTACAGCCACCCTTTATTTTTGTAAATGTCAGATTTAATAGTTTCTGAACTAAGACTGCTTTTAATGTTCTGTGCTGTGTGAATTTTAGCATATCTCAGATCTCAGTAACTATACATTATCTTGGATTACAGGGCTAGAGCTCAGATGCTCATTTATGTGTTTGCTGTAACATGTACCAGATCCTTTGACTAGCTTTTTGTGTGATTGAGTGGGAGTTTTATTATATTCCTAAGTGAAACTTCGTAGTAGTAGAGCAGTAAAGACTACTTTTTATTGTTAAGAATCAGCACTTTTGATGTAGAAAATACATGTTTTGATAGGAATATAATAACCTTAATCAGAAATCAATGTCAATCATGTTTTTCTATTAATAGACTTCTATATTATCTGTCCATGTGGAGGAAATAGTTGCATGTTATTGCTGTACTTCACCAAGATGCTTACAAATCTGTCAATCACATTCAAAGATGGAACCGATATTGGCCTTATTTTTGTCATAGAATAGAGTAGTGTTAGGCAAAGCCTTCTGAATCCTTGAGGATATTAATATTTCTTTTGGTTCAGTATGAAATATCATGCTAAATACCAGTTGGGCTGTGTTGCTTAGCTTGAAGTGCTATTGAAACTTTGGTACAAGGAGTCAATGGAATGTGTTGCATGGGCCCTGTTGTCTGTCCTAATCTCTGACTTCCCTTGTGGGGAAAGAGATTGCTTATTCCTTGAGGAATTTTCCTCTAATGGTGCTTGGGCACAGGGTGGGGAAATTCTGTGCAGGATGAAGACAGATAAACAGCAAGCTGGGTTTTTCATTATATGCTTTATTCTTCTTCATCTTGCTCTGCACGTTATTTTAGCAATGTGCGTACTTGAGGTAGTATCAGTGTCTAATAATTTTGGTACTGCCCGTAGTTAGAGTCACAGTAATTGCCATGGTGTTTTTAATATGGTCCAGCAAAAGGACATAAATATCTTAATTGTATTTGAAATAAAAAGATAATTTACTTTCAGCTTCATCACAAGTTTGATGTTCAGATTTTTGCTGGATTCAGGACCAAAACTCCTGACCTTCCCTCTGTTTGAGATAATCTGTTCATTTCTGATGCCATTTAACTTTCTCTTCAGGCAATATACTTCTGTTTGATAAGTGGAAAGAAGATTGTTAAGACCTTTATTAATAAGGAATTAACAGTTTGTTGTGTTTTCTTGTGATCTATTAATATCCTTTTCTCCCTTATCCTTCCCTTTTTTTTTCATAGGCATCAGTGCTTTGGTTGAATTGCCCAAAAATTGTGTTGCAGCAACAGTTGGTAAAGAGCTAAGTGAGTATGTTGCATTTTCCAGTGTTCATAAGCATGTCCAAAACAGCTGGTTATCAGAGATATGTATGAAGAGCACAAAGCTGGAATTCTATAGGAGTTCTATAGGAGAAGAAAATGGTGTTAGGGAGTGGTCAGCAACATTTTTCTTTTACCATTGACAAAGAGGAGACAATATTAAACTTACTCAAGAATTTTTTAGAGATATGCATGACATGCAAAACAAAACTTTTCTATATTTAGAATCATAGAATCATTAGGATTGGAAAAGACCTCCAAGATCATTGAGTCTAAGCTTTGACCGATCACCACCGTGCCAACTAGACCATAGAACTAAGTACCATGTCCAGTAATTTATTGAACTCCTTCAGGGATGCTGACTCCTCCACATTCCTGGGTAACCCATTCCAATGCCTAATTACCCTTTCAGTGAAGAAATTCTTCCTGATGTCCAACCTGAACCTCCCCTTGAGCTTGAGGCTACTTCCTTTTCTCCTGTGACTTGTGGCCTGTGAGAAGAGGCTACTGCCCACTTTGCCACAACCTCCTCTCAGGTAGTTGTAGGAAGTGATAAGGTCTCCCTTTACTGAAGGCTAAACAACCCAAGCTCTCTCCTCATAAGATTTGTGCTCCAGACCCTTCACCAACTCTGTTGCTATTCTCTGGACGCACTCCAGTACCTCAGCATCTTTCTTGTCATGAGGGACGCAAAACTGAACACAGAACTTGGGGTGTGGCCTCAAGTGGCTATTGTGGCCTCACCAGTGCTGAGTACAGGGGGACAATCACTGCCCTGGTCCTGCTGGCCACACTATTGCTAATCCAGGCCAGGATGCCATTGGCCTTCTTGGCCACCTGGGCACCCACTGGCTCATGTTGGTCAAGCAGGACCTTTCTTAAACCTACGCTGTCAGGCCCTGATTCCCTGCTTGTCCTGTAGGCGCTGTGTGATCACACTCAAGATGATTTGTTCCATCACTTTACCTGGCGCTGGGGTAAGGCTGACAAGCGTGTAGTTCCTCAGTCCTTCCTACAACCAGTTGTGTAGATTGGCATCACGTTGGCCAACCATTGGTTGACTGGGACCTCCCTGGTTTACGAGGACTGATGATCAATGACAGAGAGTGGCTTGGCAAGCTCCTTGGTCAGCTCCCTCAGTGTTAGTGCTGCCTGTCCCGATCTGATTGTGGCAATTGACGTTTGTTCTTCTGGAGAAGGTCTGGAACTGCTTACCTGAGCTGTCAGATACTCAGCTTCTCTAGAACCTCCTTGTCCCAGGATCTAAAGTATGAGGTATTGCTGATCTTTTACTATCCATAGCTATAATGAGTAGCTTTAGTAGCACCCTTGAGATAGAAAAGAAATTCCAAGACTGATTAAAATCAAGTCTTAATTTCTGACAATATTGATTGCCTTACTAGAGGATATGGCATTGTTTTGGAATATTAATTTTTCAGTGAGATGAGTCCTCAAGAAACATGTTTCACTTTTAATTACTTATCCATAAAGGTGTGTGATACTTTTCACTTCTGGTGTTGACCAGTTCTCTGAATTTTAGAGTTACTAGGCTGAAGTTGTTTTATCCTCGATTTGCTGTGGTAAGAGGCCTTAGTGGTAACACTGAAGTAACTGCTTCCTCTTTTTTGATGTTATGAGTGATTGTAAGTGGCTCTTATGTGCTCTCACTTACAATGCTTTATTTTGTGTCTCTGAAAATGATGTTTTATTTAAGCATAGCTCCATCTTATTCCAAATGAAAAAGCTTATTTAGACAATTTTTCTATCTTTGAAGTAATTTTTAGGTTGAGTGCTTCTAACAATGAGTCTGAAGGTTGGAATGTCCTTGAAGTAAAGCGTCTTGTTGACCATCAGGATAACATTTCATCATTAGTCAGTGTCAATGGTAAGAGTAATTTTATATTACTGGTTTTGTTAGTTACCAGTGGGAAATTTCACCTATAGAGTTCTAATTTGAGCCAAAGTTTTAACTGGAGTGAGACTTATTACCTAGTGGATGTACCTTTTTGTATAGCTGCAAAGGTAGTGTTATAACAAAATGTGATTCCTTTGTTTAGGGATTAGCAGTGAAATGAAGCCAGGCAAGCTGCAATGTAGAAGAGTCAATGTCATTGATGGAAATGGAACTCTTGGTCTTCCTGTTGGGAAAGTTAAAAATGCTACTTTTCTTGTCTTGTTTGTTCTTATTCTTAAAATGGGATATGCAATGCCACATCCCTTGCAGTTGTAGTCCTAAGGTAACTAAAGGTTCTGAGCGGGCAGATGTGAGCCTGTGTATAGATACATTGTAGAGAAGGTCTGGAAGCTGTTACAATCTGTGCTGCTCATTGGGGTAATACTGAACTAATACATGAAATTCTGTCTACTCTGCTGCAAGTATCAGCCCCTTCTACTCTTTTCTTCCCTGTCTTTTTTTTTGTGGAACACCCCTGGAGACCAGGAAAAGGTATTAGTGGTGGGATAGAGAGTGTGTATTTATCCTTGGGTGTATCTGTGTCTACCTGGTTGGCACAAAGGAACTGTGTTACAGGGGTAACAAGAGGCTGGAAGAAAGAAAATTTGGATTCTATTGTACTTGTTTCTGAGCTTAACTGTTGCCATTATTTTCTCCTTTTTGATTATGAAAGGGAAGCAGTGTTTGGCTTAAAAAGACATCATGCTACCTGCATTAAATATTGCTGTAAAAGTTCCTTTCCACGCATGATAAACAAATTCATGACCAGCTACTTAATATTGCTATTAACTCGTTCACTTGATTTGTGATCAGTATTTCTATTTATGGCAAAAACTTACTTTGTTGTGTCTGGGGGATGTCTGTATACACCCACTTCTCCAAGGAATAGAAGGACTTTGTATGTAGAAATGAAGTTCCAATATTTGTACACACTTCTGATGGCGTTCCTTGCCTTTGCAACTCTGTACTGTGCATTGTGGCCAGTGAATGTTCTCCTTCCTAGTTCTGATTTTACAGGAGAGCTCATATGACCTATGCTGGGTAATTAAATGAGTACTTACTCAAAGAGAGGTTTTTGTCCAGTTAGTTATGTACTGCATATTCTACATAGCTTTACACATAAGTTGGCTGTCTTCCCTTTCTAGGGTTCTAACTTGGTGTGAAATTTATCTTTTTTTAATGTCATGTGATTTCTATGTTTGCTTTTTTTTCTCTCTTCAGATTTGACTTTTGTGACAGGTTCTCACATAGGTGAGTTAATAGTTTGGGATGCACTTGACTGGACAAAGCAGGCATCTGAGTGCAACTTCTGGGACTCCTCTGTCCATCCAGATGTACAGCCAGAAATAAAGTTATCCCAAAGCCCACATGAGACTTCAGTTCAACACTTAACATCTGATGAGGAGGTAAAAAGCTTCAGAGTGAATTACTTTAAGCTAGGATGATCTTACCACAGAAGACTGAGTGGTTTCTATTTTCAGTTTCCTGGTTTTAATATGAGAGGCTTCTTTTAAATGTGCACAGCTATTTTATATGGTTAACAGTTTTTGTATAAAATACTGGCTGTTGACCTATATGAAGGTTATAATACGTTGGTAGTATAGAAACTAAGGTAATGGACTGTCACAACAGCATTTCTTTTTGACAAAGATTTATTACTTGTTTACAATACCACTAGAGGAAAATAAATACGAGGGTGTGTATTTTGATGGCATGCATCTTTTGTGTTCCAGCTTATGGAAATACAGTTTTCCTAATAATGCACCTGTTTGAGCAGTTATAGCTGAGGTTATTATGAGAATACTATGGGGTACTAGTTAAGAGTAGGCATATGTCTCTGCTTAATAGTGAGTCAGTATTACTCTTTCTGTTCAGATGGACTATACAGAATTGTGTACTCAAATATGTTTCCAAGATCCTTTCTACTATAATCATGCTTTAGAGATAAGTTCTTTGTCAGAACACTCAGTCAGAACTCAGTTACTGTACAGCAAACACTAAAAGTACTCAGGCTGATGTTTAATTTTGTGAAATATTACCAGCTGTTAGTGGCAAAATAAAAGGTGTTTCATTATTGGGGTACAGTAGGATTTTGTTTGGGGTATTTAGGTCAGTTATTGGGAATGGTTAAGAAAGAGATTCTTGGAAATAAATTCAGATATATAAGCTGTAATAAAATAAAAGCTGTGGAAAAGCCTGAATATTGGGTAAGGACCAAATAGTCACCTGATGCATTTTCCTCTTTCTGATCAGAACTTTCCTAAAACCGTGGAGAGAGAATATTACAGGATGTGGGGGCTAAAAAAGATGTGATTGTCTTTAAAGGTGGGATTTTCAGTGGTTTTGTTGTCAGTTCTTATTTCTACAATGAGTCAAAAGTGAATTTTGTTTAGGATATGTTCTTTAATTTGACTTCAAAACATTTTCATTCCATGCTTGAAAGCTACATATGATGAGTTTTAAGGGAGTAGAAAAGAATTTGGGGAAGGTCAGAAACATTAAATTAAAACATTCAGTGTGGAACCTGAGGGTGCTGAAGACTTTCTTCCATTCATGGAACTGAACTAAATAAATGACTGTGAATTTTTTTTTCATTGTGAGAGTTTTGAATGATGGGAACAAAAGGTGGTTCTAGTGTTATATACCAAAATAGAAGGTGCTTTTAAGGTAGAACTGTCTGTCTTGTAAAGCTCCTACTTAAAAGTTGGTCAGAAATGTATTTGTCTTATGTATTACTTTGTTACCTGCTACCTCAAAGCAGAACACAGTTCTTTGTGTTAAAAATAATAGTGTAAAATATATGTTTTCTCTGTTTTCCAGACTTGGTAGTTAGATAGTTGGAGAAGATACACTTGTCTAGTTTGACACTGAGCTTGTGGGCAAAACATGATTCAGAAACGAATGGGATGGTAAAGGTTTTCAAAACTAGGAAACAGTGCTAAGGAGCGCATCCACTGTCCTGCATGTGTGTGTTTAGCTTGCCTATTAATAGAGGTATACAATTTATGCTTCATATCTTTTATTTTCTTGGATTTTGAGATTACCAGGATTTTGCCTGGGCTTGTGAAAAAAGTGCTTCATGAAAAGCATCTTTTGCAAAGCTGTAAGACTCTATGGCTCAAGGTGGAAGAGTGATGTGGAAGGCCACTGAATTTGAACCTTATACATAACTAGGCTAATGGGCTCAGTGGTTTGTTTTTTGTCTTGATTTGGTAATGGTGCTGTCAGAAATCTGTTTAGTTTCAGTGCTCCCACAACAGATACACATTAGAAAAAAAAAAGAATAAAAATCTGGACAAAGAGTTTTGAACAATATTAAAACGTTGTTGAATAGATATAGGAAATTTTAATGAAAGATCCTATGTTACAAGTTGTACAAAATGTTGACAGGCATGTAGTGTGAATTGCATATGAGATGTTAATATTTGGGCCATGTAAAAGGAAGCAGGCTGTTCAGGGAAATGTTCAACACACCTTCATCTAAACAAGGTATGTTCAAAACTGCAAAGATGTACTGAATGGAAACATTTTGCGCTCCTCTGGTACTGAATATTAATCATGTGTACATACACAGAATTGTACACTTGTCCTCTTTAAGTTCATCAGAAGTCACGAAGCAGTCCAGGTCGAAAGATCTGTAAACAGTTTCTGGTGTCTTAGAGTCATGATGGTTATGAGATGGAATGCCTGCATTCTTCTGAAGAAGAGCATTGAATGCAAAATGCAGTATTGTATATTAGAGAGTTCCTTTTCTGTATTCAGTAGGGCCCAAACACTTGAGCAAGGCCTCTTTATTCATTTCCATCTTCAGTTAAACTTCAAAAAAAGTCAAAAATGCTAAACAATTTCCTGTATTCTCGGTCTTTCTTGATAAAACAAGAGTTTTTCAAAACACGGGTCATTATTTTACTGTAAGAATATAAGCATTTAATTACAGAAGTGTGTTATTTGTTGGTATCCTTAGTTTTTGCTTAGACTGTGAGGTATAGGATAAAAATAGAGACATTAAATTACTGCTTAGTGTATAGGATTATATCCCATATTTACTTTTTAAAAATCCATCACTTTTTGTAACTTGCTAATTTCATGTGTTTGGGATAAAGCAGTAATGTGAGGACAAAAACAAGATAGGTCATAGTATCACTGGAAATCCATTATATGCAAGGTGATTCTTCAGTATCTGTTTCTGTAAGTTGTTATATTGAATTTTCTTTCCAGTGTGTGTTCGCTGCTGTTGGGAAAGGCATATACGTATATAATCTTCAAATGAAGCGTGTGATTGCCTGCCAGAAAACTGCTCACGACTCCACTGTGCTGCACATTGAGAAGCTTCCAAACAGGTACAAAACATAGTACATTTTGTTAATGCAATAAAGAAAAGCAACACTTGGAAGGGTGACTAGAGACAGACTGCAAAGCTACATTGGATTTCTAGGGCAGGGACTTGATCTTCAGTTTGAGCTGCTTTTATTAGGTAGAGCTTGTTGATCTGATTTTGGAAAATTTGTCATTGTAATTCAGTGGGAAAACCTGTATTCCAGTATGACTAGTACACAGGCTGAAAATATCTCAGGTGTTTTCAAAATCAGATTTGATGAAACACTTTTGTCTGTATTGTGAAAATACAGCGTAATGGCATTTTACTTCTAGTAAGGAAAGGCATACAGCATATTCAGAATATATTTTTCACTAAATATTTTGTAACACTTGAAATGTTTTAGCAAAAACTAGTGACTTGCATTTTTTGTTAGTTAGTGCAGAATTTCTACCTGTACCTTGTTTTGACAGCCAACTTGGACAAGTTGCTGCATACATGCTAATAGTGGTGCTAGATCCCATTACGCTCTTGTTCAATGGAGCAAAGTCTGCCAGAGGATAAAAACTGAGGCCTTGATCTTGTAAATGTGTCATGAAACAGAGTACCTTTCCTTTCATTATTGTTCCTTAAGAAAAAAGCAGAGTTTTGCTTAATGAAAGTAAACTTATGGAAACCAATTAGTGGAACTGTGTTTGCAGTCTAGACTGGTCATGTTTTGGTTTACGTAGTGGTATGCTTTTAATATGGGGTTGGAAAGGTTTGTTTTTTCCTGCCTGTTCTACAAGTCTATTACAGTTTGTTCTGCTACTAAGTTATTTTGTTTTCTGTGGAACATCTGCACACCCTACTACACTTAAGAGTTCTAGTAAACTTGTGTGGAACCTGAGGCACTTACTGTCTCTTTCATAGAAGCATCACAAGGTGATTTACAGGTAAGTATCCATGCTAGTGTTGCTTATCAACTGTTTTTACAGGCAGCTGATCTCCTGTTCAGAAGATGGCAGTGTGCGCATTTGGGAACTCAGAGAAAAGCAGCAGCTGCCAGCTGAACCGGTTCCAACAGGTTTGCTCATAGTGGGAAGTGAAAGGAACATTTGAAAAACTAGTATTCACCATACAGGAATTGAGAGGCTTTCAGACTTTGTAAAGAGAGATAATGTCTTGTGTTTAACCACCTGGTTACACGTACAGGGAGGGAAACTGAAGAAAGCATGGGTGTACAAGTCCTCCAAGATCTGATATGGGATGGTAGAAGGTCCAGCTGAAGCAATTCTGTGCTATGAAGCTTACTTAGAGTTTACAGTCGTGTGAACTGGTTAAAAAAAATGACCTGACAAACCTTGGTTCTTTACTCCTTGTACCAAATAGTGCTGGATTCTATACCACACAAGAGTAAATAGTAGCAGGACCTTGTGAAGAAGGCTTGCAGATAAGCAGCTGGCACAAAAAAAAAAGTGTTTTCCACATCTCCTCTTTGAACTTGGAATGATACTGGGACTTATTTTCTGCATCAAAACTCACATACTACCTCTGGGCACTGCAGTCCTCAGAGCCAGTAAATAGTGTTACCGGAAGCATTTTCCCCAAGTCCAGACATTCAGTACCACAGAACGGATAAGGTTGGAAGGTACTACAGTGGGTCATGTGTTTCAACCTCCCTGATCAAACAAGGGGATCCTGGAGGGCATGGCAGAGGATTGTGCCCAGATGGTTCTAGAGTATTCCCAGTGAGGGAGACTCCACAACCTCTGGGCAGTCTGTTCCAGTGCTCAGTCACCCACACAAGAGAGAAGTTCTTCCTCATATTCAGGTGGAACTTCTTGTGCATCAGTGTCTGCCCACTGCCTCTTGTCCTAATGCTCAGCACCTGTGAGAAGAGCCTGGTCCATTGTCTTGGTACCCTCCCTTCAGATACTGATAGACATTGATGAGGTTCCCCCTCTCCAGGCTGATCAGGCCCAGTTTCCTCAGCCTTTCCAGATGCTCCAGTCCCCTCATCATCTTTGCAGCCCTCTCTCTACTTGTCCTGCTTGCTTGTCCTGAGAAGTCCAGAATTGGACACAGCACTCCTGGGGAGACTTCGCTAGGGCTGAGTACAGGGGTAGGATCCCCTCCCTCTACCTGCTGGCAACACTCTTCCTGACGCACCCAAGGAACCATTGGATTCCTTGGCCACCAGGACACACTGCTGGCTCATGGACAGCTTATTGTCCACCAGGACCCCCAGGTCCTTCTCTGCAGAGCTGCTCCCCAGCAGCTCCAGCCTGTTCTGGTGCCTGGGGTTGCTCCTCCCAGGTGCAGGACCCTGCATTTGCCTTTGCTGAATTTCAGGTGATTTCTCTCTGCCCATCTCTCCAACCTGCCAAGGTCCTTCTGAAGGGCTGCACAACACTCTGGGGTATTGGCCATTCCTCCTAGCTTTGTGTTCTCAGNCTTTCTTCCAGTCCTCAGCATCTCTCCTGATCTTTGTGACCTTGTAAAGATTATCATGAGTGGCCTTGCAGTGGTGTCCACCAGCTCTCTGAGCACTCGTGGATGCATCTACTCAGGGCCCATGGACGTGTGAATGTCAGGTTTGCCTAGATGGCTTCTAACCTAATCCTCCTTGACCAAGGGAAAGTCTTCCTTCCAACATTCCTTTACCCTGGTCTCCTGGGTCAGAGAATACTGAGGGCTGGTCTTGTCACTGAAGACTGAAGTGAAGTACAGCACATGAATGCTCTGCATTCTGTTTTACCAGTTCCCTCCCTCCATTTAGTGGCAGGCCCACATTATCCTTAGTTTTCCTTTTGTTTTTAATGTATTTGAAGAAGCCCTTTTTGTTGTCTTTGACATCCTGGGCCACTTATAGTTCCAGATGGGTCTTGGCCTTCCTTATCTCATTTTACTTACTCTGACAGCCTCTCTATATTCATTCCAAGTGGGCTGACCCTGCTTCCATCTTCTGTGTATTTCCTGCTTATGGTTGAGTAATGACATTTCCTTTGTAGTACTTGCTACTCTTTGACCAAACTCCCCTGCACACTGGCAGTTGGACAGGTGCTCTGGACAAAATAATTAGTACCAAAGACTGGGAACAGCAACAGACTGTTGCTCTTCTGTAGGAATTTTTTTATTCAAGGTATGAATTATTTTTTTGGTGTATCTTCTCTACCTGGCTGTTCATCTCTAGTTGGTAACTTTTGAAAATATATTTTTGGTGCCTGGATTGATTTAGAAACACTTTTTCAGGGATGTTTTGTCTTCAGCATTGCTGGTGACAGGCTGATCTACACAGTGACAAGTGGTGTATGGTTTCACATTAGAAATTTATAACTTCTGTGAATCAAGATGTTTTTAAAAAACCTTAGGGAGATACTGCTATTGATTTGCATCGGTTTTATTCTAGGATCCCCTGAGAAGTTTGTTCATCTCATCAGTTATCTCCCTTTTACCAGGACCATGGTTTAGAACAGCTCTAGTTTATATGCTGATAGGGCTGAGAGAAGGATTGGGAATAAAGTCTGAACTGCATTGTCAGCAGAGCCCAACCTTCTTACTTATGTCAGTACTATTACACAGTTGTGTAGGCTGTGGCTGTCTACTTTTGTGCTATCTAAATGGAACATGTGGAGTACTCTCTTTACACTCCCCTTTGGCTCATGGTTTTAAACCTGAAGGATGGAGGCAATGAGCCAGCACTTAGATGCTGTAGTGCAGAACATACAGGGGAGAGATTGGCACCTCATTTTTATGCTCTTTGCACAAGTAAGAGTTTAGGAGGGCAGAGCAAAGATAAACACCACTTGTCCTGCATCTACCTTCGCTGTTCAGTTCACTCTTTTAAGAAGTCTTTGTGTTTATTCCTAAATCTGTGTACTGTCTCATCCAGGTGTGTAATTCAGCATGTTTCCTAAATTACATTAAGTGGGACAAGTAGCTGTGTTTTCCTCTTCCCTTAAGATGAATAATCCAGATGCTAAAGGGCTGCACAGCACAGTGCTTCTGTCTTTTTTGCCACACAGAGTGTCCTGCTTTTAGATTTCATGTGGCTTTTTTAGTTCTCTATTCAGCTAGAAGAAATAAATTGTATTTGTGATTTTTGCCATAATAAGAGCCTTTTTTTTTTCCTCTCAGGGTTTTTCAACATGTGGGGATTTGGAAGGGCAAACAAACAGGCAAACCAAGCTGCCAAGAAGATGCAGGAGAATACACCTATGTATTTCTTGGAGCTGGTTGGTGATTTGATTGGTCATTCATCAGCTGTGCAGGTAGGTCAGCTTTAGTAAGAATGAGAAAAAGTGAATGTTAGTAAGTAACATAAATTTGATAGCGTCTCTTAAACTGTAACTTCTTGACTGTCCATCTCCAGGCTAGGAACACATTGTTTGTGTGGTATCTTTAGTGCAGTGTGACAACAGTAGTACATACTGACTTAGTGTTCTAATGACAGCTCGCTCACTGATGCCTGAAGATTGTGTGTGCACGTATATGCTAGAGATAATCTGACAGAGTATTTGGTTTCGTTTATAGACTGCAGACAATACAGCTGGCAACCACGTACATGACCCAGATTTCATCTTAAGTTCACAATCTAAACAAGGGCTCCTATAAAAAAACCAAAACATGTTGAGTAATTTCTTAGTCCTCTGTGCTGTGAGCGTTAAGGGGGTCTTTTAACTTGAGCAGTACTACCAGTATTATTCCATGCTTCTGTCTGCCTAAAATAGTATGTTTTTGTTTTAAATGGCATTTTCTCTACACTTTTCTGTGACAAACCCGTTGGAGTAACAAAGCACTTTGTTACAGTGGACTTCTGCACACATTCTTTGCTGGAGCAGGGGGAAGGGCAGATAGAAGGGGGTGGTGTGGTTCTGGCGTAGCTTTGCTCACAAATATTCATGAGACAGATTGGCTTTCAGAGCTGCTGCTGCTAAAACCTGAAAGCTTTTCTTTAATAGCTAAGGTGAACCTTTCTGCTAAAGGGATTTCTGCAAGGCTCTCTGTCCCTTTCTGCCATCTTTCTTTCAAAAAACTGTTGGAAGGGGCCTTATTATTCACTTAGAAGATTGTTATCTAAGAAAGAGGACATAGTGTGTAATTCAGCAAGAGGTACAAAGAAGGTGAGAGGCATTGGGTCTTGGCTGAGAGTACAGCAAAGGAGTAATGGAGATGATGCTGGATGTGGTTTTCCACAATGTTCTATATATATGGGAAATTTTGGTTTTATTTAAACTCTGGGCAGATTGGAGCTGTTGAGAAAGAAAATGTTGAGTAGTGATGAAATGTGATGGCCAAGATGAGGGCTTGGCAGACTACATCTACTGGAACCCTGTAGCTATTAAGTGACCATTCCCAGGTAGGCTTTGGCCTGAATGCTTCCCCCAGACAGATCCCTTCAACAAAATGAAGAATCAGGGCATTGTGCGCATGCCATAGTGACATCACTGGTTCCGTTGGCTGTTGTGTTGAACTGTTAGCTTCCTTGTAAAGATCTCTGAAGTCAGGGGTTAACACACTATTTGTCAGCTCCATTGGTCTTGCAAAATCCTTCCGCTGGTGCTGTACTTCCCTCCAGTGTTGTGTTTCTTGCTTGTTTAACTTCCTCTGTGTGACTAGGCATGTGCTGATGTCTGTCTCAGTTGTTTGTTCTTTGATCTTTCCAGGCCTGCTGCTAGTACCCTTGTACTGGGGGGGGGGACAGGGACAGTGTACCCAGTGAACAGAACAGTGGCTTCTGTTCCCAGGAAACCATATCAGAGTTCATGCAAGTCATTCACTCTTCTACTGCTGACTTGAAACAAGTTTCTTCAGGATTCTGTCCTTTAGCTTCCCTATCTGTAAGGCTTTACTGCTTTTTTTAGATGAAGATCTTTCAGTATGAAGTGTCTAAAGAGTTTGTTTTTGTGTAGCAATTTTAAAGAGTTGTTTTTGTGTAGCAGTTTTATGGCATCTCAAACATATAGGACAATACATAATTTTGTATTCCTGAATATAAGCAGAGCCATTTCAGATACATGTATTTGTTTAGTCCAGCTATACACTAAATATTTAAGCAAGTTGACCATCTCATGCAAGCATCATGGTAATAATAGTTGTTTCATTGCAGATGTTCCTGTACTTTGGTGAACTGGGATTGGCTACATGCTCTGCTGACCACCTCATTATTTTGTGGAAGGATGGTGAACGAGAATCTAGCCTCCGCAGTTTAACACTATTTAAAAAATTGGCACAAAATGGTGATTTGCAGCTCAGACTTTAAATCGTTTGAATACAGGCTGCATATATGTAAACTGAATGTGTGTTAAACATGAGTGTAAAGGTACATCTGAGCTACTGGGAATCTGACTACTAGTAAGGCTTACACTTAATGTCGTGTGTTACACTGGAACTTCTCTTAGTTGCTACTCTTCTTAAAGGAGATTTTTGCATTTTGGTATGCTCTGTCAGCAGAAATGGTGTTCTCTTGAAAGACTGAAGGTAATGAAGACTCATTAAATAGTTTCTAATATTATTCCAAATGTTTAAAATTTTCATGGGTGAATGTCAAAATCAAGAATTGTGAAATATACTAGATGGATCATAATTAAAGCAGTTGAGGGCATCCACAGTGCTATGTGCAGGAAGAAGGCATGGGGAAAAATCTGCAGCTTCCTGCTTTATCTAATTTATTTCTAGAAGCTGAACTTTCCTCACTGATGGCTCAGACTTATGTGTATACAGAAAGTCCCAAAAGAAAGCATTCTAAAATAGAATTTTTGCATTTAAAGTTAATGTCCTGCACCAATGGTAAGAAAAAGGAAAAAAGGTAGGTAATACCAGTTTGTCAGGTTTTAATTTTTGGCAAACTGAGGTACATAGAAACTGTTTGCTAGTAGTAGCTGCAGTTTTACTTGGATTAGCCTACATTCCTGGAGTTTATACAGCACCATTACCAAGTCTAGCATGCATGTGATTAGTTAACCTTGGTCTTTCCGTAGTGCATTCGTCAAATTAATTTGTATCTAATAAAAAGCATTTGCCTTACCATGAATTTTCAGAATGTAAAATACTTTCTTAAGCAGTAGGAGTTGGTATGTTCAGTAGTAGTGAAACTGTGTTTTGCCATATGAATACTAAATTCTCAACTGAAGTCTGACTTCAGAGAAATCTGCACCAAGTTTGTAAGAGTAAACAGTATTTCAGAGTTAAAAAATAAGCATCTAAGTACATAGGTACTAAGAGTCTGAGACAGCAGCAGCTAATCAGGAGTAGAGAAAGAAATGCAAACTAAAACATAAAGCTCAAACCACAGCAACAAAAACACAAATGCAAAAAATTAATCAACAAAAAAGCAAATAATCCCCTCCTGCCTCCCCCCCCAACAACAACAACAAACCAAAAAATGAAGCAAAGTTAAACCCAGAACTGATACAAAGAAAGCATGAGGGAGGACAAGATAATGAGTAATGTGTTACTTTTTGAACAGAAGAGAGCTAGGAAAAAGGGAGAGTTTGGGAACTTAGTGGTCATAAAACTGTGTAGAAGAGGGTGTTACTGTTCTCAGGTTTGCTCAGAAGATACAACACCTAAGTGGTGTAGGAATAAGTCTTGTATGACTTTTCAGTGCCATCTCTTCCCTTTGATCAATGAGAATTTGTTTCAGAAGAGACTACGTGGCTGTACTTCCAGATTTCAGATACAGTGGTTGCAGTAAGTGCAATTAAAACAAAGGGCTGAGCAGAAACAAAAGGAGAAAGCTCCTAGCTTCCTAGAAGAAACCAAGGAGCCTTTTAGACTTGCTTCCTCCAGCAGCAGTGGGCACTTGCCTTTTCATACCACCCAGAAGCTCACCTTTGCCTCTTGAGTCTTACTATGAGACCATAATCTTCTCTGGAAAGCAGGGCAGGGGGACAGTAAGATTTTGGGTTGTAATTTTTCCCTCGCTTACTCAAGTTGTAGAACTAATCTTACTTGAGTATAGAGCTCAAAATAACATATTGCAAAACCACAAAACAGATGGAAGAATTGTTAAATTACCCTATCCTTTCAGTTCAGGGAGGTTGAATCAGTGTTAAAGCTCAAGCTGCACTTTCTTTGCTGAGGCTGGCTGTTCTGTTGGAAAGGCATTTGGATTACACCTGAGGATAACATGCCTTTGAGTGTATGGTATTAAACTTGAGAGAGGAAAGCATGATAAGTCTACTTTGCTTCAGCTTGTTTTCATCAGCAGATGTTGCATTTTTGGCTTACCCAGGAGAAGCTGGGGAGATAAAACCTCTCTTTGGATCTTTTTTCCTTGTTTCGATTGGGAAATAACTATTTGATTGTATATAATGCTTGTGTGTACACATTGTTACAACATCTTTACAGTGAAAGCTTACCAGACTTAGGCTTTTTGGAGAGCCTGCTGCTATCATCAATTATAACTAGAGAGAAGGAAGATCATATTTTTATTATCTCTTTTTATAGCATGAGAAAAATTATTTCCTTTTTATGTGACTGCTTTTAAGTGAATACCTAGTAGAGAAACAGACCTATTTAACTAAACAGTTCTAGTCACAAAACTTGCTGTGCATTTTACATGGATGTAATTCAGCTTTAAATAGTCCTACATGCATGTTTAAATATTTATATTTATCAAAAGTGCCATTGTTCTCAAGATACACTCCATGGGCTGTAGATCTCCCAAGGGTCTCTTCTTTTAAAATGTTTGACTTAGAAGTACTGAGTTCTTTGTTTTACAAACAAACTTTGAGTGTAACAGAGAACGTAGGTATATATCCCATTCCTTTATTAAATGAGTTTGTCACTTGCTGTTGGGAGATGCAGTGAGCAATATTATCGTGACCAGATTAGACTTTTTACATCTAACAGGTGTCCTTCTAAATTTTTTTCCACCTTACGGTAATGCTGAATTCCAAATGTTCACACCATGGAAGTAAATATCTTTATCAGACCTACTCTTAATACTTTTACAACTCTGAGACAGCTTTTTCACATCTGTGCACTGACAACAGCATGAAACAAGCAGCTGTTAGTAAACTGGACTAGTGTAGGAGATCTGACACAACTGGCAGATGATTTTTCTGTGCTAGTTTATTTTGGTATTAAAGNNTTGTTATAAAAGGGGCCTTTTACCAAATTTTTTTTTTTTTTTTTTTTTTTCTTGCTTAGTCTGACTGTGGGGAGAAACACAAGATTCTGCAACAAATATTGATTCTGTATTAATGGCTTGGCCTCAGTTCTGGTTCACAAGTTGGACTTTATTTTTTTGATGCCTTCCACTGTTGACATTTTGTTCTGTGTGACAGAAGTGTGACAAAAATGATGCATTAAATGTTTTACAATGGATGTGGTCTTACAGTGTTTTTATATTTAACAAATTAAATTAGCAAAGCTTAAATCTTGGGAAATTCTTTTCTCTAATGCAAGCTGCAGTGAGTGTTCAGTTATCAGAATAGTTAAGGTACAACCACCAAGAGCACTAGTTCTAAATAAAGAAATGGTAAAAACAAACAGTGTACAGTATTAAAAAACAGAGGTTCAACTTCTCTGAATAAAAATCCACTGAAGAATGTTGCCATAGATAATAGGAAAGAATGAATAACCATGCTTCACCAGAAACACCATTCTTCAAATATACACAGTGTGGCATTTTAATACACAGCAACCTGCCTTGGCTATGACAAATGTAAGGATCTGTTACAATTCTAACAAAAATATAGCTTCTATACATTTTTCTGCACATACATTTTATGAATGTTGCCTTTTGTTTCAGAACTTGGTACAAAACATACAAAAAAGATTGGCACATAGTAAGCTACTTGCAGTAAACAGCATTGTCACTATTATTCCATAGCAATCTATGCTGTTTGCTTTTTTTCCCCTTTTCTTTTACCCAGTTTGATTTTTTTATACAGCACAGGGTAGGTGGACTGCTTTTTTAACTGCAGACACAGCTTTGACAGTCTTGCTTGCAGCCTGGAATGCACAGTGTTAAAAATCAGCAGTTCTGCTAGTATTTACTGAATAGTCTGAGAATAGTCTAAAATTTAAACTCATGTTCTGCATGTGATTAAAATGAGATGTACAAAAATACACGTTTGTGCTTTGAAAGCCTTTAGCATAAATTTCATGTCTTAGAACTAATGAAGAACTGTGTTTGATTTCCAACTGATTTACATTTCTTGAAATACTTCTTACATCACAAAACCAACCAGCATTTTATTAGGAGGATAAAGCTGTACAAATTACAATGTTTTTATAAATTATAACCTGGAAACTTTTTTTAAAAAGTGATAGGTTTGTCCTAGAAGTAGCACAATAAATTAATTTGCCATAAAATTTAGATCAGTTTAATAAAAGTGATGACCATGTTTACAAACACCATTTTTATAAAAAAGGATGGTGACCAAGTGCCCCAATAGTTTTTTATGTAAAATTTGATGAAAACTTGTGTGATAACATCTGCAAGATGGCAGAGAACCATGTGGATGGCACTAACTATACAGAACGTGCTTATTTTCCTGTGTTATATGATCAGTTTTAGAGAACATTGACTCCTACCAAGATTTTATATGGAAAAGAAATAACAGGTGGTGCTCTGAGAGAGTCTCTGTAACAAGAAGGCTGTTTTAAAAGGTGTCATGTTTGATTTTTTTATGTATCCAGTTTATTAAGGTTTACTTGTTTTACTCTGCATGTTCTCTTTAGAAATATGGTTCAGAGAGCTGAAGAACATTGACAGAATTGGAACAAATTTATGCTAGATAAGTGGGAAGTTTCTGTCCTTACTTGTCAGGCTATTCTTACTCTCCTGGTGACTAGATTACCCCTCTCTCTGAGAAACAGTTGTGTGAAGCGTTAGTGAATTGTATCAATTACAAGATTCAACAAGTGCATATTCAGGATTAGAAACTAGTTTCAGAAGTACATTTTCTGCCACAAAATATTATTTCCGAAGAGCACTTAGTCATCTGTGGTTTATATAGCCTCTAAAAACATTTTTCTGTAGAATTCATAGAAGCTTAAAAATGAGTAAAATATTTCCTTCTAGTCACGCAGTCTTAATTTCACTGGAAAAGCAACATTAATCCCCTTTGTATCGAAGAGTCTCTGTAAGTGATTCACAGTGAAACTGGTAGAGCAAGAGGTCTGGTTTTCTTGACTTAGTGTCAGTTGTTATTTTCTGATGGGAGCCTGAGACTCTTGCACTTCAAATCATCCAGTGTTTTCCAGTGTTTGTAATTATTAGCCAAGTGTTGCATCAAAACAGGCAGATGTGCAAATGCTGAAAGAAAAGGAGAAAGAGTTTTACCATGTGTATAGAATGGGCAGAAGAAGAGCCCAGCCAGATCTGAAATTGGCATTCTCCTACTCTCTTCTGTTCTTCCAGCTCCTTAAAGTAATACTAAAAGGGGGAAGATTTGTTTTTTTCAGTATGTTCCTCTTTCAAGAAGATTCCTTCCAAATGCATGGTGACTTCATTAAATTATGCTAACATTCAGCCATGGTGGTCTTAGTTTCTGTTGCTCAGAAGAAATACAGTGCTAAAGGAAAAAATTACACAGATGAAAAAAAAGCTTAGTTTTAAGAAATCTATACATAGATTGCCTGGTAGGTGCTCACTTCATAGTGTGCAGTGAAACAGGCTTCAGTGTCATGATTGCACAATATGCTGTGCTGTACTGCTTATTTATGGGTACTGCCTCTGAAAGAAGTGGACACAAGGCCAGCTTGAGATTAGTCAATTTGGTTTGTAGGAATAGCTGTTTCAGAGCAAGGAAGAAAAATCAGTACTTACCATCCCATGCATCGAACATATCTGTTACAAAATAATCAATGAAGGAAATCTGAGACTTTGGGATGCTGCAGGTGTTTCTGTCAAATACTGGCATTACAACAGGCAGACCCTGTCTCTTCTCTTCATCCGTCTAAGAAGACAAAACTCCAGTTAGCAACTAGAGCTTTGCTGACTTTCATGCTGGAGTAGCAGAGGTCAGGGCATTAGATGAATTGCAATAGGAGATTTGAGACAAGCCTTAGAACCCCTGAGGTGAACTGCCTTAGTTTCACGTGTGTTATTTTGTCTGGAACAGGGACTGAAATCAACATCTCTTCTCTTTCACAAGTACTCCTTGTTACTGCAGTCCTGCGATTGCACTTAGCTCCAACAAGGCAGAATGCTGTAATCTGGTGATTAGGGTACACCATCTAAAAATATGGAAAATGGATTGCAGAGTCCTTCAGCAGAGAACAGGTTTGATCTCTCATTTTTCCACATCTGTAGTGGGCATTTCAAACCTTGTCTTTTATGTAGGAAGAGATTGTTGCTGGTGCTACTTGCTCTGCTTGTATCAGGTTATAGGATAGGTATAGGTATAGGATAAATGGAAGTAAAGGTATCCCTTTGACTTTGTATCCTCAACTGGAAGAGGCCTAGTTGTGTTGCACTGACTACAGTGGAGGATCAGATCACCTCAGCAGTTCCGTAGAATATAATTCTAAATAACATCCCCTTTTAAGTAGTGCAGGCAGCATTTAATACAGGAGTTGACAGCAGAGGAATCTCCAAAATTAGCAGAGGTGAATGAGCAGGAGAACAGTTCTCTCTGCATCTCACAATGCTGCAAGTGGGCTAGTGCCTAATTTGGGCAATTTAAAGCTAGTTTATGATACCTCGAGTGCTAGGGAGACACAACAGCGATCCTTGATCTTTCTTAGGACATGACAGAATTTATTCACTATGATTAAAATGATATCCAGACATGTCTCAGATAGTAGCTACAATTTTCTTTCAGTAGTAATTATCACATGTGGGACCTGAATTTGAAGGGTAGGCATGCCCACTTTTCTTTCTCTCCACTCATAGCTGGTATTTCCACACCATTAGTGAAAAACAAAAGCTCAGAGTTTATCAGTTGTTAATTAAAGAGCTAAAAGAGTGTTTTGGGAAGCTGGTTGCATTTCTGTCAGAAAAACTGAATGTAAAGAAAGCAAGCTGAGCTTCCAGTACTGTCTGGAGACATCCCATCTGGTAAGTATTTACACTGCCCACGTCTGCACTACTTGTCTGCCTACAATGATTGTAGTTTGGGTGCCATCGTAGAAGAGAAAGGACCATCCCAATAGCTTAGCTGAGGCGTGGCTTTTCAGGGAAGGTATTGGGACAAGAAACTAGAGTGCTGATCATCTTGAATTTTCATCCAGTTAAATTGAGTAGGACTAATCAAATCATTTTGGTCAGATGAAGAAAGTGTAAAACCTCCTTTTCTCCATTCCATACAATGAGCTCCACGGTAAGCAAATTAGCTAACTGCTTAGAGTGAATTCTTCTGCATGAAATTGAGGGACCAGTTCTAACTGCAAAAACCATATGTCTGAACTCCATGGTGACACCAGGCAGACCCTGTGTGGAACAGCAGATCAGCCAATGTGCACTTCCTTACGTAATATAATGGTTAAATCATAAAAATATACGTACCTGTGCAAAGTACTCCTCTGAAATCCTGCCTGCCCATTCGATACATAGCTCTAGGGGGCGACATGGATTTGCTACATCTGCACATTTAATCATCATGCGCTTGATGAGTGTCTGGTTGTCTGGAAAATTCTTTATATTGGCTGTACATTCAGTGTCGCTGCCTTCGCTCTGTAAAGGAGAGTTCGTTACAGGGGCCAGTGGCAGCATCCCCTGCTAGCAGGAACGAGGGCATCATTATCAGCTCTACCAAACTTAGGCACTAAGTCTGCTGCCTTACCATTTCATGCAGAACACCAGGAACTTGGAGAAGAAGGTGATGTCTGAGAACTGGGGCCTTGTAAGTAACTAATGATAACCCAAATACATATAACAGTTGTGAAGATTCTCAAAATTAGTATCAAAGTTTGTGAAATAAAGTGTCACAGACTCCTTGTCAGGTAGGATGTTACCTTCTTTGCATCCCAGCCTTGCCCTCTTGGAAGGAGACCATGATAGGGGATGCATCTACCAACTGCAAGCTCATAAACAATCCTCACTTCTGAATGTTTAAATGTAGGGGTGGAATGGTAGGGGACTGCTTCACTTAGGGGAGTTTCTGGAGTTAGATTTTTATTCCTAAATGAGAAAATTGAGGGAGGCACAGGGGCTGAACTGACTTGCACAACTATTTCTTTTACCCACAGAAAAGCAGGTCTCTGACATTCAGTTCCAGCATGTTTCAAAGTAGAACTGCTTTCTTTGTGCCAGATTTTGAACCCTCAACCTGGAATAATCTTTGATCTCAGTTCCCAGTGAGGGTGAAATCTTACATAATCTGTGAGATTAACAGTAGGAAATCACAGGAGCGGCAGACCAACTGCAGATATTCTCTGCTTGCTAGACAGTAAGATACCAAACTTCTTACTGACTGCTGTGGAGACCAGGTGGAGGTGACAAAGTAGTTATTCTCAGTTTGCTGTGGTATCGTATTCTGGGTGTTGAACAGTTTGAAAGGCACAGGTAAATTATGGAGTAATGAAAGGCATCCACCTCTGCTCACATGGCATTAATGCTATTCTCAAAATAATATATTTCTGGGATTTTCACCTCCCTTCACTGGTAAATTCAACTCTTGAGTCAAAAACTGAATTTAAGTACTTTTTGCCACCACAACTAAATATCTTTGTGACTTATGGGGAAATATTTTTCAGTGACTTTTGCCAATTCAGACATTAATCTTTTAACTTTACGTTTAGCAGTTAATCCTTTTTCAGCATGGGTAGCCCAGTAAAGAGCTGTCAAATGGCCCCTGTACCGTAACTGCTGTTCAAGACCAAAACCAGAAACAACCACTGTTAACAGTAAAGAACAGAACAGCCTAATACTGAGGGAAAACAAGAAGTCTGTAGTGCAAGTGGTTCTGTCCTCCATGTTTACTGTGAAATCAGTTCAGCGGCATTTGTGGTTTCCAGCTCAAACTGCTGGGAGAGTAGAGCTCAGCAGTCCCCAGAAGCAGGTAATTTCAGCTGACAGAATGCTGTCTTGAAACTTGTAAAAAGCACCCACACAGTCTACAGTGCAAAGTCCAATTATGGATAGATAACAGAAGATACTTCTATTTGGTTTTAGCAATGCTGACCTTCAATTTGTCTGATTTTTGTTTTGCATGTTTCCAACAAAGCATTAAATTCACAAAGGTGAGTTAAGATAGTCTTTCCTCAGGTAATACTGCCCTGGAGAACCCGGTCAGGCCCTGAGTGCTCAGCCTTGAGAGGCGGCAAGAGAAGGTAAGAGGGGATGAGAAACTCAGAAGCAGCTAATTAAATAAACCCTGGTAAAGCATTAGGGTGTGTAATTGTTACACAAAAAGGCATGGGCATGTCTTGGTATAATCAGGAATGGAGAGGTCTCACAAAGTGGCTCAGGGCTTGAAGGCTCCAGATTACACGGAGACAAAACTGTCAAGGAGGTTCCTCAGTTACAGCCCTAGGTTCAGGTAAATCCCACTGTTTGGAGACAGGACCATAGGAACAGGTGCCAACCTGGCTCCATGCACAGAATTTTCCATGCAAAACAACACCCACCCCTCGATTTCTTGAATACAAGATGGCTTTGAACACAAGGCTTATAAAATGAAGTATTTAAATGAACTAAGAGCAGAAAAGAGAAGAAGTGTGTTTTTTCACACTTTGATATGTGAGGCCCCAAATCCATTTGTGTCATTTGGGCATTACCACAATGCAAATTAATGCAAGGTGAATGCAAATGATACTTCAGGTTGTCTGAGAAGAACTTCATTGAAATGCCTGAAGGCATAAAGTCCTACAAGCACTTACATGTGGGCTGGTCTCCTCGGATCCCATAGGCTTGTTGATACTGTTCACAAATTTGTTCACGTGCTCGAAGTGCTTCGTCATCTCTGTTGCCAAAACCATGTCAATAATGGCCTGGCGCAATGTCCGGTAGCGATTTCTAGGAAAGAAAAAAGAGTTCTTGCTCACAAGCATGCCAGAGAGAGCTCTGCCTTTCCTCATCTCTGCCCACACAGCTACAAAATACTGCTCAGGGACTCAGCCACAAGCTGGCACCTTCAGAGTTAGGAACAGTCTAGGGATGGATGAATGGACAAGATCATGCCCCTGCTCTGTTATTTTTACCTAATGAAAATCAATCCTGTGAAGTCAACAAAAATTTCTAACTCAGCTTCATAATGCTGTCAGACTAAGAGAACTTCTCCAGGAGTGGCACCAATGCGTCCATCACGCTGTATGTTAGTATGTTAGCTTGGAATGCAAATCTCAAGTTTTTCAAAACCTACAGTTTTATGGGAGGTAGACAAATCAATTACTTCTTTGGGGTCAGGCCCTTTCCCTTTCAGAGCTCTTTATCTCTCACCTTGTCCCTACAAAAGCTGGAGCCATGCAGTGGGAACTCCTGGGTTACTTGCATGCCCAGCCAACCAAAGGGAGCTTCCGGCTCTCCCAGAGCTTCATGTCCTCTGCTACTGCTCTTTCCATTCCATGTGAATGTAGTAGTGCTGGGATGCATAGGACCTTGTGCAGACACAACATGCAGCATCTGGCTGCTGATGTGTAAAACATACCCAAAAAAGTAATGCCCAGGCTCCTTCAGTGAAAAAGCAGTGGGCCAGGATGCAGCCTTGAGGCTGCTAACTGGACCAAGTTATTATAATTCATAAAAGATTATTAAACATCTCGCTAAGCTTCCAATAATTACAAGAAGACAGGGTGGTGATGGGGAATGAAAACCTTTTTATAAATCATGTGTACATGGGATTATATCATTAAGAAGTCAGTTTTAATATCTGTATTTAAACTACGTATTCTTGTTTAGAAGGTAGGCTCTCAAATTGCTCCAAACTAAAACTGCCAAATAAGCAGTCCACACATGGACACTCCCCTTCTCCAGCAGACACACCTATCAATATTCTTGAAGATGTTGTATTTGCTGTCTTTCGTTGTAAGCTGAAATGCCAGTGCTGTGTGATGACTCTCTAATACAGCTGTATCATTGTAAAGGACAGCTAATTCACTGCCTGCATTGCACAGGAAAGAGTTGGTCCGTCCAGGGTGATCTACATCATGAATGGTGGCAGCTATTAATGCAGCTACCTCATCTAAATGGTCCAGACTTCCCTACAGGAAGAAAGAAAAATTATAATGTGGCACAAAAATGACAGTAAATATTTTCTGATAACTTCCAGGTACCCACAATTGTACAAACACAAACTTAAGCAGGGATCCTACCTCCTTGCAATCATCTTCTGTTCCCTGTGCCCACAGATTACCTACCACAAAACTTCAACTCCTACCCTTGCCCAAATATGCTTTCTTTAATGAAGCCTTTTCCAGTGCTGTCACCTGAGCAATATCTGTGCATAGAATTCTTCAGTGGATAGATCACCTAGTGGTTTCCTTCCACTTTGTGTGCTTGCCTGAATGAATCTGTATTGACTCTGCTACTACACACCTTAATGTTTTAGCATAGGATAGGATAGGATAGACTATTACACTTGGGACCTACATCAGTCATTGGCCAAACTGCCTGACTACTTCAGGACTGACCAAAAGTTAAAGCATGTTATTATGGGCATTGTCCAAATGCCCCTTAAACACTGACAGGCTTGGGGCATCAACCACCTCTCTGAGAAGTCTGTTCCAGTATTTAACCACTCAGTAAAGAAATGTTTTCTAATGTCCAGTCTGAACCTCCCCTGGCACAGCTTTGAACCTTTCCCATGTGTCCTGTCGCTAGGTACCAGGGTGAACATCTCACACCTCCCTCTCCAAAGCTTTTGCAAAGCTTTACTAAGAGCTGTTACCTACAGCCAGTTAACAAGAGACAGAAAAGAGCCAGGTTCCCACCCCACCTCCATCATTGCTACTTAAACATGTAAATTTGTATAAATGGACTTTAGAGAAACTGTGTGGGCCTGCTTGCATCACAGGAAGACTTCAAAGACAGAGTTTATGAAACCAGGACTATCATTTAAACATCTGACTTCTGGATGACACACATAAAAATGGCAAACAAATCCTAGCCCAGAGAACTCCTAGGTGATGGTTCTACCTTAACTCTCTCCTTCCCGAGAAAGAAAGCAGTAGCATGCAGGACATCTGCCGCATGTGTGGAGTTGTGGTATGAGTTAGAGGAATGGTAGTTGGCTTCAATGACCTGCAGCCATGCCCGCAGTGTTGCTTCTGAACAGTTTAAAAACTCCGAGACCCCAAACCGGGCAAAAACCTTTAAGCCCAAATACACTAACGGCCTGGAAAACAACAGAAGAAAAAAGCACTGTTTTAAAATAGGAACTTGTGATGTTCTAAAAGTGATACATTCAACAAAGAAACCAAGACTTTTAAAAGGGGTGGGTAGTGTTAAACATTTTTAAATTGCATATCTATAACCTCAGAAAAGGCCAAGGTTACAAATAATTGCATCTACCATCCTTTCAGACATTATTTTAATATGTTTTGTAGAAATGGTGCAGTTCCATTAGAGTTTCAGCAATTCCTGTGGCTTCGGAAAAAACATCATAAAAGCCCATTTTTATGTTTAGTATCTATCAGTCAAACAAAATTCCATTTATTTTTTTCCTGAGGAGAAAAAACAGACTTTGAACATGACATGGGCACTCTCCAAAGCCTAAAAAGCCCAAAGCAAAAAAAAAGGTCAAATGTCAATTGTGAAGTGCTCTGTATGTGTGGGTGTGGATGTTTGTACAATGCTGGGAAGCCCAGGTGTGAAACAGTAAACAGAGAAAACCTCTAATCTTTTTGATTCTTAAATCCAAATCCACTCTGGGTTGTCTTTTACTCTGTATTGCCTGTGAGAGAGTCCTGTCCGTCAGTCACAGTTTTCACTCCTGCAAGATGACCTACAGAGCCTCTGAGCTGAGAAAGGCATAACCAGACCCCAACATTGGCAGATTAAAACCAGGCAAATTCAAATTTCGAAAATGGCCATTTTATGCAAAGAGAGTACAAAAGCACGGATAGTCTGTTTGATTCTTTGCATCTTGGAATGAAAACCACTTTTCTCTCTGGATGACGTGCTTATTTTTGTGGTCTGCATGACCTCAAAATTACTGACATCTGTTTTCATAATAAGCTTTAAAATCCCAGTCTGTTCAGACTCTCACTGGTTTATCCTCCATCCCATTTTTTTATCTGTATTATCAAAAGCCGCAGTTGCCTTAGATCTTCCCAAACTGTAGGGTGATTTAGGTGAGGAAGGGGAGAGGTTTGCTTTTTCCAGCATGACCATTTGCACATGAGCACAAAAAAGGGCCATCTGGAGGGCATCCAGCATGTTAGCAACATCAGACTACATTGAACAATGTCACCTGGCTGTGAGTGTGGGAGTGGGATGTGAGTCAAGCAAGACAGCTCTCACAGATTTGCTGTGTCTTACTTCAATTGTTCCAGAGCTACAGCTCCTCAACAAACTTTCTCTGGGCACCCAGGGAAAGGAGTCCAGTACCTTTTATTTGTAACAGCCTCCAATTCAAAAATATTGAAGTCCCAACTTTCCTCGTTATCTAGGAGCTGTGCAATACAGGGTGGAACATCATTGATGGTGTTTGGCACTGGAAGGTGAGTATGGCTCAGGTTCATATCTGTTGAAATGGAATTTGGGTATTAATACATTTCTGGGTTATTCCCTTAACACTACCACAGCCCCTCTTAAGAATTCCATTTAGAAAACAGCTCTTTTTCAAGAAAAACAACTTCTTCTCCTTACATGAAAAAGTCTGTAATGCCTATAATATGAAGATTTATTGCAGAGCATTTGAACATAAACCAAAAAGATCAGTGAATATTTCTTCGAGTGACAATTTGTTTTTTTGCTAACATTTTGAAATGCATTATTTTATTTATTTGAGCCTGTTTCAAGACCAAAATGGAGGCAGTCTAGCACTTGTGCCACAGTTGTTTAGACAACCATTTCCAGAGACATTTATCCCACTGCAAATTAGGCTGAAGCTGTATGTTAGCAGTATCAACAAAAGAAGTCACACGTGCAAAGGGAAGTTTAAAATGGAGGCTTACTCTTAGAAAACACATACTCATTTCCTGACAGTCTTCTCAAGCCATCCTGAAAAAGAAAACAAGTTTATCTGAGGTTTTTTGCATCGCTAGTTGCAAAAATACTACATGCACATTAGGTATTATTCCTGGGTACTAAAAGCACTGCTCTTATTGCAGTACTATAGCATAGTCCTTGTTTTAGGGTCTTTCAAAACAAACACAAAAGGATCTCAGGAACACTGGTATGAGATCTCCAGAAAAGAAATACGCAGTGTATTGCCCTCCTTGACCCTCTCAATGGCACCTGCAGGATTTCATCAAACAGCCATTATAATTTATTTTTCATTTTCTTTATATTATTTCGGTGGGGATTAGCTCAGTATCTATTAAAAAAGGTGTGTAAATCCATGACAAAATTTAGTCTGTCTCTTGCTGCTGTTACAGGACCAAAATTAGAACATGATTAAAGCAACCTCACTGATACACTGTACCAGCTATAGAGCAATCTCTCTAATCCCATATAAGATGCTAGAGTTTCTAAAAGGTATCTCCTTCAGTATCTTCTGAGAGATTGAATGTAGTTTCTGGTGGCAATCCTCTTCACTTTTATCTGAGGATGAATGCATGCAGTGGACTGAGATGTGGCCATAGCTTACTACACCCTAGTACCTACTGCTAGTAAAAAGGCCAAAGTACTTAACTGGAATGGTGATGAATTACAAGTCCCCTTCCCACTGCTTGGGAAATTTTAACACAGCAGAGCACTGAACTGTGATGTAGGACACTGGTAGCAGCAATTTTGTCTTTACTAATTTTACTCACATTCATCAGACCTCCAACAAGATCACTTGTATGAGGATCTTCATCTTTGGTACCTAGCTGAGGGGAATAAAGTTCTGTTGTCCGCAGGATTTCCAGAACTCTGTCCAAGGCCTCTGCTACTGTGATCGGACTGTTTTCCTGGGCAGCATTAATTATGTTAATAACCTGAAAGCAGATTAAGGAGGCAAGCAAAGAAAAGTGAATGCCCTTTTTTTCTTATTACAGAATTTTTATTCTTGGCTTGATTATGCTAATTCTCATTTAGCAAATGCAATGTACTTCCCCACAACCCTTGAAGTACAATTCTGAAAATGTAAATTTGTGCTCAGATTTCCTGGTATCCATCTGCAATTTTTAACTGGCAAACTCCTGGGAAGTGAAAGCAGAATGGTGTGAAGTATCTGAAATAGCTGCTGGTGGGTGGACCAAAAACTAGCATGCCCCAGTCCTTCAGCATATCCAGGTCTGCTCTGAAGCAATTATTCAATCCCTGGAGAAAAACCCAAACAAACAAACTCTTGGATGTGACTCAGATATCCTGATATTAGATGTAAAGCCTTAGTTTTCTCCATGTAGAAGTGAAGGGCAGAGAGCAGAAAGGGCTAGGCTGTGGGAGAAGAGGATGGCTCTTTGAAACCCTCTCTGTACCTCAGCTACAATCCGAGAATGCAGCAGTGAGTACTCCTGGCTCTGCCAAGAACGACAGGAAGAAAGTCCTAGTGCTGTCTTCTCCAGGAGTGAGAAGCTGCTGCACAGCCACTACAAGTCTCCCTGTAGGTACGACTGAGGATAAGGAAAAGCAAAGGAGCCTGTTGCTCTTACAGTGGTGCTGGGAAGTAAGAGCTTGATGATAGCAAGAAAAGCTGGAGAGAGAGGAAAAAACGGTTTCAAAGTGGAAGATACCTGACACCTCGGTGTGTTACAAGCGAACGTGCAGCTGATCTGTGACAGCAGAATTTGTGTAACTGTGAAGAAAAGGCTGTAGAAAGTGGGGGAGACAGAAAATGGTGCAGATGCTCCCTCTTCTGTATGGCATCTTATAAATACCAGTAATGAGAGCAAAGATGAGACTGGAAAAATATCATCCTATTCATGCATGACCAAACAGAGCAGTGTCCCCTTTCTGCCAGGAGCCATGCATCTAGCAAGGGCACCCTTCTCCCCTCCTTAACATTCTTCTTTATGGCTAGCATTTGGAATGCCATGATGAGATGTAGAAAGTGGTAGTATTATATTATTATACTTATATTTTTCTGTTAAATACAAGGTGCAGGAAGCCTCTGCTTATCTGTTCAGAAACTACATGCTTCCCTATGAGCTCAACTCCAAACTCTGGAGTTTGTGGAAAAGTCAGTGCTCGGGACTCACCTTTGTGATAGGAGCTTCTATTGTCATAGAGTGAATCCGTGCCATTGAAGAGTACCGTCGGGTCTGTAAACTTGGAGCTGCCATTAAAGAGAGCCACAGAGTGTAAATCAGATGACGGCATTTGAGGAGTGCAGAAGGGTGGGGAACAGCACAGTGAAATACAGCCTCATGTCCCATTTCTCCTGTATCTCTCCCCTTGCAAGTTCTTCGTTGTTTCATTTCTTGTACTGTTGTCTGCCTCCTTGGCAGCCACCCCTCATTTTTGCTGTCAGATTTTCCGTCCATCCTTCACTTCAGAATGGAGCTGTGCTTACACTGATTGCTGTGGATCTCTGTCAGATATGGCTCCTCCGGTAAGTCTGTGCGTATCCCTCATCTTGGGGGTACAGCTGCTCTAATGAAAACCAATCCTGCTCCCCATAGGCAGTGCTCCTCTCACTACATGCAGGGACAGAAAGAAATCTCTGCCACCCTTGTCCCACCCCAGTAAGCAGTCACAAATGGGATCAGTAGAAGTACTGCTCTCAAGTAACCAGCAGCAATAGATTCTTTCATGTTAAACATTAATAAACCAAATTCTGTGTTCAGGAGCACTAGCTGCAGCTTTCTAAGAGAGGTGGCTCTAATGCACTCTTTTTGCAGGCTGCTCCCATCCCTTGGCACAATCACTCCTCCTCCCTGTGAAGGCACTCAGCACTGCCATGCATTGTATAGCAATGCTGGTACTTATGCTGGGGCACTGCTTTGCAAATCAGAACCGAGAAATTTTACAGCAGTTATTAGAAAATGGTGTAATCTCTGTTTAATCAGCTGTGAATCTGTCTGGTTATTCTTTTATTCTGCAGTTTTATTGCCCAAGCCAAGTCTGTTCTTTCTTTATTTATAAATATATGTTCATGTATATTTATAGTATTGTACATACAGTTTGCTTTCTTACCATCGCTACTTTGAGATGTTATTGACTTAACATCAACTGAGTCTTTCCTTCTGTTCTTGCGCTTGTAAGAACTGGATTCTGTAAGTACAAAACAAAAGCTTTAAAAATGCATCAAGTAAAACCTCTACAAAATATCCATTTAAAATTATGGCAGTTTAATTAAGTGATCTTAACGATGTCATGTAAGTGGGGGAAATATTGCAGTTTCTGCACATCAGAACACGGAACTCAGTGTCTATTAATTTAAAGCAACTTGTCTGAAGTCACCTGGAAAGGTGTTTTGCAAGGAAGTGAAGATGCCTTATGGAACAGGAGACCTGCTTCACCTAACTTAGGTCCCTAAAAGCAGCAGTCTTGCAGGCTGTCATCATCTCCTCCTTCAGGAGAGACACCTCAGGCAGGTGGGCTGAACCCCTTGTGCGAGTTCCTTTTGCTCTCCTCTGACCACTGAACAAGCCAGAGTTTAACTGCCTAAAATCTTAGCCAATTGAGAAGAGTCTCATCTGAGTCCACACTCTTAAAGTCAAAGAACAGTTCAGACTCAGAAAGCTTTTGCTTTTATTTGCAGTAATTATTTGTACCCTATGTTTGAGGAAAATCCAACATGCTGGGAATGATTAAACAATCAATTTAATTCTTCTGAATACTAGCCATGCAGCAGGCTATTTTTGAAACAGCTAAATTGTTTGCTAAAGCAAGAGAAATTATCACATCCAGTCAAATTCAAAAGCTGGATGAAATGCCAGGAAAGAGCCTCAGTAAAAAGAAAAAAACTGGTAAGATTTCATATTTCTCCAAAACATTAAAGTCTGTACTCTTCCTTATGTTTAAAAACAGCAACCATGCATCTATTCACCTCTTTCCAAGAGTCTCTATAGTAGCTATTCCCAGCTATCTAAAATGCCACTCAAGGATCAGAGACCCTAGCAGGCTTTCAAAAGCAAATAAAACCATTTGAAGAATCGGAAGTATCATGACTTTGATCTTAACATAAAGACCAATTTTCATGATAATGCAACAAGACAGGATATATGCAGCCTCTCTTTAGCAAAATAATGTGTTAACATACAATTGTCTAGAATTAAAAGTTCATCCATCCTAAAAATTACTGAAATAGTTTCTGTCTTAATTCTCTTTTTCTACCACATATTTTTAAGGCAGCTTGGGTCTTCTTTGTTGTAGTCATAACTGAAGAAACTGAAAGCATTTTCCTCTATTGACACCTAAGAGCAGGGCATAACTAATGCATGTTAAATAATTGTATTTATTTATTTATTTGCTAGTACTCCTCTTACAAACCCCATTCTTGCATTAACATTTGGATGAGTTTATCATAAGGCACTTGAGTGGGAGCAAGCATTTACACATAAACATAGCTGTGAGTGGCTATAGCTGACAAAACAAATCTCCTTGTGTTAAATACCAACTAGCAAGTCAGAAACTTTGCTAACGCCACCCAAAGTCACAGGTGCATAAAAGCTGCTCTGTGCTGTACTGTGGTTTCATCTGTAAATATTTAAATGCCCACGCAAAAATTTTTTCTTCACCTGGTGAGCAGAAAATCTTATCATCCAGATTTGTTAGGAATCAGACCACCTCAAACAGCACAATACACATGGATTACTTTTCTATGCTTGTCACATACTGGGATATGCCCATGGCTCTGGAAATTCATTCTTGGAGCACAGCCATGGACTGCAGGGAAGGATAACCTACATCATGTGCTCTGAGGCTGCCTACTTTCACTGCACTGTAGACATCAATGTGGTGTCATAGGATGGGGCTTCCCAGTCTTGCTGAAATCTGTCACAATAATGAGCAAACCTGAACCATTAGTGAGCTAATATAAATGTGTTAATTAGTAACAAGTGTCCTGCTTAGTTTATAGGCTTCCTCACCTTCCTGTTTGCAGGAAAGAAACAGTGAGAAGAAAATCTGCTTTTATTACAGGGATGCAGGAGCAAATGGTTTAACAGACTGTGGATCAATTCTGGTGGCAGCAATGGGAGTGAGAGCAGCCAATTGCATATTGTCTCTTCTTCCTCCTGCCCATTGTTACTTGGCATCACAAAGCTCTCAGATGTTTGTACTTATTCTTAGGCTCCTTTAAAGAGCAGCAAGTGTCAACCAGTCATGTCCCATGCTCTTAGTATGCTATATCCTCCTCCCATGTGGAAACCAGAAGCTTCCTGAAGTGGCACAGCAGTGTTGTCTCACCTTTCATAGTGGGAAAGGCCTCAGGTGCCAGAAGGCAACAAGGCATGAGTACCTTTCCACTCATAAGACATCAGTCTGGCTGAGACCACTAGAGTCACAAGCTTAAAACTGGCCTTAAGTGCTTCCTTCTTCAGGGAAATGTTATTCTAAACACTACACAGCACTGGAGGAAGGGATTATTCCCTTATGCTCCACATTTCTAGTCAAAGGCTCTCTGCAAAACTCAAGGAGAGCTGGAGTGTGCTGTCTGCAAGTAAGCAAATCCATCTGAGATTCAAGAGAAGGGCTACAGACATGCTACAGCAACTCAGCGCTGACTGGGACTGAGTTGCTCAGGCGTGGACACCTCAGACAGCTCTCTTAGTCTGTGCTGGGGCCAAACCAACGGCCTGCTGACAGGTCCTCAACTTGGAAACATTATGGCAGGTGTGCTGGCACAAATGAGCACATTCCACATTTCAAACACAAAGAGGTGGCAAGGTACACCAGCCGCAGGATCAAATGTAGTGTTTTAATACAACAAAGAGCAATGCATCTGAACTTCAAATGCACAGCAAGAGGTCTGCACAGGAGACTCAGTTATTGATGATTAGAAGTCCAACTCATGATGTGACATCAGAGGCAGCTGGCATCTGTCATTGGCCATCAGTTCTGACCACTGACCAGGCAAGGAGAAGACACAACAATTCGTACCAGAAGAGACCCCCGGCACAACCTCTGGCACCACAGAATGTAGAGGTAAATGGTAATATTCTAACCTGACTGGGAATTGTCTCCTGTGTACTTCTCCTCACGGTGACTCTTGGGGAGCTGGAGATAAGAGTAAAATATATTTGTAAGAAAAAGGAATGCAAAAAAACTTTAAGCAGGCTGCATGCAATACTTTCCATATCCAGCATTTTCCATTCAGCTATTTCTAATAAAGTCCTTGGCAAAGACTCTTCTTCAGGTGTAATTAGACGTAGAGAAATAATATGAAAGCAAACAGATATGCCATAAAGAAAATCACTTTTATGTACTAAATTCCTGTTTAATGCCTGTATTTACAAGAGAACTGGTACTCATTTAGGTAGTGTTTTAAGTGCAAATTACATATGAACCTGAAAGAATAAAATGCAAAAAAAAACCCCAAAACCCCCTACAACATTATTTTTTGTGCTTTAACAGTAAGTTTTTTGGAACTATTGAAGCTAATTTTGGATGCATCCTTTCATGGGTCACTGGACTTCAGAAAACTCAGTTATAAAAACTACTGTCAGGAAATAAGGGGTAGAGGTAGCTGTCATTCATCAGACCTTTATTTCCAAGTAGTTTTTAATCATTCTCATGAATCAGAAATTAAACATGAAATCTTAATTCTTAGTGCTTCTGAAACATCTTGGGTAGTTCCAACAGTAGGTATTTCAAACTTAGAATTTAGATAGGATATTTCCATATCTTAAAACTTACAGCTAGTGCTTGTTCTGCAGTAACACAGATTAAATGTTCCTCTGCTTTTTCATTCTTCTCAAAATCAAAAATACTATCCAATTCATGGCAGTTTAACACCTCATGCCCTTCCTTTGTTATGTGATTAGAGGAAAGTATTTTGCTGTTAACTGGAAAACTGACCAGAAATGGCAATTGCTCAAGTTATCCCTTGAAAACTGGCATGTGATGTATTAAAGTGTAGCTAAGGAGTCACAGAGAAAGACAAGAAATAATGCATTACTTTTTTTAGTGTAGTCATTAGAGAAGATACACATACCCTCTTACTTCAGATGAATAATTATCAGTGCTTGACACTGTATTTACACATTATTCAGTACACATAAAATTTAGGAGTCCATTACTGTCATATGGTGACTGGTTCCTGTACCTAAATCCATCACCTGCCTGCAGCAAAGCACTAGACTGCATGGAAGCACTACATCCTTGGTTGCAGCCCATCAGTTAAAAGGAGAGTACAACAAGGTTGTACTTGTGTGCTCTTAGTGTCTGTATCAGTTTGTGATATGCCTGCTGCAGGGTCCTCTTGGGGATTATTCAGGAAAGAAAGGAAAAGAATGATACAAATTCTGTTTGCTGTCATTCTTGCACACCTTTTGTTTTTTCCTTTCTTCTGTTGGGGGGGAAGCAAGTGGAGAGGGTGAAAGTAAAAGAGAAGAAAATGGAAAGGAATAAAACCCCACAAAATTCAGGCATGGCTTTTTGTAATGAATTTTTAAAAAGGAAGAAAGGAAAACCCTTTGCTCATGATGCATATAAATCTTGTTCAGGGGATTGTAAGAACTGACTCTTCATCCAGAAAAATTTTCAAAGCTTGAACACCTCTCTTGTAACCATGTACAAATTCTCAGAGAAATAATCTCATCCAAACAGAGTAAGGTTAAGGAAATCTCATCAAATATGATAGAGTGACACAAGGCATCTGAACTGCTTGTTCTGGCCCTTGCCTGAAGCTTCTCTCAAAGCCAGTGGATATATCTCTGTCTACTCCACAGCTGGCAGAAACATAGGCACAGTCCTCCAAGTGCTTTACTAAAAAAATAAACCACATTTCTGTTCTGAATACTTTTCTTCCCCTTCTGCAGGCATGTCCTGAAAGAGCCATGTAAGGTAAGTTATGAGGGCAGTTACACAGTTAATCTTGGGTCAATATGTTCTTGAAAGAAACAACACCTCTCTTGTAAATTTATGAATGTGAAAACACTGGACTCTATGCTGCCAGGTCTCAAATTGACAATGGCAGCATTAATAATTACCTAGGCTCAGCACACGGGAATAGTCACATGAAAGTCAATCCCCATTCATAAATCTTCACTTTAAGAATGCTTAATACTCTTTTAGATTTTTTTTTTCCGTGCATAAATTTAACATGCTAGGTTTTTCTGTGTGATAAATCTGGCATGGAAATACACGAAGGTTCCAGTGGTCTCTGATATCCCTTACAGAGGCTGTTGGTAATGGCAAAAAACACATATACATTTTTTAAGGTGAAACAATGTATAATAATGTAAGGATGTTTTGAAGTCAATATATACTCTCTGAATGCTGAGATTAAGCTGTTTAAAATTATGTTGATGCAGTGAAACGTTAGATATTGCATCAAAATTTGAATTATGAATTATGAATTATTACTGCTCTGTAACTTCAGTAAATATTTCTTTTGATTTCCTTTTATCCTTCCATAAAGGTTTGTTTGTGGCTTGAAGAGGAACCTAGGTTTTTTAGCGTTCTACTGCTGCAAGTATTAAGGCATGATCTCCTACAGGCATGAGATATTTCTGTGACAGAAGTGAAACAGAACAATTACATAGCTTTGTCAGATACATCTTGTTTTTACCCCAAGGGAACTTAAATCTCCACAGAACATACTTTCTGTTAGTCTGTGGTCTTTAACCTTTGTGGCAGACCTCTGTATCTGTGGAGAACCTTTTGAAGACCATATTCCCTGGGATCACCAAATGTGTAAAGCTCCCCAGGTCTATAGTGCTTAATTTACCATTAGCTTCTCATGAACCAATACTAAGAAGACAGGAATGGGTGGTGCTTTCCAGCAGTACAGGAGAATATGAATGTCGCCTTGGATACAAGTCCTGAAAATCTGTTTCTTAACTTTCCTTTTTCTCTCCAAGAAGGAGAGGCTTATGGGGCACGTAAAGTTCAAGGGCAGCCTGGGCTGCACCAATGAATGAAATTAATTGAATTTCAATGAAAAACTATGCTAAGGCACATTGAATAAGGAGATAATTGGTGACAACAAGCACAGCTTTTCACTAAGGGCAAACCATGCCTGACGTATTTGGTGGCCTCCTACAATGGGTGGATAATGGAATGTCATCTAACTGGTCTTGTGCAAAGCATTTGATGCTTCCATGCACACCCTTGACTCTACAGTGGAGAGAGATGGATTTGACAGGTGGAACATTCAGCGGATAAGAAATTGACTGAGTGGTCCTGCAAAGAGAGTTTTGGTCAATGGCCGGGGGTCTGGGTGGAGAGGAGTGGCAAGTGATGCTCCTCGGGATCTGCACTGGGGCCAGCATTATGTAACATCTTTGTCAGGGACACAGGCAGTGGGATCAGGTGCACCATCAGCAGGCTGGCTGATGGCACTGAGCTCGTGGGGTCACAACTGTTGGAGAGGCCACAACACGCTGGAGGGGCCTCCAGCATAAGACACGAACCTGCTGGAGCAGATCCAGAGAAGGGCCACAGAACTGACCAAAGAGCTGTTGCTCCTTTCTTATGTGGAAAGAATGAGAGAGTTGGGCTTGTTCAGTTTGGAGAAGAGAAGACTGGGAGTCCTTTTAGCACCTCCCAATACCTAAAGAGGCCTACAAGAAAATGAGAGGAAGTTTTACAGGGATGTGTAGTGGTAGGACAAGGGGCAATGGCTTTGAACTGAAAGAGGGTAGGTTTAAATTAGCTATCAGGAAGAAATTACTTACTGTGAAGGTGGTGAGACACTGGAACAGGTTCCCTAGAGGAGCTGTGGATGCCCTGTCCCTGGAAGTTCAAGGCCAGATTGGATGGGGCTTTGAACAACCTGGTCTAGTGGAAGGTTCCTGACTGTGACTAGGTGATCTTTCAGATCCCTTTCCATGCAAATCAATCTATGATTCTGTGAGTCTTACTGGTTTAAGTGGGCCAATTTACAGGGCAAAGAAAAACAAAAGAAAAGGACTTTTTTCTTCTATTCCTACTGCTGTTTTTATATAGAGGTACAAGTTTGTAATACTTATTATCTTACATTAAGAATATCATATATACACCTCCCTGTACCAGTCTTTCAGCTGTGTGTATAATATAGAAAAAGCCATCAGATTACGTCTTACTATCAAATCAACATCAAAGCAGCTGTAAATGAAACAGCAGTTATGAGGTTTAAACAATGAATTAAAAAGAAATACATGTAACTTTATCACTGCTTTTATTATAAAACTCTGTTGCACTCCAGCCTGAGCATTTTAAAACATCCTATGACTGTAAATGATACTTTGCTGTTAAAACTAAAATACATGTTTTAGTTCAAAGATGAGGTCAGTTTAAAGTACTGTGAGTTTTATTTTTCAGTGAGAGACATGGAAAGTTCTTCCAAGAATTACATAGAGTTCTCCTGGATTTGTTACTACCTACCTTCACAAAAACTTGTGCAAGGAGGATGGTTTCAACAGTCAAATGTTACCACCTATGAAATTCTTTTAGGAGTTAGTGGTTTTCCAATAACGTGTCAATACTCAATATTTTTCTACTCAAGAAGGGCAACTTGACATACTAGTGACTTTCTAAATACTTTTTCTTCCTAAGTGTCTTTACCCACATTACAGATAAAAGCACATAAAATCATAAATCAGATGAAACACATAACCCGCCCCCCCAAACAACATCGAAATGTATCCTATTTCCGAAGCACATGCTTGGTCTAAAATGTTTCCAGCCACTTCCTATGTTTCCCACTTTCTATCTCACACCTACAGACCGCATGCCAAAGACAGGCTTCACTCCTTTGCTCACAAAAGGTCAGACTTCTTTAGTCTATAAGGCACTTACTAGAACATTTTTTGGGCTCTAGTATGTGATGTGATCATTTCCCTCAGACACTGTCAGAGGGAGGAAACCAGGAGAAGATGACAGCAAACAGCTCCTCACAGCACCAGGTTTGCTGCAGGAGCAGTTGGTGTGGATTTGTGCCTGGACTGCAGACCCTGCTCTGCCACTGCTGCCGGTTTACTTGGGTTAGGGCTTGAGTTACAACCTTCCACAGCACCTGCTCTGGCAGGTGTGTGAAGTCTCAGGGCCTGCATGAGGGCTTCACTTGATATAAGTACCACACATTGTCAAACCTTGGGACCACTGAGCATAGGTCATTAGTTGCCATAGCACACCAGATCAGACTGGCAAGAGCAGCTCTACAAAAAAGGCCCTGAACTCCCTTTGAACTGTGGTCTGTGTTGCTCCACAGTGCCATGGACTCAACTGTCATATCCGTGCTCCAGAAAGTGAAAGACTCCTCTACTCAGGAGTCCTACAAAAGGAGAATAATGCATGCAAGTGTTGAAGTTTCCTTGCTTGCTCCAACAGTCAATGAGAATCTCATAATATAGATCACATCTTCTTGGAAAAATTTATAAGCCAAAATGTATCAGTTTACTAAAAGCTATGAAAATTATCACAGGAAAGAAATACAATACCTGTTTGTTGTTTTCATTGGTACAGTGGATTCTTTTGAGGGACACAAAGTGTCTTATTTTCCTAGCAACAGAAATAATCACTTGTTACTGTATCAAATTTTAAAGAGAGAAGCGAAGTGATACATTGCTATTTTCTAAAGGAGAGCTCTCCAAACCCTCAGGAAACCAGATACCAAGCCCAACACCAGCGAGACAACTGGGTGACAAGCTCTCCTTCAGTGTGACATTGAGGTTTTTGTCCTGGGGCACCTGGTCCTTCTGTTGCTCCAGAAATTCTCCTGCACATCTGGGAGCTGAATTTGGCAATGTGTCCATTCTAAGCTGTGAAGGTGGGAACACATGCAGGCACACACACAAACACGGGGGTTACCCAGTTCCTAAACACATGGAGGTTTATGTCACACTTACAGATGCCGAAAGAAGAGAGAAAGCCCTAAAACCCAGAAAGCAATTGTGTTCCGGACAAGTTAGTTACCCGCCTTGACCGACCACAGGTGTTATCTTCACATGCTGCTGGATACTGTCTCCTGATTTTCTTCTTGCATAGTAAACTCCTTGCCATTCCTAAGGAAACACACAAAACAGAGACAGCATCTGGGCATACATAGCTTGCAGTCAAATACTTGTTTATTACTGCATAGTCCTTGTGTACTAAATTATTGTTTTTACTTCATGGTTGTCTTTTTAAAAATAATATAAAATTAATATACTATTAAGTATAACAGAGAGAGAGAGAGAGAGAGAGCAGCAACTACTCACCCAATGGAGAGCAGTACCTTTAACTAACATAAGGACAGTATAATTATATTCCTCTTGGGAGAAGGTATTTTTTACAAGAAACTTTATGATTTTTACAAGGAACTTGAAGTATCATCTATTTAAAGAGGTGACAAACATTCTTGGTAGGTGCCACCATAAGGAGCAGTGGCTGCAACACATCCAGATATCCCTTGGCACCAGCAGAAATGAGCCCTGTGCCAGGCACCATTTGACTTTGAAGTTGTCAGCTGTCACACAATATATATGCTAAATTTCAGAAGTCCTTGATCTAAAGATGTCCTTCAACTAACCTCAAAGAAGAAAGATTTTAAGGAGGGAACTACTTGGCAGTGGAGTAGGACGAAGCTGGAAAATGGGGAGAAGATACCTTTGAGCAGGCAGTGCTAGCTGCTGGGCAGCCCATATAAATGAGGAGGAGCACAGCAGGAGTAGCCTGTAGGTATTGCTAATGAACCAAGGTGAAGCTGCAGACAGCTCCAGACAGTGACTCACAAAGCTCAGATCATTGCTGGATGTGACTCAAAGGTTCAAGAATTCCCCAAAGTTCTTGAAGCAGAACGTGAGACAGAGCAGGGCAACAGGTACTTCTGCAACCCAGGGGAGATGGGACAAGGGACTGTTGGATGTGTTAGGGGAACGTATTGCCATGCCCCTCACCACAAGGACAGGAGTTCACAGTGCAGTGCAGATATTCTAACCGTGGTTATTAAGAAAGCAAACCCCACTGGGTGCCAATACACTTTGATGCTCTAAGTATGCAGTCAATGAAGGCTCTGCTGTTTGACAGAAGAGTTACACATTTTGGTTGGATGATTCAGCCACCTGAGAGACTGACTGAGGGACAAACTGTTACATTCCAACTAACAAAAGCTCCATAGGCTCTAAGCAAAACAGAAACACAGAAAACATTCTGATACTGATCTTAAGCCAGCACATCAGCAGGAGTTCAGTCAGATGCTAAAAGCAAAGCTAATGAAATCTGTAGTCACTTGTCTGTGACATGGGCTGTTGTGCTTAGACATCTGAGAAACAGAATTCTGGTCCTACATGTGTACTGATGAAGAACACATCTTATGTTCTTAAACCTACAGCAATAAAAAACAAAACAGAATAGAACTCGTTAGCAATTTCACAATTTCATTTCGCAATGAGTTTGTTTCATTTGCTTACCTTTCCTTTTTTAATAAATGTGTTTATGTTGTCCAGAAGATCTGCAGAGTTTTTATCACTTTTAGGTAGCTCAGTGAGCTCCTTCCCAATAAGCTCTCCCTTGCAGTACCCCATCATCCGTTCAAAGGCTGGATTAACATACTACCAAAACAAAGGTACATTAGGACAATATCAAAAAGAACTTACTTAAAGACTAATAATTTATACATAAATATCAAAGTGTGACAAATTATATGCTAAAACCACACATCCCTACAATTCAGTGTTTCTCATATAAAAATAGTATGTAATGGTGAAACATTTTGTTCAAGTAAGAGACTGAACAGAGAAGGCAATATGTAATCTATTGGATGGCACTGAAAGAGAACTAATCCAGGTTTTACCAGGAAAAACATTACTGAAAACTATAATCTAAATGAGGTTACAGAAGGAAAAGTCTTAAAAATTCAGCAGGCATCAGTGTACAGCAACCAGAAATTAAGCAGTTCATTACACAAGGCTTTCTAATGGGCAACAAAACTAAAATACTGATGTAGAACAGGAACTACTGAGCCAAGATCTCTTTGGGGTTCCTCTTTTCTAATTCTATAAAATAATTAACTTTTTCCCCCCCTACCTGAATGACATGCTCTTCATTGGTTATTTCTACAGCTTCCTGACAATGGTCTAATGCCGTAAACACTGCATTACAAGCCCTGGAAGTAGCAAATGATTAGCACATTAGTTTTATTGTTAGAACATTTTGTTCACTATAAATACATGATTAAATTGTACTTATTGGTAGATGAATCACAAAGTAGCAGTTGTTTTGACTAGACCATGTCACTATCTTTATTATGACTTTTTCAGAACATCCAGCCTCAGACGTCCCCGTTGTTAATGTGCTTTTACTGCAGATTACATTGTAAAAGTGCTCATAGGTACTGAAGCATCTTAATAGTATGCTTGTATCTACATACATGCTCTGAACAGCAGGAACTAACAACTGGCAGTAAAAATAATGCATTACTATTACATCAGAAAGTTTTGTGATCATTAAAGATTGGGGACACAAAAATCATGACAGCAGATATATACGAAGTTTTCAATACAGCAAATAGATTGGCACTATCAAAGAAACTGTATTGCAACACAGTTAAAGGAAACAATTCAAGCCGTCTCAAAGTTCTAGTCCAAAAAATATCAATTTTCCTTCTTCTAAGCAATAATGCAGTGACTTGATTTCGGTACATCCTGATCTTTCAAGACTCAGATGATCTTTGTTTCCCATTTTTTTTTCAGGGCTATCCTTGAAGTAATGCAGGAAAACAAAAGCCTTACCTTCTTGCTACAGAATTCAAATTGCTTAAATTATGATTTACATAGGATGGCATTAACATGATATAGGCTTCTAATATTAGGGAAAAATGTGTGTCTCATAGAATTATAGGATGATCTGGGTTGGAAGGGACATGAAGATCATGTAGTTCCAAGACCTTACCATGGCCAGGAAGAGCACATACTGGAAGAAAAACTCAGGCATACTTGCTTTGATAGATGTCACTACTTTTGTTTCGGACTAAAGACAAACTGATTGTCTTCTATATGACTCCCATTGCAGGGAGCAAAAAGGCACCGTGCATAAACATTCTTATATGCAGTTATTACCTAAAAGGAACATCTTGCTTCCAGGCTGCATAGTAGGGTTTGAATTAGTACCAGTGACTAGAGAATTAAGAAAGACAAGACGTTGCTACTTCTGCTTATTGTGGAAGTAAGTCAAAACCAAATAGGATACACGAAGAGATATACACAGAAACACAGACTTGCAGCCATGTGGATGAAGATTCATGGGAAAAAAGCATTTTATACAGAAGATGGCAGAAGTGTTTCTGCTCATATAATGAAAGGATCTCGGAGTGTAATTTTATATGTGATTTTCTAGCAATTCAAGCTGGTTCCCAAGTGTGATTTTGTGCTGTGTGAAGGAATTAGTTTGTCTCAGTGATAGATGCCTGTCTGGTACATCAGCTGCAAACAAACGTAAATGCATAGACTTTCTGTAAGAAAACACACAGATATGTTTGCACTATTCAAGCCTTAGTATTTTCATTTGATCTGGCAAGCAAATCAGCGAAATTACAAGTTTAAATGGCCCATATCCCCTTTAATTAGCACACAGATTTCCAACCAAGTTTCAAACCAGAACCAGCTCTGTGGAAAAGTGGAGTCCGTGCTAGGAATGGAAAGCCACTTCTGACCACTGACATAACCTCATATACTCTCTGTGGGGCTGCTGCTACTTTTTCATCACATTTCTCTTGTGTCTGAACACATAACATATCCTGAATTTAATTCTATCAACTAACTTCCTACATTCTCTTCCCTTTCCCTGTTACAAAGCTATATAGCGTATCTGCAGATCAGCAACAAGTGGCACAGATGTGCAGTGCAGCACTCTTTTCTCCACTTAATTAAACCACATGAAAGAAAAAAAAATATACCTGAATGTCATAACCAGGCTCAGTTCTGTTAAGTTTTTGATGGCATCTGCCTAATAAGACAGAGGTTAGGGGAAGACATTCCTGCTGAGATTTGGAAAGCAACTATTAAAATTTTATAAAGCAAAATTCAATTTTTTTCCTGAAATTTTACTTTAATTGCAGTTTGCATGCATGAACATGCAATCACTCAAAATGTGAAGCCACTTTGGTATCAGTTTGCAAAGAAAATCTTAGAAAAATCAACTTCTTAAGCAGAGACACTGAAACCTGTAGTAAAGTGATAGCATTTTCTGTAGATGGAACTGGAATCAATTTATGCCACAGAGAACAGCCCCTTCTCTGCATTTCTTTCCTATAGTTTCATATGGTTGCATTGCAAAAATATCTACATGCATGCAAAAAGACCTATATTAAATACAGAATTAGCCACATTAAAGAAAAAGTGCATGTGGGAATGAACATCATTTAACTTCTCACTAACATATAAAACTGTGCTCCTGGCCTGCCGAGTCTTGGCCAAGAAAGAAAATGAAAACTCATAGCTGAATCAAGACTGCACTCAGTTCAAGCCTTTGAATATGAAAGCTCAGACACATGAGATGAAGAATGACTTTGTAATGTTTTACCATCATGTAAATTCACAGCTCATGCCTACACTGAGCAAGCTTTCTCAGGGTACTAGGTACTAAGGCACTTGAATTTGTCCTTTACTAAATAACAGAAGGGGAAAATAGAAAAGTGTAGTACATAGTTAACATACGGATGCAAGGCATACATATGCGTAGCTGGGAAGAGGTGGAAAGTAACATGATGCAATTATTTAGATACAATTACAAGAGGTTGATGTTTGCTGCTGTTTCTCGCACTTCTATAACATGATACAATTATTTGGACCAAGAGGTTGATGTGTGCAGTTTCTCACTCTTCTACTCACCTTAATTTGAACTGAGATCGCACTTCCCCGTGTTCTATTTGAACCAGTTCATTGTAACAAGCAGTTATGCTGCTGTTCTCCATGAATTGCTGGAAGACAAATCAAGAGGGCATGAAATAGGCTGGAACAGTTTTAAACTGTTATTTCTGTTTCTGCACCTAAAACTTCTACTTTTTAAAGAGAGCTGGCATGAGGCCAGCAAAGGCCCTCAAAGGTGATTAAGCACCTCTGCTGTGAGACAGGCCAAGAGAGCTGGGACTTTTCAGCCTGAAGAGGAGAAGGCTGACGTGGAGAACTTACCAAGGTATATAAATATCTGAAGGGAGACTGTGAGAAGACAGAGCCAGCTTCTTCCCAGTGGTGCCCAGTGACAGGACCAGAGGCAAGGGCACAGAGAGAAGCACAGGAGGTTCAGGGAGCCTGAACATCAGGTAACACTTTTTTTTTACTGTGAAGGTGACCTGAGCACAGCTTGGCCAGAGAGGCTGCAGAATCTCCATCCTTGAAGATGTTCAAAGGCTGTGTGGCATGGTCCTGAACAACTTCCTTTAGGGAGCTCTACTTGAGCAGGGAGGTTGGGCAAGATGACCCCTAGAGATCCCTTCCAGCCTCAACCATAATATCTTTTCTGGTAGAAATAAGCTTTTGTTGTACCTTTTGTGTTGTGAATAATAGTCTTTTCCTCAGGAATGAGTTTCTAGTTTTTAAGATAACACAAATATCTAAAGACAAAGCAAGTATAAAAATATGCTAAATCCTTAACTGGATTTTCCCATTTGATTTTAGCAACCTAATAGATACTCTAAAAAAACCCCAAATACAGTCTCACACAAAACTAGTATTGCCATGATGTTTTATTTTGAACATCTATCCTGAATTTAGAATGGAAATGGAAAATCTTAGAGACATAAAACATTCATGCTAAAAAAAAGAAAAGAAAGAAAGAAAAATATAATTGGCATTTATTTCCAAGCAAATATTGCAGCTAAAGCTCTGAAAGTGAAGTGACTTTGCTTCACAAGTAATCTCACTGAGCTGTCACTGTGAATTCAGAAGTGCAAAAAAGCATATAAAGTAAGAAGCATCTGACCACAGTGAACAGAACTTTTACTCCAGACAGGAGAGAATGTTCTCTCTCTGTTAGGTCTGTAAGGTCTTGTGCTTGGTCCTGCTGAAATCAGAAATTTTATGTTGCTACAAAAGAAGTAGGTTCTCTGACTTCAGTTAAAGTTTATTGATCAGTCACATGCACTGACTTTAGTTATCACAGGCAGTGCCCTGTGTTATCACTGGTTCTCACAGGACAGCTGCACGTACAGTCCAGAGTAGCATGCAAACCTCCAAAGAACAGCTTTCAAGAAATCTGTCCTTCTGTCCTGTCTGAAAAACTGGGATTTGCAGACCAATGGCTTAATTCCAAGTCGTGAGCAAAACGTAAAAAAAAAGGTAAAATTAAAAACAACTGTTGTTGTGGGTCTGTTCCACTCCTTAATGTTGAGATCTTAAAATATTTCTGTAACTTTCACTTCACACACTACAGAATGCATGGGAAAACAAAAGGTCCAATATCAAGCTGGCAGAAGCAAAGGTGCAAACAATGTTGTGGTTTTGCATATCAAACTACCTGCAAACAAACTTCTCTTCTACAGGAATGTAGATTTAGATTTTCAGTTTTAGGGTGCTCTTTTAAATATTCAAATATTTGTGCTAAATTTAAAACAATAAGAACAAATCTATCAATAATATAAAATTTATCCATTATGGCAACCTATTTTATGAAATAGATTTACTGGAATATACTAAGGCTCTTTATAAACTGATTTTTATAGTAATGTGTTTTACTGAAAAAATATAAGCACTGCTCTTCACTGACAGAACTTTTGGCACAAATCTTCTGGTAATAATCAAGAATTGCAGCTTATCAAAGTGCTAACCAAGCTCTTAACTGTTGTATAGTCTGCAGATGTAGAGGATCACTTTATCTAAGTTCATAGTGCTGGTGCTGGTCATCTGCTGGCTGACTCAAAACTGAGAAATCAACTGGGACATGGAAACAGCAGGAAACATTTCTTTTTCTAATCTGTGCTTCTAATGTGACACAAGAATAAGAAGATCTCTGAACTCTCAGATGTTAGAAGGCAGACAAAACACTTTCTTTAAAAAAGTATTTATGCAGTGCATTTTGATTTAAGTAACACATACTCTTAGATCATTTTTTACTTCCTTATAATGGGATTCCATTGTTGTTCTATACAGAACTTAGTACAAGCCACAAGAGTTACAAGCTAGCAAGAATGCATCATTCTTTTTGCTTAGCAGTAAGAATTAGTTTTAATATTAAAGACTTTTATTCCAATCCAAAAAGTGTTAATAGTATCTGGTCAATGAGAATCAACATTTGTATAGAAAAAGAAGTTCAAAATACAAGACAGGTTTGTAATTCAGTAACTGCAAGCATTATGATCCCCTGTTTGCTGATTTAGATCATAGCTAAAAATCAGTCAGGAAGCTAAATCGCTTATTCAAATTAGCCCATCCTAAGTAGGCCACCACTATTAGATTTATGAGGCTGAGAGGAAAAAAAAAATCAGCATAATTAATGTACTGGATTAGCAACAGCATTAATAGACAAACAGAAAAGCTGTTAATGATATAGAGGGAAAATCAGATGTAATGAAATAGACTTCCTTGAGAAGAAGGAAGAAAAACCAGAAATAAGTCAGCATAAATAAAAGCTTACGATTTAAACAGGTATGCTTTTCCAAAAATAAATTTCATGTTTGCTGCTGAGAAGAGACTGCTCACAAATACCACCTCTCTGTTTGAAGAGGGGTAATTTGAAATCTTTGTGTAGTAATGGATTTAGTCCCCAACCAAGCAAAAATAAGTCCTGTATCCACCCCACAGCAAAAATAGAAACTTTGACATCAGATGTGTTTTAAAGTCTTGAAAATAATTCCAATAGGGAAGTTTTACATTTTGCAAGCTCTCTGATAAATTTGGGACAGCAAGAGAGAGTAGTTAGCGCAGCTGTCAGGTGGAAAAAGATTTTTCTTTCCAAGGCAGAGAGTACCACTGAGCTGTGTCTCACAGCCACAGTGTCCTTTTACTTTACTCTGTACTGCACCTACAGTTTTAATCTAGCTCACAAACATATTGCCCTGCATTATGTTCAAATGAAACACTAGACTTGAGAAGTAATAAAGTTTTCTTTGCAAAATACTAAAGCCAGAGAGAGAGAGAGAGGGAAACTACACTAATAAAACACTGGCATTCTTGGGCTGACCTTTCTCTCAGACTCACATTTCCAATTTTCAGAGCATCTAAGTGCTTTAGAAATGCCTTGGTACCACAATACCCTTGCAGTAGAGGCAAGATCTTATACCTCTTTTTTTGGGAGATTATCTGAAAATGGTAATTTTGGTTCATATTCTGCTATGTAAACAAACTTGGGCTGAATATGAGTTAGCTCAGACATTGGACTCAGTATGAGCATAGGAGAATGAGATTTTTCCTGGGTTAATTCCATCCCTTCCCTGATTTTCCTTACTACAGTTAATTTTCCTAACTACACATACACTTAAGAAAATATATACAGTTAATTCTAACTCCAGATGTGCTTCTTTTGCACACATCCTTCGTTATGAACGTCTAACTTTAAAAATGCAGCTGGTTTATTGTAGAGTAACATAACATTAATATCCATCCAAAGCCACTCACACAAAGATTGGGAGAGAGTAAGCAACCTAGATTTTCAGAGCTGAGAACTCCTGCCTTTCTGGTCTCTCCTACAAAAAAGTTTGAGAAACAGTATGAGCAGTTATCTTCCCTTCTGCTGCTTGTACAGGAGTGTCTCTAACTCTGTACTGAGAAGAGCTGGTGCAAACCAACATAACAGACATAATAGGAAAAAATTTCTTCTTCACATCACAAGCTGGACCAGGTTTGTAGTCCCTTTAGAAGAGAAATGCCAGCAGCCTGAGACACACAGAGGGGTCTGGGTGAGAGTCAGCATGCTGTGATATGTTAATCAGTCTCCCAGCCTTGTTTCTTAGTGCAGCCGTAAACAAAACCCACCCAGCACCCAGCCAGACCAGACGAAGGTAATCCCAGCACACCTGCTATTCTGAAAGGACTAGCTAGATCACAGAGCTTTTCACTTCATACACTGGAATACACTCTTGAATAGATAACTAAATCAACTGCCACTGGTTTCTTATCAATGAATTTCTGACAGAAGAGGAGGTATAATTTGCAATTTGGGGAAGCAGAAGTATCTGTAATTTACATTTTCTATATTACATAGGCAATTGATACATACCCTATCAAAGCCTGCATCAAGAAGGGGAAGAACAGAAGTCTCTTCTTGGTCAGCAGATCTACAAAACAAAACCACAGAATTATTCAGGTTGGAAAAGACTGTAAAGATCATCGAGTCCAGCGTTTAACCCAGCAGTGTTAAGCCCAGCAGTGAACCACTTCCCAAGTGCCACATCCACACATCTTTTAAATAACTCCAGGGATGGTGCTTCCACTGTCCTGGGCAGCTTGTTCCAATGCTTGCAACCCTTTCAGGGAAGAAATTTTTCCTAATGCCCAATCTAAACCTCTCTTAGCACAGCCTGAGGCCATTTCCTCTTGNAGCCTTCCTGCCCTCCAGCAGATCAGCACTCCCACCCAGCCTGGTGTCACCTGCGAACTGACTGAGGGTGCATTCAATCCCCTTGTCCAGGTCATTGATATAGATATTAAGCAGGGGTGGTATATTTAAGGGGACACAACTCTTGAGGATTAGATGGTATGAATTTGACATAGTTCTCTAAACATAATGAAATCAGTGAAAAGAGTTTTTCCTTAAATACACACATAAAATCATACTGTTATGGAAGTTGCTGCTACAGTCTTCTATTAAAGGCATTTACAGCTTTCATACAACTTGATAGTTATTCCTACATCAAACCTGACAGATCCTCCAGACAAGTCCTGTATCTCTTTGCATACACAGAAGGGGATTGCAAGAAGGTAAAAGATATTCTGTGATATCTTATGAGAAATAATCTTAAAAAATATTAAGATAAACGTGAAGCTAAGTTGTAAAGTCTTGTTCAGCAGAAAATTTAGCTGATTTTCAAATCTTGGCAGAAATAATTCTGCCACTATATTTCCTAATATTTTAATTGATCTAGGAAATGAATAAAAATGGCAATGGATTCAGTAGTGTGTAGGAGTTCTAACAAGGGTATTTGAAGGTAATTGATAAATATATATTTAAGTCAGTAACATGTCTTCCTAAGTGCAAGGGTTATGAATTACTGAATAAGGGTTTAAGGACAACATTCTGATGAATTTAGCATCAACAGGATCGAAGTTTGCACATTGCCCAGTTCAATAAACAACATGTTATTTATCTAGTTATTTCCTTTAGAAAATAACACAGCTTTCTGGTTTGGATTTGTATTTATCTTTTCTCCTAGAAAAAACATGTCTGTCTGATTTTCTTACTATACAACCTATTATGAAGATGACAGGGATAATACTAGTCTGCATTAAAGGAAAGTTATCAAACAGTCAAAATATCAAACACCATGAGCCCATTTCAGGTGAAAAATACTAAGATACTTTCTGTTATTAAATAACTGCAATATATTAAGTAACTGTTCTTATAAAGTAAAGTAAAAACATCTTTCACAAACCAGTAATACTTACTTGCGTGGAACCACAGCAAGTATTACAGTATGCTCTGATGGCTCTGTGGCACGAATAGACCTGAGGAAACAAAAATTTCTCAGTTACACTGAATGCTTTCTCAATATTGGTCTGAAAACCTTCACTGAAAATATAAATGAAAGTCAGGACTGAAAGACACCACTGAGGCTAGAAAATATGACAGTGCACTGCCAAACCTACCTATCCCCACTGAGAGAAACCGTTTTCATTTTGCCACCAGATTTCTCATTTTGCTCTATGCAGGTAAGAAGGCAAAAGCTCCAAAACCACGGAGTACCAACATCAGCTTTTCAAACCCACTCTTATGACCTAGGGAAGGTTTCCCCTGTGTACTCAGCTTACCTGGGGCAGACTGCCCTGAATGCGTGAGTCGAGAAAGGTCAGTCCATTTCAACGCCCTTGACTTATTTAAACAATAATCTCTACCCCCTCTCATCCTTACCATTGTCCTTCTAGACATTGCAAAATCTTGTTTAGAGGGTGGGAAGTACTTTCAAGGCATGCAAGTAAGGATAGTGGGCACAGTAAATTACAAAAGACTAGTTTATTAAATTCTGAATAAACAAAATTTCATCATGTTGCACATTACTGAGAAACCGAAAAGGATATGACCAGCTATCAGAAGAACACCCTGTTTGTGTTTTACTGGCTAATGATAAGTTTTTTCACTCATATCACACTGTCCCAAATAAGCAACCTTTATCTGTTTATCTGTCAGTCTTTTAGAAGAATTTACACCAGCACAAGTATTTGAGCATTAAAATGCCCCTTGTCATAAACATGGCAAATTTCAGCTTATGACAGACTAGAAGCACAGTATGGTGCAAAATGTATGCTTCAGCTGAAACAGTGTATTTTAGCAAAGGCTCCCAATATGTGTAATCTTAACACAGCTTAATCTTAACACATCTTAGACACAACTATGTGGACTAGATGAGTGATGCAAACTTTTGTGAAGAACTGGCAGTGCCTGACCTTGTGGACAAACAAACACATTCCTTTGAAGTCTGCAGCTTCAGATTTTGCTGCAGTGGTAAGCTAGGAAAGAAGTAGCACCCACAGCAGGGAATAGTTTCACAACAGCTTTGGCTTATGCTCTGAGAGAAGCCCCATGACCTAGAGACTAATCTACAATTCAGTTTTGGCATAGTGTAATTTTCATACTGTTATCCTCTTACAAATGTATGCAAACCTCCTGGCCTCACTCCCCCAGCTTTCATTTTAATATCATTTTAGGCGTTCATTTTTTGTTTGTTGCTTTTATCTCCCTCCCCCCCCCCCCCCNNNGTTTCATACAATGTATTCTGAAGCTTAGGAGAAGCATAAGGTGCTTTAGGTTACCTGCAGATATCTTCTGCATCAAAATATTTGGAGTTCCTGTGATCGATAACAATTATTTCCTGGTGCTTATCCAAGAAACATTCAAGTGCTGACTCTGGAGTCCAGGCAACATTGCACCTGTATCCTGCTCTGTCACAAGCCCACCAGAAACCATTGCTTTGGCTGTCTTCTTTTGCAAAGACCAGCAAAACCTGCAGGGGGTGGAAAGCAGCAGCACATTAAGCACATGAAGTAGTCCTCTGCATGGTGCAAGTCTTAACAAACACTTCTACGCTGTGGAAGATTGAGTCTGCTCTGGAAATGGGAAGCTTGAACCACAGGTTGTGAAACAACCAATGCAGTAGTACATCTTTCTTAATGGATACAGTGGTCATCAATAGATAATCAATAGTTAACTGTTTTAAACAAGGACTGCTTCTAGGATAAAACCAGCCTGCCACATGATGACTTTTTCCTAGCTCCTGTTCCAATTCAATCATCAACCAGCCAGAGTGTTCAAACATCATTGCCACTCTCATCAGGCCATCCCAGCTACACACGCTTTTGATTGTAATGAACTGTCTGAAATGTAACTGCCTTAATTAACACTTGTCATCCCTGAAGACATGGGCAAACAATTAACACAGTGTTATTTGTTCTTTCTTCTTTAATGCACAAAAAATTTCATTAACCAATATTATTTGCCAAAGCTGAAAAGAACAACAGGCAAGCAGGTGTGTACAGGAGGAAAAATATTCAAATATGAGAATTTTTTACCCAATAAATTGTACCAAATTATCCCTAAGCATATGAAGTAGTTTAGACAATTTAAACTGAACACTTAAGGAACTGCTCACACAAGACCAGGTAGGAAGTGTAATGAGGTGCCACTCTAAAGATCAAGGAGATGCTGTAAGAAGCCTGTTTGCAAGCTGACACACAGAATATGGAAGCTGAAAACAGCTGTATTTCTGTGCCTCTCAAGTAAAAGAAAGTGTTTTAAAGAGAGAATAAGTTTTTCATCCTTACCCCATAATGCACACTTTATCAGCATCCCATTTATTCATCCAAGTCATGCAGACATCCCCCACTACAGTTGCACATATTTACCATAGTGGCTGATAACTAATCATGCTACCCTATGTGTCAGATGAAGAAAAGGGCTAATCTAGCATGAATTTGCTGTGAAAAAGAAGGCCTCAAAAAGTCAAAGGTTTATCCACAGATATTAAAATTGCACAAAAAGTCAGCAGCCAGACACTAGTCATGTATAGTGCAAAATCTTGTTCATTTCACAAATCAAAGTCATCCCCTGACTTTACTGAAACAAACTGTTCAAGAAAAACACACAAAATATTGCTCCAAATGCCTGTAGAAAAGGTCAATGACCTCTATCCACCTTGCTTTATGCAACTGTGGTATCAGCACATTAATTTCAACACCATCAGCCTAGAAGCTAGAAAAGGTGACAATAGCTTTCCTCTTATCTTTAGCTGTCTGGGTTGTTGAATTCTAAACAATAAAAAAATCAATCATTGTTATTCTGACAGGACAACACAGTTTCATTAAACAATGGAAGAAAATTATATGCTCAGAATTTCTGTAAATACCAAGAACGTAAAAGTTTCAATGTATTGGAAGGTTTTTGATCGCAGTTATCAATAAACAGGTTTGGTTTACTGACACTTAAAATCCAAGGTAACTGTTGTCATGCTTCCTAATCCCTGGGGCTTTTTCCAGCCATCAAAGTGTTGGAAAGCAGTGATGTGGCCAAGCTGTAGACTTTGCTGATTCCTGAGTGAAGTCCCTGCTCTGACACAATCTTCTGTTTGGTTCCAACTGCATTACTTTTATTTTGTTCCTACTTTGAAACGTTATGGGGAAAGAAAATTTGAGGGGGGTGGGGGTGGTGCATTTTTGATATCTTCCTTCTCTCAGCACTCCCAGTTTGGAAATGAAGGATGGCAAAATGAAATCATTTACCAGCTGTAAAATAATGGAGTTAAATTAAACCATCCAATCTCTCACTGGTAGCTAATTACCAGCACACAAATCCTTCTGAGAATATTAACTTTAAAAGTTGTTTTAAAGTATTACTACTATGCTTTCTCATTAACATTCATATGAAGCTTGCTATTAATCATCAAAACATAATATAACTAGAAGTATATTTGAACAATGCTGTCAAAGTCAAGGCAAAAATATAACAACCCATAAAAACAACATGATCAAGGAAATGCTTAAATTCAATGTGTTCCTTGGCAAAAGGCTTAATGTAGTTGTTTTTTGCTGCATAATTTGCCAATGTTACTGTAAAAAGAGCACTTTACTTAGTGTTGTCCTGGTTTAGGAAGATCATGGACTTTTTCTGTAGAGCCTTTACAATTCTGGTGATGTACTGAAATTTTTACCCTCTTTCTAAGTATTTGCTTCACACAACTATTGCAAATCTTGTTCCCAGTTTATTATGCAAATACAGAAAATGGAGAGAAATTTGCTTTAAAGAGTTTGAAATACAAGAAACACCAGCTGAGGATAAATAGGCTACCAAAAGGTAAAAGAAAACTACAGCACCTTAAGAAGTTACTTAATTATTTTCAAATCATCATATCCCAGCAAGTGACTTTTAAGGTGGAGAAGACATAGTATCTCTGAATAAAGTTACAGAAGGGCTCCTGTTACTTTGGTAGGAGGGAACAGCGAAATGCTGTGCATCATCGTGCTTCATTTGCAGCTCAACAGGGATGAACACAGTGTCAACACTGAGAAAGAGATGATGGCAAGTAAATGTCCTAAAAAGTGAGAAAATGCAGCATTTGAATGGGAAGACACCCAAACATCTATGAGCAAACATTCCTGCCAGAGGATCCAACACCTTTTTTTTGTGCACTAATTGTTTATAAAGACCACTGATCTCCTGTGTCCCCTGACAAAGCACATTTTCATGTACTTTCAGCATGGTGATTTCTGAGGTCTTGATATCAAACCATTCCTGTTTACAAGCCTTGGCACAAAGTCGAGGCAATTGTGCAAGCTGTATATGGGATGTTTGGAGGGTTGGAGCTGGCTGGTTTGCTTTGGACTTTTCCCTTTGCCTCTTAAGGCCAGGAGCACCTGGGTCACAATTCTGTACAAACTAAACCAGATTTTTACTCTGACATATATGGTCATGAAGTCCAGTGGGGAATCTATTAAATGGGTCATGGCAGGTCACAGGCACAAGTAAGGTCACTTCTCAGACAAAAAATCTGTGCCATTTCAAGGTTGGCACAGGTGTCCCATAACAGCATAAAACACACCAGAATAAAATGAACTTTGCTGAGAAAAGCGTCAGTGGCAATTGTTCTAACAAACTGAACTTACTTCTCAGACAATTGTAAACATGATTAATCATCCACAAATAGACATTTAAAATGTGATATTCAGTAGCTGTTTGCACTGCACAGAGAAACACATAATTGTATTGTCAAGATGGAATAAAAGATTAGCACTCATTTTTTAAATGTGTGGATGTGTGCATTACTTGCCAAATTATTTGAGGTAACGTGACTTGTTCCACAAACAAACAGATGGGTTTACATAAAGTGTTTTACTTAACTGTAAATAAGTTAGTGTGGCAACATCTTTAAGGAAAATTTTTCAGTTAATGATTTTACTTAATATTTTCTTCTCAAGACAGATTATTTTCTTACACAGATTCTCAGTTGTGCAGTGTAAGGACAAAATAACACCCCTATCTGAAAAGATACCAAGAAGAAGGTCAGTTTTTAAAAACAACAAAAATCCAACTTTTCCTTGGCAAATCCAATTTCTACAAAGTAATATTCTGACAAAAGCACTGAGAGTATTTGTAGTTAAATATCTGCTTGATGATCTTTCTGAAGATGAACATGATCTAAAAACATTTTTCTGTGAAAAGTTCCACACTCCAATGTTGAAATTCCCTGCAAAAATCAAAGACTGTTCTACTGATGAAGCCACATAAACAAGTAATTCCATCAGATCAAGTCATCATTAAGACTGAATGTAAAGACATAAAAATGTAAAGCTTTATGATGCATTTCTTCCACACATAGGTTTTTCACAGAAAGGGTGACTGGTGACTAAATGTCTCTGTATTTTACAGAATTAACTGACCCATACATTAATTCAGATGAGTTATGTATCACTAAAAGAATGTTAAAGGCTAAAATTATTAAATTTCCTATAATGTGAGAGTTCTAACATCCACTATAAGCTGAAAAAATTAACACTTGGCATCTAATACTCTCTCAGGAACAAAATGTACAGAAAAAGAAGCATACATGGAGCTGTTGCTCCTCAAACTGAAGTTCAACCTGTCCTGCTGGAGGTGATGTGATTTCTTGGGCTGGTGGTCTGTACAATATAGTTCTCTGTCCTATTACAGTTGTCTGTAAAAACCTAGCAAAACTGAACGTATACCTCAGCTTCATGAAGCTCTCAGCTTTGGTATATGTCCTGGGTTGACTATATGATCCTTGTATCCCCAATCGTCTGTCTTGCTTATGCCAAATATTAAGTTCTATAGNTATCAAAACTGAACAATTTTTAATATCCATAGAGGCAGCTCTTTCCCCAGTTAATGCACGTACACACACACTCCTACTGTCAGGAAAGATAGAAGGAATGAGGGGATGTTAATGGAAATCTAAGGGTCTTATTCACCAAGTTAATTCACTTGTAGATCTCTTCTCAAGCAATCAGATACACAAAACATACATTATCCATCTCACAGTCCTTGTACAAGTGAAATTAAAGTATTATACTTAACTGTAGAGGTTGAACCTTAATTTCCTCACCTATTAACACTGAATTGGCTCTCTCAGAAACTGAAGAGCATCTTACCTGAATTGGGTATTGTGTCAGTCTCATGGGCCCAACTTGTACTTCTGTAGTTGAAGCCTGCTAAAGAAGAGAAATACAGATATTTATTTTCAGTCCGGTTCTTAAGAATATAGCATTTTACATACAATAATTAAAGATCAAACAGAACCATGAAAGATGCTAAAAGGCACACTGGCATGTGACTAGCGGCCTTAATTTAGTTGCTTTGAATTGTATCTTACATGGTCACCTTTACCAAATTCCTATTTTTGTTTTACTTGCCTGTTAAGTTAAATATGGTAGGGTTTTTAGTAAGGAAGCAAGAAACACATACTTCCTTTTCCATCTTTCCCCAACAGACTACCTAGCTTACATAGAAGGACTTGTATTTGCTGAAAACTACAACAAGCTATTTATCTCTGGACAAAAGTTATTAATTTGGACGTAATACAGAACTTTTATTAAAGGTCTTCTGACATTTCCTAAATAATAATGTTTTAATGGGATTGATAAGGAAATAAGTGACTCTTCAGAAAAGGGTTTGGGTTGCAGATTTAAAGCTGTTTTCCAGAACCATAGCCTTCAGTTTTCAGGTAAAAATATCACTACCATGTGAGCCATGACATTTTCAGAAGACAGGAGATCACATTATAATTTAAACCTACTGCAAGAAAGCCAGTACATGTGGGCTGTGGGTGCTTTGTTTGTTATACTTCTTAGGAGCTGGACTATGTTAATACTTTTTGTGTCTTGACACATTTCAGTGCACTTCTCCTGTACATTACTGGTTTGTTTCACTCCAGATCATTAGCTACAGAAGGTTGTTAAGCAACAGAACAATGCATACGTCCTCACACAGGTGCACATACTTGACGAGAAGAGTCCTTAAACCCTTAAAATGTTCATGCATATGGAGAATTACTTGCAAGGTTCCAATCTCCAACAAGGGCAGATTCTTTGCTTTCCTGATTACCAGTTACCCCAGGTGCCCCAGGTGTAAGTGATTTAAAGCAATCATCCTGCAAGACATGTAATCTGACCAAAACCCTAATTGTAGACAGAATCCCAAGGCCATTCCCTGACACGTAGGAGTCCTGGAGCCTTATTTCTGTGGCATTCTGCTCTGTGGTGCTCATTGGTTTGAGCCTTTTATACAGGCAGTGCTTAATCCTTAAAAAATGTATTTTTCAAAGAGATGTGTACGAACATTTAAAAGAGATGAAGTTCCCGGTATTCTGCTCTTTTCTTTAGAGAACACAATGCCGTGTTAAGCATTAACAGCCTTGCCTGCACGTGAGACAGTGGCATTATGTACAGCTACAAGTGACACGCTGGACTGTCATGCACCACTGCCCATCGATTCTTCTCAGCCCAACAACATACGTCAGAAGGTGGTAACGGGCAGGACTCCAAAAGATTAAACTACAAAGCCTGCCACTGTTTTCCAAAGCAAAAACTGCCCCCAGTGTAAGTGTAGTTAACCTCTCCTTTTCTCACAGAAAAGCTTCACTTCCCACTCGAGCTCCTGGTGCAGCAGAATGCAGTTCAGTGCCAATAAGCATATCTGAACAGAAATGGAAATTAGCACCCATCATCAACCATGGGTTAACAGTAAGTTAAAGAAACACTTCTCTGAAAGCTCACAACTCCTCTTCCTCCCAGCAAAATGAGAGAAACAGCACATTCACACTCCAATGATACTAATAGGAATCTTTAATCATCATGCATTTTGATTTAAAAAAATGTTTTGAAGTAATCTCATTAGACAAATCTGTAAGACTACACAACATACTTCAGCCAGTCTCAGAGCAAAAGCTTATCTTTTTACAGTACATAGCTCAAACTGTCTCAGAATGTGTGGATCAAGAGCATGAGGTTCTTCAACAAAAGAAGAATACAGACATATCCATGTATATTTGAACACAGATATTAATTTTATTATCTATTTATTAATGCCAGGAAAATACCAGGGAACTCACACTGTAAATGAATGCCTTCCACTTTCTACTACTTCAGAGGACATCCAGCATTAGTCACTCTGTATTGTCAAAAATGGAATAATGGTGTCCAAGATATAGATCAATCCAGGCAAGTCTATCAAATCCTTTACAGAGATTACTTTATAGATTAGCCACTTTTCTTATCCTGCTTATTTTAAAAGAACAGCGACAAAATAATCCACTCACTCAGACTCTGACTCAGAGTTTTTCTCCCGGCTGTTTCTGTGTCAGGCCCATGAATAGAAAACACTTGAATAGAAGGACAAAAAAGTCAGGGTCTTTCTCTCTCTTCCTCCCTTCCTTCCAGTTTCAGGGTGCTCCTGCCTTTGTGAACAGCAGGAAAGCTAGGTGAAAATCAGACAGTCTGAGACCCCTGATGTAGGTGAATTTGTCCCTGTCCTGCTCAGTGCAGACATGATTGGGTCAGAACCACAGAAGGATGCAGAATAGGTGCTGTTATATCTGAAAGATTGCTATGTACAGTATTTAGTTCTCAATGCTCAACTTCATTACTTATACAATGCATGGAAACATATGGGACTGACAAATTAAGACTGGTAATGGCCCTGAGTATGGGAAGGATAAATAACTTTCTCATTAGATACAACAAAAACTATGTCTGATGTTCTCCTTTCTGGTCTTTAAGTTCTGAGTCTTGTTTTACAGCCTGAATCAGACCCTTGGATTTATATGCCCAAATTGCTGTGGGTATAAGTGACTGACTCACTTTTCTATGTCAAAACGTAGCTAAGGGAGGCAGCAAAATAATGACAGGTGTGCCTGGCCTTCACAAATGTCCTACCTATCTCTCACTGACCTAAAGGAACTAACTCCACATCTTCTGAACTCCCAGAAGAATCTGACCATGTGGACATTGCATATTAGTGATACCATGGCCATACCTCTGTTCATTTCCTCACTTAAGTGAATATCGCATTGCTGATGATTTCAAATTTAAATAAAGCTCTCATTATTTGACTGACTGCCAGGAAGGACTGCTAATAGATCTGCAGCCTAAATCAATTAGTGTAGTAGCTCATAACAGACTTTTCTCGTAAAACACGCAGAGACAAGCCTGATTCCAAAGAGGCCCCAATTTCAGCAAGCAGAGGAACAGACACTGTGTTGAAAGCAAAGAAATAACCACCTAGAAATAATAAAAGCTTAAAAACAGTGGAAAAAATGTTTGTTCTAACATTTTTAACTGCCCAATGTTATTTTCAATATCATTATAATCTCCTAAGCAATCTCCACAGGAATCAACTGTGAAACAAATAATTAGACAAAGTCAATAGCACTTTCTTAGCTCTTATGCTTTTGTGTTAAATCAGTGATCATCAATTACCTTACTATCGTAGCAGTGCCATTAAGCAAAATGCACTTACTACCTCATTGAATTTTCACCTTTCTAAATCATCAGCACAGAAGTCTTTACCCCCTTATGGCTGCAGACTTACAGCCCTTGCAGTTTATGAATCATCAATAATTACCAACACGCCACTGTAATTAGTGTTGACTAATTAGTACAGCAAAACCTTCTTGCATAATTCCATGCTGCTCCAGAGCAACAACAGCAGCTAGAGCCAACCACGCTGTGAAGAAAAGATGTTGGTGAATTCAGCTTCCTGAAAAGGCTCAGGATGGGTGTGTCAGCTGAGAAGCAACACACAGATGCCAAGGTCCCTTCGGACACCCTTTTGCCCTGAAGGTCCCTGCCCTCTTCCCTTTCCCTTTCACTAGTGCAACCCTTGGTTCAGCTTTGTAGTGTTTTCAGACCTCTGTCCCTTTGGCTTTGCAAGCAGGTAACAGGAATCTCCTTTTGACCCAGCTGTCAACACAGCCTGTGTTGACACATCTCCCCATCTTTGCCAGGGCTCTTTTGCACTTTCCTCCAGCTCAGTTTCCTCTATCCACACTGCTGGTGAAGATTGACACTTCAGCCTGTTCCTTTGGCTTTTACCATTTCCATATTTGATTGTACCACTGTTTTCAATTTCAAGTCCCTTTGCTTTTTTTTTCTTGCCTGGCTAAACTGCAGTCCACCACCGTGTATGACTTCAACACTGGCCCTAGCCTTGCATGGATTCCCTAGCGAGACAGAGGGCCAAGAGCTGTTGTCCAGCACCCTTGGCCTGGAGCTGGTGTCCTGCACTTCTGCCTGCTACAGCACACCAGACCAGGGCGCCCAGCTCCCCTTCCATGCTCAGCAAAGCTACACGCCTCTGTTCTTCCCCTTTTTTCCTTTGTCTTGTCTTCCTCAGCAGAATTATATCACAATCTTTCTCCTCTTTCAGATTTTTATCACTTCTGGTCTACTCAACTCCAATCTATGAACATTTTGGTATAGTTTGGCCACTCTGTCTCTGTTTGGCCCCCTCTGTCAGCTTGAACTGTTACAGACAGTATCACTTGACCTGTTTAGCAATTTGTATTTACAGAGAAGGGGCAGATTTACAGGAGAAAACTGAAGAGCTCTTTTCACCTCTGAGTCAAAAAGCCCCTAAATGATAATTTGGCAAAGTCTGAGAGACTAAGTAGGATGAATCACTCATATGCATACTGCTGGAGACTGGGTTCTGGTGGTTTTTGGTCTGACCTCCCCAGCTTTTCCAGACACCATCTTTCCCTGCCTTGCTCATTTGACTGACTGCCTCTTTATCCTCTCCACCCACCAGTACAGATACTGTCCCAGCAACTACAGCGACTCTCTTTCAGGAGAGTTGCCACCTTGTTGTCAAATTCTGTTGGGTTTTGTACTTGTTTTTTCCCCGTCAGATTCTCCTGGCTGTGGTTTCCAGCTGACTTGTACATCTGCTTCCCGAGCTCCTCGTGCTCTTCATTTTCCTCGCCCCCACTAGAGGGCTGCCTCTCTCGCTCTGCTCCACGAGCTGCCCCCCTCCTGCCAGCCGGCTGCCACTTTTCCACGGAGCCCAGGGGAGCATGAGACAGCTGGATGGCTCAGCTCTGAAGCTATTGGAAGGTCACGCTATTTTATTTTCTGAAAACAATGATCAAACACGCATACCACTTGTAAGAAATGAAGTTTTATTGCTGCTGGAGCAGCCACAGGAGTCTCTGCAAGCGCCCCTAACAGAAGCCTGACCCATGAGATAAATAAGTAAAAAATTCACACGTGCATTTGGAAGTGGTGGCCTGTTAGCAGCATGTGTGACAACACACACTGAGTCTTGCAGCATGAAAATACTGCATCCACAGGCAGCACTCTGGACCCCAAATCCACAAGACATGTAGGTTTGGCAGGCTCTGCTGTACTTCCTGCATGTAGCTCAAGGTAGCATTCACAAACCTGCATCTGGTCCTTCTGCCTCTCAAAAGCAAGCAGAACTGGGATGAGGCCATATCAATGCCCCCAGTTAAAGCTGTGTCACTGCACACAAGAGAATCACAAATTTATAAGGGAGCAGAACAAATTCAAGAGGAAGAAGAGCCTTTCCTTCCACAACTACTTTCACCTCCAGGAGATGAAATCTGGCTCCTGTTGCTTACCATGACCTTTGAGCTCCTTTTCTGCAGTGACCTGTGTCTGAAATGGAGCCTTTAACCCTAACTTTCTTTCCCACCTCCTTCTTCCCCACCAACCTTGCCTTCACCTGGTGGGAGAGCACTCATTTGGCAGTGAGGCATTTGAAACCGAGCATGGCCAGGCACAGAGTATCATATACCAGACTCGCCAGCCCACTGCAGTCCCTGCATTTCTCAGGGGACCTGCCACAGAGATGCCTTTGACTGCAAACTCCACACGTTCTTCAGTGTGAGCCACATGCCAAGACTTCATATCTTAGTAGAGATAAGATAGTCACCAGCTCTGGAGAAAAGCAGAAGCCCTCACCAATACTTCAAGGCAAGGATCAAATGCCTAAAATTGAATCTCTGTGAATTACACAGTTGATAACATATTGAATGTTTAAGTTGGCTGAGGTTTTTTTGTTTGGTTCTCAGTCAGCTTCTATAACTGCTTCTGTGCAAAGCTAAAATTCTGTCTCTGAATCAGCTTCAGGAGCAGACATTAAGATTTCTTCCTTCCTTCATTCTCATTCCTCTCTATGTGGTTTCCTGGCTTGTGTTTAAAATAAAAAATTAGAAAAATAAGTAGTCAAAACCACTGAGATCTGTTTCTTCTCTATTTCTCACTCTTTTTTTCCTGCCCAGAATGTAAGTCATCCATTTCTAAGCAACTAGAGTCACTAGTGATCATATAATCTTGCTGTTTCAATTTAAAATCAGTGGCAAGAGAAGAAAAGCAAACCAGGAGAATGCAGGTAAACATCTGAAAGGCATGGGGAAGAGAGAGGGAAACAAAAGGCAGTTAGCACTAACTGGTCAAAATTAGTGGATCATCCTAAGGACAACAAAAATTGAGGAAGAAATACCTTGTCAAGTTAATAAAGATTTTAGATGACTTCTTGAATAGCAAGCTAACACTTGTAAGATAATCCTATGAAGTCTAATATAATAAAAGTGTATCTGACACAAAATGATAACTGAAGAAACAATAAATGATAAATGAAGAAATAATATTATTTTAGGACTTTTTGCATTCTGTTCATAGTTTGGTAGCAGCTTCCTTGTGAATACATTATCGTACCAGGACAATAGAACAAACAAGCAGAAAAGGCACTAGTTCAGCCCTTATGATGCTACAATTGATATACAAACTACTATCGTTGAGCAGTCCTCAATTCTGCTCACAGCAGCAGCTACTTGGAGACCTTTCAAGGCTACAAAAGGCTCAGAAACGCTCAGACCATAGAGGGCAGTCCACACCCCTTTTATTCCTATAAGTTGAAGATTAGGGCTTTCAACAGCATCTGGAAGCAGTCCTGCAGTTTGTAAACACAGTTTCTCACCACGCAGGTTTTTCTTACATGGATTCAAGGATCATGATCCACTATTAGGACCACTACCAAAATTCTTGTTCTTGATGTCAGCACAGAATAAATTTGGTGTCCAAGATACAATTGGTTGGACACGTTTGATTAGGATGCTCCTTAATAAAACACAGAAAGGCTCTAGGGAGATTTCCAAACACATCCACATCTTTAAAAAACCTGTGAGGAACAATCAAAAAGTCGGTCAAGCCATCCAGTCTTGGACCAACATCCTGTCTTCAGAAGTGGCCAAAAGCAGATGGAGAACTGGAAAATGCAAAACCAGGGCAAGCACAGAGTGACACTGTCCCTTATACCCCCTAACCTTGATGTTTGTAGCTCATCTCAGCTTTTCTGCTTACAAAGCAGCAGGATATGTAAATTAAGATTATCCCTTTCTTCACTGACCATGTAGTGTCTCAAAACTCACTGCACTGGGAAATTTCCTCCCCTGCCCCCAGATATTCAGAACACAAATAAGAAGAAGGGCCTGGCTAATGGCTTGAGATGTTCACTGAAACACCAGTGGATAAAGAATCACAAAACTTTTGGCTTGAAGGAACCCCTGAAGGCCATGTAGTCCCTTCAAATGGTGCTATTGTAAAGCTTGATCAGGTCAGCCATGTCTTTGCCTATCCCTTGTCAGCATGACTGCAGCTCAGCAATCACATTCCAGCCTCTACTGACAAGAGAGGAATTAAAATCCATTTACTGGACAAGTGATTTAATTTCCAAACTTAGATTTTTGGAAGGAAAACTAACTACTGAATGCATCAAGTTTATTTTGAATAATTTTGTCTTTATCAACAGAAGTTTCTCTGAAGGTATATTTATTTCATTTGAAAGTATATTTATTTTGTTAGCACACAAATTTCACCTCACTAAATATGCATGGCAGGTAAGTTGTGTTAATGCCCTTGCACTGTGAAGAGGTGAAGAGAAAACAAACTTTTGTAGACATCTGTCAAAGTGAACAAAATACGTCCAGACTTAAGGATCTTGGCATAGTGAGACTTCTTTCTGTAAATCCATCTGTCATTACTGTCCATTCCCAACTTTGCAGGAACATGAGTCACACACATTTCTGGGGAATCCAATCAAACCTCTTTACATCAACCTTAGGGAAAACCATACCAACTGAGGCTGAGCTGTTTCAAAAATACATGCACTGGTATCTGTGAGAGAGCAAAATCCAAGACTATAGATACAGAAAGATATAAAAATTAATCGTATTTTCATCTTTGTATGTTAAGGCAGTCAAAAAAGCAACTAATGTGAGGATAGGAACAAAGATCCAAACAAAACAACTTTGTACTACCATGTAAATTTATGGCGAACCAATCGTAATGTTTTATTTTCCTTGAGATAAATTGATGAAAACTAGAAAAATTAAAGAGAAAGCAACAAGAATAATCATGAAATTTCAAGATATCTTTGGAAAACTAAAAAGACTAGGCTGCTTCTTCTAGGAAGAGAGCTACCTAAGGAACTGAATGGGCATCTATGGGATCAGGAGTAGTGTAGAGCAGAATGAAGAATGACTCACCAGGAGTATTCCCAACACAAGAAATATAATGCTTGCACTTAGAGCAGGCCACTGGAAGGGGCATTGTTAAAAGAGCAGTTGAACAAAACTTACCAAAGGTAAGCAACCCTATGTTGCTGCAGGACACATCAGTAGGAACATAACCTCAACTCACAGGCCCTTCAGTCACAAGTTAAAAGAGGCTCAGGGAGCAATCCCTCTCCATCTGCCCTGTTTTCCCTCTGCTGCCTAAGGCTTCTTACACTTGTCCAAGACAAGAAAACAGGCAGAAAGACTTACAGTTCAATACAGTAGACCAATTCTTGGGCATGGCTATTAAAATTGATACAAAACCGCCAAAAAGTGAGTTTCAATACCAGAAATTTCAGGTAATATGGTCATAGAAATATGAAGAGAAACAGCTAGAACATAATATTGCAGGAAGAGATCAGCTAAATAGTCATGATAATCTTCCATCCTCTTGGCCTAGGTAAATACTCATGACTTGTGAAGCATACTGCTAATCTGCAATCAAACAATCATTTTAAAATGTAGAATTTACTTTGCCTTCCAAACCCTGATTAGGAAAAAGTGTCTGGAAATTACCTGCATACACCTGAATTACCTGCATACTCAATTGATTTAGCATTACTCTTCCAGTAGTAGATAACCTGGAAAATGTAGTTGTCTTGGCTTCCACTGTTTAGCATAAACTATATAGCATTTTACTGAAAGTAAAAAAATCACTAAGATTATGCCCCTCAACAGTCTGAGAGCAGTTGGAAGCAGCACCTGAAATCCTGGTGTGCAAGTGCACATGTAGGTAACTATGGATTCTACCACAAAGGTTAAAAGGGAAAGAAATTTTTTACCTAAGGTAGTGCTGTGGTGTCATGGTTTGACACTGGCCAAATGCCAGGCACCCACGAAAACGTCTCACTCACCCTTCCTGCTACAGCTGGACAGAGGAGAGAAAATTTCATGAAGGGTTCATGAGTGGAGATAAAGATCAGGAGAAAACACTCCAAGGGCAAAACAGGCTCATCTCAGAGATACAAAGTGAGTTTATTGCTAACAAAATCAGAGAAGGATAAGGAGAAGTAAAAATAAGCCCTTAAAACACCTTCTTCCTCCAGCCCCTCTCTCCTTCCAACCAACAGACAAGGTGACAGGGGTGGGGGTTTTGGTCAGTTTGTCACCTGAGGTTTTCTTCCACTGCTCAGGGAGAGGAG
>VZTZ01038801.1:169155-188646 GCA_013400955.1 Drymodes brunneopygia
AATTCCCATGGGCTGCAGGGGCACAGCTGCTTCACCATGGTCCTCACCATAGCCTGCAGAGGAATCTCAGCTCTGGTACCTGGAGCACCTCCTCTCCTCCTTCTCCACTGACCTTGGTGTCTCCGTGGTGTTTCCCTCACATGTTCTCACCTCCTCCTCTTCTCTGGCTGGAATTAAAACTACACCATTACTTTTGTTTTGGTTTCTTCTTAAATATGTTATCACAGAGGCATTACTAACATTTCTAACGGGCCCAGGCTTGGCCAGTGGCATGTCCACCTTCAGAGCCATCAGGGATTGGTTCTGTCGGACATAGTGGAAGCTTCTGGCAGCTTCTCACAGAAGCCACCTCTGTGGCCCCCCCTGCTACAAAAACCAGGCCATGCAAAACCAACACATGGTTTTGTTCTACCATTTCTCCAACATGATTCACTGTAAATACTGCTAGCTGTCAACATCAACCCTAGGCTGCAGTGATTACAGGCTGTTTTTTCAGAGATGCCTGATGGACATCACCTTTAGAGCTTTGGCTTTGTATTACCTCCTCTTACTTCTTCTCTTGGGTGGGCATTGCTGGAAGGAATTTTTTCCTGGTTCAAAGAGGTCTGTTCCTATCTTCTTTTGCCAGCTCCTGAAAGCCACCTACATACTATCTCAGCCTAAAACCTCTATAAAACACCATATTGCTCTTGCTGGCACGTAGAAGAAAAAAAGCCAAAAAACCCCCAACAAGACCCAGAACAAGCATGTTCTGATGAGAGTGAGTCACATTGAAGTTTCCTGAATTGTCTTGCAGTTAGAAAAATACTCAGCATTGAACTTTGATCTACATTTTACAAAAATACCTAAATAAACTCCAGTAAAGAACAGGGTATCGTACATGAAGGACAGGTATGTGTCCTTTGAAAACATAATGTTCTCTCCTCCCTGCTCCTTCACACTGTCAGACAGCTTTTGTTTTGCAGCACTTCTGTCCTGACTGTTGAGTTTGGGAGCAGGCAGCTGAAAACAACTTGTTTGGCTTTTGATGAAAACTTCAGCATCCACAAGATATGTCTTAGAATTATGCCTAGGAAGTCTACTGAAAAAATCCCCAAACCCCCCAACTCTCTGCAAATTCACAATATAAACACCAACAAAACAAAAATCTTCCCAAGTTTTTAGGATAACAGATACCTACGGACACTTTTCCTGTTACAGTCTAACATTGACTTTAAAATCCAAAAATAGCATTTATATATATGTCAAAATTAACTATTTTGCCACTGATCCTTTAGTTAGAAACCCACAAATAGAATTATTCCCAGAGCAGACCCTGCCATCACAAGTATCATGAATGATGCTGTCTCCTGTAACAAAGCCTCCAGCTTAGCACTGTCTGTTATTGGGAAACTACAAATTATCAACATGAAAGTCTGTGCCATGTCTCACACTAAAAATTGTGCAGACAACGAAAATCAAAGCCAAATTCTCATCAAAATAAACAGCTCCAAGGCTCTCATGCTGACTGAATAATTCATGATCACATTTAATTCAGTTCAAGTTTCTATTTTAGTTTTGACAAAGCCACTGCAGCTAATCCAGACAGCAGCAGTCATGTCTCAAATGCTCCAAGACTGATATCCGGATATCACACATATCTGGGATATGCACAGTGCCTTGCCCACTCGTGAGTCATCAAAAGACGTTACCCAAACCCAGCATTTCCACCCTCTGTATTTTGTCATTCAAGACCAAAGTGTCTACAAAGCTTGTCTCACTTATTCTACAGTTCTCAAAGAACAAAGATCATCTCTCACTTTTACAGTGGGGCACATGGGCTGACTGATCCTATAAGCTCTACCCAAACAGAGATGAAGAGTGAGGAAGAGCAGGAGGAGTATTCATGCAAGGCAGGTATAAGTGACATACATGAAGTGGTAGAGAAAGGGGAAGGTCTGACTCAGAGGAACAGAGAAGCAGGTGTTAGATGTACCTGAAGAGTTCATACCTCACAGAAGCAAGAAATGATCTGATGAAACTTAGTTGCCCAGTCTTACAAACTTGAATGCAGCCATGAAAATTTGACTGCCATTATTCTATTCATATAAATGCAGGTAGGATTAGCATCTGATCTTAGAACTTAACTTTTGCATACAGTTGCAATCCAAATAAGCTCTGCAAAAGCATGGAAAGATGGCATACCATAGACCTTCACCTGATCTGCTGCACCAGTGCCAATTATTACTTATGCTATAAGCAATAATAACTTTGGTATTACTCATCACTACTTACACTGTGTGTGTGTGTGTGTGTGTGTGTGAAATTAAAAGCTTGCTGGAAAAAGTATTTTTTTGAACATTTTTGTTCCAGTCTTACCAAGGAGAAGCACCATCAAATTAAGTGCCACAGTTCAGACCCAGCTTTACAAGACTCATGCAAATGTTCTGCAGAGACCTCTTATGCTACCCCAGTTTTTATGTACTGACATCTCTGAACACAACATAGTCATTTTTGTCCACCAATAGGATTGCCCATCCTACAGATGTAATTATGCAACTTACTCCCAACACATTACTGAGAAGATAAAAAAAATGCACTGCTATACTGTCCACAGACAGTGAAGCACAACCCTCTTGCAAATGTCTTGGCAATCAATTTTCTCCCATGGCTTCTGCACATGCACAGCATGAACTTCCACCCTTTAGAATCAAAAGTGGAAGTTCTGCCAGATGTGTGCAGTGTTAACTGCCAAACTTTCTCTCCCCAAAGAAGAGTTGCAATTGCCTAGTTTCAATGCATCTTATACTGCAGGAGCTGAACTCAGCTCAGCAATTGTTTAATTCTGTATTATGAGCAAGATTTGTATTGTTTAGTTCTATTTTATGAGCAAGATTTCTAGAGACAAAAAGGGCTTCTTGTACAGTTAAAGGCAGCATAGCCCAAATGTTCAGGACTTCACTGAATTAAGCCCTTGTTAAGCAACAGGAACTATGTACATATCATGAACTGTGGAAGAGTATTAATCTCCTCTCCAAGAGATCACATGGTCATTAAAAGCCTGACACTTTCCAACCACCCTTATTAAGAAATGCAATCTCTGAAAGCCATACAATATTTTAGTTTCAATTCACAGACATTTTCACCAATGCAGATTTTGTAAGACATGATGTCTTCACTTCATTAGTATTAGACCCTGTATCATGTACAACTCCAATGAATAACTGTCTATGAGTAAATTATTCACACTGTTACACTACAGTCCATGAGATTACAACAGAAAAATCTATGGCTGAGTTTTCTGTTATGTATCTCTCTCATATATCTCTTTATTTTACAGCTGTTTTTGGAGGGACTCTGCAGGGAAATAGGTTGTATTTCCTGTTAATATTGTACTTATTACGAGTGCATATCGCAAGACAGGAAACAGTAACTTCTGTAAGTTTCTTACTGGGTCCCATTCAGTTTTCAAAGAAGTTAAGAAATATTTGATTGTCATAAACTGGGGGAAATGAGCTGCCAAGAGAGCAGGTAAAGAGATCTGGGCATTCAGGCCACTCATGCTACTCTGTGTCACTCCGTGACTGAGTTCTGTGGAAGAAAAAAGCATTAAGTTACATTGAACAGAAGATGCAATACAATATCATTTTATAAAACATATGGAGTCACTCTAAAATGAGTGCAAATGAAACCATATTTAAATATTTATAAAAATATATAAAAACCATAAAAACATATAAAATCATAAATGTGATTTTCGAGAGAAAGGAAATTTAATAAACTTGTCCTTGTTCAAGACTGCTGAAAAGCGTTTGTTGGAATGCCACAGGCAAAGCTATTAAAAAAACTGGAGAAAAAAAACAACTGCAAGGTAGGGTAGCAGAGAACCTTGACTGCAGTAGTCATAGAAATGAGTGAAATTCAAACAATACAAAGAGCTATGTTGCTATCTGTTAGATGCTTCTTAGCTGAATACAACAGAAAAAGCCGAGAAGACACCTTCTCTGATTTACTGATGACTCCCATCAGTAAATCAGAGAAGACTAGCAATAAACTTTAAAGGCTTTGATGAAACCAAAGGAGATACAGGAGGTGGCTTCTGACAATTGCAAGGGCCAGCTCTATGACCCAAGAGTCCAGAAATTACATTTTACTTCACATAGCAAGTTACTGTTATGTATATTTCCTGAAAGCAAATAGGAGACATTGTGCTGGGAGACATCCTCCTCTAATAAAATGTCTGTAATTGTTACAGTCAAGGAACATAAAAAGTTCATTTCTGGGCATACATAGAACACTGACTTGCTCACTAGTCCCACCTGTAGAAGCCCTGTGATGAAGTGGTAATGCAGATTGCTGGATCCTAACACTGACTAACACAAAAGCACCCCATATCCTTTCAGTTATGGCACTGCAAACGTATTATTACTACTTCTCATGGAATTTAGACTTCAAGTCTTCAGATCCATGTAAAATTACTAAAACAATGAATTTTCACATATGCAGTTCTTGGAGAAATCCCACTTTTCCCTTTTAGACCTCAATGGCATGGAACTAGCCAACTGCTCCAAATTTTGCTGCCAGACACAGGTCATAACCACCCCAAGGCTGTTTCAGACTTCTGAGTGCAATGACCCTGCGAAAATGTTAAGTCAAATGGGTGCTCTGGTTTTTCCAGTCAAGCTGGATGGTTCTACTTGTGCCCTTAAATATTTTGCTAAGTCAGGCTTCAATGAAGGTCAGGATTGCAAAGACATAACAGCTGTGCAGGGTCACATCGAGCCACCAAACTGACATTGTATCTCCGGGAACGGTCAACACAAGATAATATGTACCAGACCAGCGTAAGCACGTCTGACATCTCCCACATCCTTTCCCTACTGAAGGCCGTAGGCATTTCCAAAATACACAGGAGCAATTTTTTACTTATTAGTCCTCCCAAAACCACTCTTTTACTTATTTTTGTACTGTTGCTGGGAACTCATGCTATGTGCACCATGGAACACTACCTCCTTTTTTATATATAGCTGAGAAGCACGGCACAGTCTGACACATTCTGTAATTTGCAGTCATTATGTTTTTCATAGAGACTGCCATGTAACAGATACAGATTATTCAGAAAAGTTTCATTAGAAACAAAGCAAAGCCATTTTTTAAGTCCTCTAGGTAGATACAGTCATATTTTCAAAGCTGGTGTGAATCAACATTCCCTGAATCCACAGTAGGTCTGAGACAACAGCTCTGATAGTCCTAAAGGCAATTTTACAGTCAGCATGGTGGACTTACCATGCAGAGAGATCTTTTCTGAAATGGGAATTTGCCTTGTGTGCTCTAAAAAACAAGTGGCCTTGACACACCACTGCAGTAGGTATGAATCTGCAGTAGGGCAGAGACAATAGCTCTGATAGTCCTAAAGGCAATTTTACAGTCAGCATGGACTTACCATGCAGAGAGATCTGCTCTGAGATGGGGATTTGCCTTGTGTACTCCAGAAGACGAGTGGAGATCTCAGGAAAGGAGCCCCCACAAAAGTTAGCAGAAAGATGAGGAAGAAGGTGAGAAGTAATTTTGCTAGTGATGGGAACTATGGGGAGTGTATAGAAGCATGCACTCCTCACCCATTTCAGCATAAATTTTTAAAAAAATGTGTACTGAATACAAACAAAAACACTGAGAAAATGCCATTTCCCCATAAAAGTCTGAAGTGCTGGCTTATGCCTAATATTCCATGTTATAAAAATTTCTTGTGTTTCAATTCTTCTTGCAGCTTCCAGTGGAGACACACATATATTTGCAGACAGACTTTGTCCCAAAGAAGCCTTAATGAAATGTATTAACTAATTTTTTTTATATTTCACTTCATTAAAACAGCCCCCCAAGAATACAGTTTGCCATCAAAAATAAAAACTAAAAGAAAAGTCATTCTCTGATCTTGTATTTTATTTTCTATCATGATGCATGCAGAGGTATTTTTTAATTATTCAGTCACTTCTACCCCATTTAAAATATGATTGCCTCAAAACACTTAGCATGAGTAAGCTAAGAAATATATATTTGGAAGTTTACAATGGCAAGCTAAAAGCAAGTCTAGGCACAGTTCCCATTTTTCTTGGGAGTGCAATCTTCATCTGTGTGTTGGAAACTACCCTTCCAGCCAAGGGAGTTTGCTCTCACTTGGTCACACTGAGACAACCTCTGTGGTGCTGCAGGAATCCTCATCCCAAAGCAGAAACTGTCTCCCCAGCCAGTGCTCTCTGGGGAGGCAAAAGCCACAGCATGAAAGGCATTGGGGCATCTCAGAGCTTGGGACACTGAAATTTCAAACTTTTCCTGTATCAGATCATAAAAAAGTTTACCCTACTTGTGCATGTAGTAAAATGCAATAGTTTTGTATTTATTGATCATGTTACCACATTAAGAAAATAAAGAAGTCTTACCTATGTTCACAGAAAATAAAACCTGTTCCTGCATTTCTCACACATGCCACTTACTTTGAATTTTCTTTGTTGTGTGAGACACTTTCCAAAATGTGCAGTATTTGCACAGGTTTAGACAGAGGTTTGCACAGTCTTTACACAGGTTCAAGTAACTAGATTATACTAGGAACACAATAATTTCAGTGGTACCCCACAAATTATTCTATTATTCTTGGAAGATTAGTGAACAGGCTGTGACTACACAAATAGGATAAATACACTCTACTTCAAAAGGATTTATAAGCATGCTTTACTACTGCTTTAAAGATTGATTCTGAGAAAACGAAACAGCTGCAAGAGTGTCCATCTTATTTAAGATGGCTTGGTTTAATGATTGTCTATGTTGCTCCTGACAGGTGGACTTGCAGGTGTTTCTGCCCGAGATCATTCTCACTGAAATGCATACAGCATGAAGCAGCACAGTAGTCTGCATGAGTTCACTTGTACAGCAGAACATACACAACCCACTGTCACACACTTTACCTGTCACTGCCAGCAATATCAGGAAAGCATTTCATTCATGTGCTTCCCCACATGACTAGGTTCTCCATGAAAAGAAATGTAATGACAACAGAACCAGCAACAGCCTACTCATCCACCTTGCTTAGTTTCTTTTGACTGATTTGGGATCAGAAGCAAACCAAATAAGAAACAGTATTTATTTAAAGATTGATTGCTAAATTCTTCACCTTAGTGCTCCACTTCATCTTTTTCTTCACAAGGGAATAAACTTCCATTTCCATATGTGCTCACTGAACACATCTGCAAGCATTAAACACACAGTGGAGCAAAATCTGTAACTACATAGAAGATGTTACGGCTGATGGTGAGATGAGTAAATAATCACTCATTTCATTTTTCACCCTGAATATTGATCAATAGTGCAGCCTCTACCCAAGATGTGAAATGCATCGTTGCACAAAGTAAGAAAAAAACCCGTCAGTTACCAAACAAGGAGGAAGAGCAGCAAGCACTGCAATTCCATTTGGGGCGACACTGGGCCTTTTTAGATCTGATCTAGTTGTTCAAGGGCACCTACTTCTGCCTTGTAATAGTGGCACAACTGAGGTGCTTATGCACCTGGTCAAGTCCCCTAGTACAAGAGTGGCTGTGTCTCAGCAAGAGCTGTAAGGTGTCAGTCCTATGCTTCCAACCTCAAAAAGGAACATCACTGGGCTGTAGTCAGGTGTAGTCAGTGCAGTCAGCTGCTGAAGGGTATATCCAGCCTGCCAGTGTGCATCCCACAGCTGATGTTGCAGTAATCATTAGCACTCAAGCTTTAGTAGCCTAAAGTTGGTTTAAAACTACTGTGGGTATCTCTATGGTAACATGCCTTTGGACCTCCGCACTGCAGCATGAACTGAAGTTGGCAGTACCAGACAGTGAGAAATTTTTCAGCTGGATCCTCCCAGCTAACAGAAGATATTAATGTATTAGAAATAAAGCCTTTTGAAGAAGCAGTAAATCAGGTGAATGTTTTTATCAAAATATAACCAGAATCTCAAATTTACTATAGAAACATTTTTTCCAGAATTTTGTCCTTGAAACATTTCTCTTGTTGAAGTGAAATTTTCAAATAAACAGAAAATCCAATTCTCACTAACTTCCCACTAGCATAGAAGTCAGTTCCTGAGTGAATTTTTAAGCTGGCAAGCAGGAGAAGTCTGAAAGGAGGTTAGAGAAGATGCACAGAAGGCTCTTCCCTGTTTTACACTTAATCCTGTGATAGGCAGCATGCAGGTAAATAAAAATGTCACACATTTATGCCATGATTTTTCCTGTCCATGGCATGCATACTGGGAGTAAAAAAGAAGATATTCCTACATTTTCAGATACTAATCAGTTTAGATAAAATTTGGAATAGACAAAAAACAGCTCTCCTTCAGAGTGAGGAAGAATGATTGAAGACACTTAGCAGCTGGTAGAAGCAGGCTGTGAACTGTGACCAAAAAGAACCAAGAAATCCACACATTTAAATGCATCCTGCTTTGATCCCCTTTTCAGTAATGGCAATACCTCTGCAACTGTTCGAAAGGGCAAGAAGAGGGGCAATAAAATAAATAAAATTTATTTTGGTAATAAAATCAACCAAAACTGGAGAAAAGATGCCAGCACAAGGCTCAGTCAACCTGCAGATAAGAATACAACAAGTATGTGTACAAACATACAAAAGAATCTCCCATTGTTCAAAGAAGGCAGACTATCCTCTTCCTATGTGATCCTCAGTGATCACTTCCTCAGTGATCCTATGCTGAAAGAGCAGGTGAAAAGCAAAAATCCTGTGACAGGCAGTGTGGCAGATGAACCAAAGGGTGTGGTGGCAGGAAGCACTGCTGACATCTCCAAGTGATGCAAATCTTGTGTGCTGCAACAATGCCCTGCAACCACCTCCTTAACCCACCCAGAAATGTTGAACAGTTATCTGGGAGAGTCAGGAGCGAGCCGTTTGGAGGAGCAGCACTGCCCAGCCCAACTACAGCTAAAATAGCTAAGGGCTGGGTAGGAGATAAAATGCCAGCTGTTTTGATCCCTGTTAGCTCCTTTGCCACAAGAGGATGTATCAAGGCCCAGTCATTTATTTCTATTGAATTAAAAATAAAACGTTGGAAAATTTTCAGAAATTTTGAATAGCCTTTTGCCTATTGCCTATCTAAAAAAAGCCAGATCTTTGTTTCACTGTTGTCAATGGAGTCTTTCCAGATGCAAGATGTGCATTCTAACATATGGAGTGGTGACTTCTGAATTTGTACTACTGCACTACATGTATGTATTTCACATTTCTGCACTGGGGTTGGAAGCACAAAATGATACCAAGTTTTTACTGTTGTCTCATGAAACACTGTTTTGTATTTTAAGCTTGTTCATTAGATTTTGAATTAAAATGCTTCTCTTTCTTCAATGGTAGGAAATGATACACAAAAAATGCAGATGATTGAGGGTCATCCTTTGATGGGCAATCATCTGCATCAACCATGCAGGAAAACAGTATTCTCTGACAAGACTTTACATGTGAGCTACAGAAATACAGAGCCCTTTTCAGTTTTAAACTATCCACAGTTTTGCAGATATTTGCAACCAAATGAACAATAACAATAAGGCAAACTTGAAAGGATGGCCTCAAAGGAGTTACTTCCAGCACAGCAGATTTTTCAAATCTACGGTGAGGTCACAGATGTCTTATAGCTCCAAAGGGGCAAAAAAAGTCTTCCTCTAAAAATAGCCTCTTGTACAAATGCAGTGAAACCCATGAAAAAGATTCCCTTCTTTGAAGATAGTTCATTACTGAACTCTCTGAACTGTATGGATAGTCTCTAAAGCCACTAAAATGCCAGAGGGCCAAAAGAGATCTGTATGTGCATCAGCTGTTCTTGTTAATGAGTATCTGTAAACAGACACCCGTTCTGGTTGAGTGTAATACTCATCAGTCCCACTAGTTTATCTGTTCTTGATAATTTTATATTTTGCTTCCATAAACCTGAAAGAAAATGTCTGATATCTCTACCACCAGGATGCACAGAATCTAACTTACAATTATGACATCTAGAATATCTGTCTTTAAGACTTGCACAACTCTTGTCTTGAGTGCAAGCCTTAAATAAATCTATCAAACACATAGTTTTTAACCCACTAATGGTGTGAGGAAAAGAAACCAGTTCTGTTGCTCAGTCCAACGTCATCTGAAGGACTAGAGTAGTAAAAGCTCTGTCACACTGAAATGAAAAAAATCCCAGAATGTATCAAAGAAACCGGTGCACCAAATAAAATGACATGTATAGAAAGTCACATTTGAAAGAAAAAACTACCATTAAGGTTAAATGATTCCCATGCACCAAACTCACACACCTTGTGAATCCTCTCCTGGCAATATTCTAATTGGGGTGGCAATCGAGGAGTGCATGCTGCCATTTAACAAAGTTATCATAGAAATTATACCAAAATCAGTTATACCATTGGTATAGACATATTACAACAATTTTGATTCTTAGTGGTTAATTGCTTAGCTTTGGTGCCATTTTGTTGCTGTAAATTTGGTTTGGGGGAGAATACCTTTGCCTCTCTTTTGTTAAAGCTATTTTCAGAAAACAGGTGGCTAGTGATCTTCAGTTTGTCTAGACAAATATTAGATACTTCTCTCTTGCTTTCAAATGTTTAATTATAAGATGTAGAAGGAGTCCTCTGCTATTGTGATGGGCTCGTTAATAAAGCAGAGACAAGCACAGACTATCAAGTGACTTTAGGCAGCAGAGGATCCATTACAACAGCTTTGTACACAGAACATCATCTAGGCAACTCCTGTTGCAGCAGCACTGAGACGTAGGGTACATTTTTGTTGTGCAGCTCTAAGATTTCTCTAGAAATCTCTAGATTCAGCCATCACATCTCATCAAGACTCCCAAGTGTCAAAGACATCCTGTGCCATGAAGAAAAGAATTTTATTTCCCCCAAAAACACCTCTCTACCCACATGCCCCTTAAAGCCCCATTCCCTCTGGCATGTCTCTGCCCTGACCTCCTCCAGCCCATAACACAGGACCCATCCACAGCCACCCCAGCTTAGGCTAGACTGATCACTTTTTTCCTACTTGAACAATGATATCTCACCTGCTTAGCCCATTTCAGATCTTTAGTTCATCCATCTCTTCTCTAACCATCCACCACACCATCAGAGTACTCCAGCTGACCTTTTTGATGCCTTTAGAACAAAGGTAGCCAAAGATTTCCCACATTTCCACCAGCACACTGTGGCTGCCATCCAGAGCTCCAAGGGGAAGGAGCGCTGTCCAGCAGCTGCAGACCAGTACACCATGAACACACAAGAATGCAAGAAACCTTAACTTTTTTGTTTTTCTGTCCTAGTCTCCCTCACATTGCAATATGAGGTAAAATGAAGCAGCCTGAAACAAGGCCACAGCAAGGTGTTTGACACAGTAGTTACTGACTTCCACGAGCCACAACACTGCTTGGAACATTAACATAGCCCTAAGCATTTAACACATGTGAATGGGCTGTTTCTCAAATGTAATATAACTACCTTTCCTGAAAACTTGTGTTTTCTCACAATATAATTAAACAGCTGTTTAAGAAAGATCTCTGTGACAAGAAGGAAGTCATCAGGCATGACTCTTTGGAATGCATGGATTTCAGGGAAGCAATCTTAAAAGCAAGAGGAAGAGAAACCCACAGTAGCCAACAGTCCAGGAAGAAGAGTACTCACATGGGAGAGCCTTCTTAGACTCTTCCAAAACAGATACTTGAGCTTGGGTGTGTCTCCAGAAAACATCCTAGTCATCACACTAATGCCTATTCTGGGGTTTCAGGAGGAATTCGATTAGCTTTGGAAAAGAACATACACAAAAAGCTAAAGCCTCATTTTCCCTCTCCTTTTCTAAAAGAGATTCCTTGGTTTTCTGGCTAGCACAATGGCTTGATAAATTGCATTTCATAATGGATACGATAACTGCAGTAGAAAAAAGACCACTGACAACATTCAAGTTCACAGTGCCCTCAGACAGACTTCCAAATCTGTGACAGGGGAAGAGGGAAGCCTCTCTCACTGTCCCTGTGGCAAAACGGCTGACCTAAAACCAAAGGGAAAATTTACTGCTAGAACCAGCTCCCAAGTGAATACCAGAGACCCCATGTCCAATCTCACATTTAATTACACCGATTTTTTTTTTACAGCACTGATAGGTATACCACCTGTAACTATATCACTATTTGATGATAACATGCATATAACAAGATAATAATCAGACCTCACTACTCCGAATATAAACAAATGAATTGTAATTAAATAAAACAGGCTGCAGCTCTATATGCAAACTGGCTGTAAGCAGTTTCTCCTAGGCTTACAAACAGATGTAGAATAGCTTGATTTTTAATACCTATATTGCTTCAAAACTCCATTCTGCCCATTTCGTCAGTGAATGTTACTGACCCAACTGATGCAGAGTCTCTCAACAATCCATTTTTCCTTTGGAATTCTTATTTAAATGTGAGTTAATAATATGTATACAGATATTCACACTTGGCTGCATTCTCTGTGAGTTCTGTGTGCTGGAGTCCAGGTGGCCCAGATCTCTGCAATTCCTGCTCCATTCTTCCATTCTATGAAACCAACTGCACTGGTCCAGTTTTCCCATCCTTTTGGAACAAAAGCTGCCTCTTCAGATGCAGTCTGAATCCAGGGCAAAAGGCCAACAAATTGTAAATCTACATCAAAATTAGATCTGCACTTCCAAAGTGAATAACTCACATTACTAAGAGTTTCATATTGAGACAGTTTCTGAAGTAGCACCATTTAGCTGAGGGGTTTCTCAGCATAAATCTACACTCTACCCTTTCTATACCCAAGATATGAAATATTTGGCATTGGATAGCCAAGTCAGTGGGTAGAGATATACAAGGATTTTTTAAAGCTATTCTCCAGAGTAACTCACTATTCAAAGAGTCAGAGGTAATACAAAGGAACAGCATGTCTCTAATGCATTTTGTTCTTTTACAGCTGACAACATGGGTGAGAAAGACATTTAAAAATAATTGGATGCTGAAGGATGGGGCTGTGGTTGACACAAATGGCTGAACAGAAAGGGAAAAATAAAGTTCACCAGCAAATGGACTAATGGTCCTCTCAAGTGAAGAAAGTTACTTGGAGTAGACACTGCCACCAAAAAGCTGTAAAGAATGCCACTTTAACTCAGAATAAATAATGTATCTTTGGACAGCATTTCTTCCTTACATAGAGGGAAAGGTGACCCAAGCTTCATAAATCAAAAGCACCGGTGTTCTGAGGGAGTTGTGGAAGCTCCTGCAGAATGAGTTCACTCTACTTTATGGCCTGTGAGATCGCCCCAGAGAAGATGCCCTCAGAGAAGCAAGGGGACAGCCAGGTGTTGTGTTGCTGCCCTGCAAGGCTGGGGACTTTCTGGGCTAGAAATGCACCTCCTGATCTGTGCCAGAGGGAGACAGTACTACACAAGAGATCATCAGGTGGCAGTTGTTACTGTAAGCTCATGTCCTCAGCCACTTCACACAGGCTCCTGTTCACAGCGCTCTGTACTTTCATCTTTACATGAGTAAATGTGATTGTTGATTTCCTTAAGCTATAATCCTGGGTTTGACAAGACTCACCAAAAAGAGGTAAACTCTTGCTGCATCATAAAACACTTCACATGCTATTTTCTAGCAGCCACACATGCACATCCACTGTTCATTAAAGGCACTTTTAGAAAAGTCACAAGCACACTAGAGACAATATCGAAAGATTCACACCAAGCTCCTCAGAAGACAAAATCTCAGTCTCATTTTGTGCATCGCAAACAGTAAAAGGTGGAAAACAGATGCTGCTAATGGTCAGTTTACTTAAAACCACTTGGTATTTTGGGCATTGAAAGCCAATGTACAAAAATAAATTTTTACTAAAGGACTTAGAGGGGTCCTGGACCTGTTGAGTTCTAATGATGAAATGATTGAGGCTCACTGTTCTGTTACAAGCTTTCAGCAATTCTGTTTTCCTATACATGTGTGTGCACATGCATATATGCTCATTTTATATTTACTGATATAAATGCATATCATCCAGAGCAATTTTGGAAGTCCAGAATGTGGTGTGACCCAATATGAAGTCATTTATCAGGCTTCTCTTTACCAAGTGGCTTAATATTTTCTGAAGAAATGGTTTTATCTGTTCTGTAACAGTTCTTCTGTCTAGCACTGCTTAAGAGCATAACTACAGGGCTTGCCAAAGTTTACCTGCATCATTTGAAGGAGGAACGGAAAGGTCAGACACAAAGCAGCAAAAGTCCTTTTACTGTATTCGAGATGTCTGGGCTTAGTCACAGAAGAGAATTTCTATACTAGCAATTTTCTTTATGGTTAGAGCTATTCAGGCCAGCACCTCTCAGACAACAACTAGACTAAATTAACAAGGTTCTGCATTATAACATTATTCAACGCTTTTTGACCTGCTCAATTTTTATGCCAACTCTGCAGACCTCAGGTTAGTTCAAGAAGTGTCTTATGTCTTGGGTGTCCTACTGAGCTGTGAAATGGACCTTCATCACATTAAGTTACAGAGTTGGGAGGTTTATTTTCCAAGTTTATACTATATCTGTGTTCCACATGCCACAGGACTTATAGCAGACAGTTAAACCATACTACACTTCAAACAAAACAAGAAGTGCAAAAAGTATACAGAGTTTTCTTACACATGGTACTGCATGAGAGACAACTGCATTTGAAATCGAGGCAATACTTATGACTGCATTTCTCCAGGACCTGTGGACCTGATGCAACTCTCTCAGTGGCTGGATTTCTCAATGTTCTCCACTTTGTATTTGGCAGCTGCCGTCGTTATTTCCCCAGATTAAAATAATAATAACAATTCTAAAAGCTAGGTCCTTGACATTTTGAAGAGAAGGATATGACCCAATACTTCCACCTTGGAACTTAGCACAGACCAATGCTGGTAAAGAGATACTGTCCCATCATGTTTTTTCTTATTTCTGAGCTTTTCTTCCAATAATTATTTTGATACAGAAAAGCCTGAAAACTGTCAAAACCTATTCCTGTTGTGACTGATCAAGAGAAGTTCATAAACAAGTCTTTCTCTTCCACAAAGAACATAGCATAAGAAGAACCAAATCATTATACCTGCTGTGCTTGTAATTTCAAGAAGAAAAATATGATAAAGCAATCTATGGAAGACTGCAAGTTGTTTGGAGGGGTTTTTTTCCATCTAGCTAATATGTTAGCAACATGAGCTTTGAAACTTGTCTGCTGTTGTAAAGTTTCGTTAATGCTGAAGTCTCAAGATGTTCAAGAAAAGCAGAACTATTCACAACATCTGCTTAAGATCTGGCCACAATAAAAAGATGTAAACATATATAAGGTAAGCATTTTTTTACCTTTTCAAATCCCCAAGGAAGTGTTCAAAAAACTGTTTATTTCTTGCTAAACAGCTGGTACTGTTGCACTTCAGAACCAGCAATAACTGAGCAACAGGCCAAGCAGCCATTATACAGTCAGCATCTTCTCAGCTCACTGCAATGATTCTGTGATGAAAGCTAAATACCTTGTATCTTTATACAAAGCTGATGGAGCATTTGACATATTAATACTCCTTCTTTTCATGATACTGTTTGGCTTTGTTAAGGAGGGTACAAGGGGAAGGAATGTCTGTTTCTTCAACTGAGTGCTTCTGCCCCAAGCAGATTAATAACACAGTGTATAGCTGGGCACCAGAAACCGTGGGTCCTTTCCCAAATCAGGGTGCAGATGTGTCTTCTAACCCTTAACAAGTCCACTGGAGATCTTTGTCAGGCAGCCTGTAGATAATTGCTTACCAAGCTTTCAAGATCGAAAGAAACACGTCCACCCACCCACCAAAACTACTGAACGGTTACTCATAAACAGTGTGAGTGGGATGGGACCAACACATCCCAATGTTCTGAACAGTTCAGAACTTTTCATTATGGAAAGAGAAGTAAAGGAAACAAAAAAAAATTGTCTTTTGTAACACTGACCTCATGCCAGATGAATAAAGATCAAATAGACTTCGGAAGTAAGGTTTAGGTAAGCCATATATTTCAAGTGACATGGGATCACTTTTTGTTTGGTTGCTTTTCATTTTATTTTGTATTTGAACTGAATAAGGTTGAAATTATTACAGGGTGATTTATTTTAATGCTAGTTTCACACCATGGTGTGGATGAGTTTTAAAACATTGTATAAAGGCAGGGTCAAATGTAAATAGTGCAATACTTGATTGTGTAAACAACTAAAGAGCAGTTTAGAACACGAAATGAGACACACCAAACAACATGGTTTAAGAGGTTGGAGCAGTTACACAACTGAAAATTATTTTAATATATAATATTGCTAATAGCCATTTGACCAGTGTATTGGTTTTGTCCCTAATACACTTAGATGAGATTTTGTGGTGGTTTAACCCCAGATGGCAACTAAGCCCCAGACAGCTGCCACTCACTCCACCACCCACAGGATGCGGAGAGATTCTGAAGAGTAAAAGTGAAATAACTCATGAATTCTGACACTTTAATAGGTAAAGTAAAAGGTGCACACGTCAGCAAAGCAAAACAAGGATTTCACCATTTCCCATGGGCAGGCAGGTGTAAAGGCATCCCCAGGAGAGCAGAACCCATCATGTGCAGTGGCTACTTGGGAAGGCAAACACCACCACTCCAAATGTCCCTCCCTTCCTCCTTCTTTCCCCAAATGTGATGCCATATGGTAAGGAATATCCAATACAGTTAATACATGCAACCAAGCACTTCAGCAGCTAAAACCATGTGGTATTGCTAGACACTCGTTCCATACCAAAATAAATAATATTTTTCTTCACTTTTGAACTTTTATGGACATAAATATTGTTATCATGTACTAGTGGAGAAACATGTTTCCACACTTTTCCTTGTCTTATAATCTGTCAAGTATACTATTTTGCCTTTATGACAGTTCTGTAATAATCCAGCCCTGTTTTATTCAATACTTTAATGTGATGAACAAAATCATGCCAGGACTGGCAGCAAGAATGGGAGCCCTAATTCATTAAAAAAAATACAGATCTTAAATCTTATAAGAATGGAAATATTTCTCTTATATAATTGAATAATTGAAATAGTTATTAAATAACCTAAAAAATCCCAGACACCAAACAAACTTATAATTTTTAAAAAGAAGTGAAGCCATCAAGAAGAATCACTGAATCACAGATTTATTTAGGTTAGGAAAGACTGGATGTGGTACTTAGTGCCATGGTCTATTTGACAAGGTGATGTTATGTCATAGGTTGGACTTGATGATCTCAAAGGTCTTTTCCAACCAAGTTAATTCTGTCATTCTGTGAAAAGACATCCAAGACTGAATCCAATCTTTGACCAATCACCATCGTATCAATGAGACCATGGCACAAAGTGCCACATCCAGTTATTTCTTGAACAACTCCAGGGATGGTGACTTCATCACTTTTCTGGGCAGTCCCTTCCAATGCTTGAGAATCCTTTATGTGAAGGAATTCTTCCTGATGTCCCACCTGAACCTCCCCTGGAGCAGTTTGAGGCTGTTTCCTCTCATCCTGCCACTTGTTGCTTGGGAGAAGAGATGAAGCCCCACCTGGCTACACCCTTCTTTCAGGCAGTTGCAGAGAGCGGTATGGTCCTCTCTGAACCTCCTTTTCTCCAGGCTAAACAGCCCCAGCTCCCTCAGCTGTTCTTCACAGGACTCGTGCTCCAGACCCTTCACCAGCTCTGTTTCCCTTCTCTGGACTCTCTACAGCACGTCAATGTTTTTCTTGCAGTGAAGGGCCCAGAGCTGGACACAGGATTTGAGGCGTGGCCTCACCAGTGCCCAGTACAGGGGGACAATCCCTGCCCTGCTCCTGCTGGCCACACCATTGCTGGTACAGACCAGGATGCCATTGGCCTTCTTGGCCACCTGGGCACACCCTGGCTCATGTTCAGCTGCTGTCACCAGCACCCCCAGGTCCTTTTCCTGAGGGCTGCTTTGCAGTCACTCTGCCCCAGCCTGTGGTTGTTTTAACCCAAGGGCAGGACTCAACACTTGGCCTTGTTGAACCAATAACATTACAACACCAATCAGAAAGTTCAAAAACATCTAAAATACATTCAGTTATAATAACTAGAAAGTTGGGAAATATATTTGTTTATAACAGCACATAATGTAATAACATACAATAAACAACTATTGAAAACTGAGTTCTGACTCTAAAAAGATTTTTTTTCAATGCCTTCAATTTGTTTTCAATTCTCAATTCCAAACAATTGTGAAAGTGTTTTAATTTTGCTCTCCTCTACACTAAAAAAGAAATCATATTTTGTCTTAAGTATTGCACTCTGAAATGTAAAAAAAAAAATAAAATAAAACTACAAATCCAAGAAATATAAGAATTGTTTTACTCCAGTCACACTTGAATTTTGTCCCAGTTGTTGATGATGCAGGTTCTTCACCTGAATGAGTGAAACAGTCAGTGTGACTGCAGACAATTCTACAAGTTTCTCAGCATTTGAACTAACAAAGTGACAATGGGTTGTGGGGCTGTTTGAGTTTTTTTCTGTAATTTCTCCCACTTATGTTTTCCTTCTGAATTACTTCTGAATCTTTAAATTATTAAGGAACATTTTATAACTTTGGAATTTCTTACTGATATCCTAACAAAATACTATGATTACTTTGTGACATGATATCCTGCTTTCCTAGTACAACAGAAAAGTAACCTAAGGTGCAGCTAGGATCATGACACCCGTTTTGTTTTCTTTTTTTATTAATAAACTTTGGAAGGGGGTAACAAAGTAAAATTTAATTTCCAAAAGGCTTTCAGGGAAGTTAATGAAAATCCTACTCTGATATTTAAAAAAAAACCCCAACAAACTCAACAAACCTCATGGGAAAAGAAATCCAGCGCAATCATCTCTTTTCCAGTGCTAAACGTAAATGAAGACGTTGACAGGCGGGCTGCAGCAGTGCCTGCCTTAGCCACTGAGAGGTGGGACCCAAGCCTTCCAGATACCCTACAGACACAGCCCCCGCCCGCTCCTCCAGGAGCATCTCCACAGCCCTACACCAGCAAGGTGCATTTGCATACATGTGCACATCAGAGTGGTTCGGTTCTCAGCCGAACATCCACGCCCAGCAGCAACAGTTCATTTTAACCAGATACGGCGGGAAGAAAAAGGGATGAAGTAAAGCCAGCACCAACTACGGGCTTGTTGCAGTTGACAATTACTCCGTAGGGGAGAATCTATTTCACCTCTCCCAGAGGCGCCCACCCTCTGCCATCAGTCACAGAGCTCGAAACAAACCCCTTCCCCGCTCGCTGGGTGTGCGTGACCGATCCCAGCACAGGGCGCCCCGGAGCCACACCAAGGCTGAGGGCTCGGGGCGGAAAAAGGGGGAGAGAGCCCGAGGGGCCCGGCGGCTGCTGCTCCCCCCCGGCGAGCTCCCGGAGAGGTGGCCCCCCCGCAGCAGTGCCAGCCCGGCCCGGCCCGGCCGCCGCAGCT
>VZTZ01038801.1:188880-211880 GCA_013400955.1 Drymodes brunneopygia
CACCGGGCTGTGTCCACCTGGGTCGGGGGGAGGAGGAGGAGGATGAGAAGAAGGATGAGAAGAAGGACCACCATCGGTAGTGCACCGATGGTGCACCCGTCGCGACCCAGACAGAGGGTCAGCTTTCAAGCCTCCCGTATGGACATTACACACACAGACACACAGACACANGCAGCTGCGGTGAGTCAGTGGGCACTAGGGCACCGCTCTTGCCAGCTGCATCCCGCCCGCCGAGCATCCTCCGGCGGGGGAGGCGCTGGCTCCGCGTACCGTCCTCCCTCTGCCGCGGCCGGCGGGGACCCGCACCTGCACCGCCGGAGATCCCTCCGGAGCGGCGACAATTACCTTGGCGCTGGAGCTGCTGGTCTGGGTCTCCGCCTCGACGCTGCAGCAGTGGGGCGTCCTGGACCGGGCGGAGGCGCCGCCGGACTCCCTGCGCTCCTTGCGCCGGGGGCCGGCGGAGGGCGGCGGCTGCCGGCTCTGGTAGGCGAGGACGGAGGGGATGGAGTCGGCCGCGTCTGTCTTAACGAAGAGGCCGTGCAGGGTGGTGGTGCCCTGCGAGATCGTGGTGGTCTGGTGGGGGGAGTTGGACTCCTCCGAGTCCCGGCAGTATATCACACCGCTATGCGAGACNTCCCAATGCAACCCAAGTTGTGCTAAATAGTTTTAAAAAAAAGTTACAAATACTTATTTTGACAGTCAAAATGCACCCCAGTCATGGGTGAGCAAATCTCAGTTGTTTGGGGGTACTGAAGGGAGCAGTTTAGAGCCATATAGCACCCACTGCAAGTTAGGGGAAGAAGGCCAGAATTGTTTCACAATTCTTAATGCTGCTTTTCAATTAAGCCAATATTCAATGACACAAGTTGCCATTTTACCCAAGGTGTCTGATAGCTGCCAATCCCTGTTTCCAGTCCCCGGGGAGATAATCAAGAAAAATGTTTAATGCTACAGAGATTTACACACCTTCTTAGCTTTCCATGGTGAATAGTTTCATTGACCTCAGTGAAACTATGTAGGAGGTGTAAAGCTAAACATGGAGGTTTTTAGTCTTTGCAAGATTTTAGTTTAAATCTCTCTGTTTTAAATGGCACATAATAAATCCTTCAAGAATTGGTAATGTCATCCAAACAGTGTGCTTCCTGCCTAATAAGGCATTTCTCTGAAACCCAGTCACCAAATAACACTTGTGTATATACCTTTTCTTCCTCTTGGAATACTACCTTCTGTTTGACCACTGTTTCTCTGCCTAGTTTTAGTGAGTGATGTAAAAATACTAGAAACATGAAGCATGGTTGGTGCCAGGATTGTGATGTTGAATGACAAAATAGTCTGAATATGTTATTTTGGGTCTTAATGCTTTTGAAGCACTTTCATTAATTAGATATCAGTTTATTCATAAGTGATGGTTTCACAGCTAAAATACCTCAGTTTATAGAGAGTTTGAGCCTTTAGTGTCTCTCTCTCTCTTGCTCAGTTCATGGATTGTTGCAATTATGGCAATACAGACAGGCACTAGTCCATCAAGAAACTGGGATCATCAATCTGTTTGATAAAGCATTTTCAGTTTTCCAGTTACCACAGTGAGCCCATGTTGACCCTGGCAATCACAGTTTTCTAAGTAATAGTTTTCCCCACTAGTTGTCACTGTTCACAAATCAAGTTGTGGCTTACATCCTGCATATGCTACATTTTTGTATGTTTGCCCACTGCCACAGTGCTCTGCTGGTGGCTATCTTTGAGGACAACCTTGAAGATAGGCTCAGTATAAGTAAAATGAAGCAGACTGTGTTTCATCACTCAACCATGCAGCCCTTCTTGCTGCTTAGGCTGCAGTTCTGGATGAGACCTCTCTGCCTCCCAGAGCATAATGCACTTAGCTGCAGATGAATGTGTCCTAAAACCTCACTTAATAACAGGAGCAGCCAGTTTAATCCATTCATTGCAATACTCTCAAATCTCTCTTCCTTTCTTTTAATGGTTGGGAAATTTAAGTTGGGGACTTGAGCTGCCTGCCCTACACCACAATTGAGATTTGGAAGAGAGCCAGGAGCTCAGGACTGCCACCCACAACCCATACATTTGTGGGGTACACCCAAAACCCATCACTTTTGCGTAAGCAATACTACCCAAAAGACCTGTAAGATTTGTTGACTATCTAGTTTGAGACTTTTTTCATGGGAATTTACCCACCCCAGGTATTAACAGCATTTAGAATGTTAATAAAGGATGTGAACATAAACCATATTTTGACCTTGCAGACTGAGCTTGGTAAAAATATTACATCATACCCTAAACTGTGTTGCTAGCTATTCACAGTCCCTTTTCCTGAATTGATATCAATTATCAGATAAGTTATTTTGTTAGTCAGTCAGGCTTCCTTTACATCCTAGTATTCCAGTTTCTGCCCTGTTCCTATTGAATTCAGTGACAACTTTGCTATTGACTTCAGACAGCATGGAGGAATCTGCCCATTCTCACATGGATTTCCCTTGCTTAAGTATACATTTGAGTTGATGCCAGAAAATAAGTTGTAGGAATAAGAAGTCACAATTCTGGAGAAGAATTGCTAAATGCAGCCCTCAAGCAGCTGTTTCCTTTAGGTTAATGGCGAAAGAGCACAACTAAAGAGGATGAGTCTCTGTACAATGTGCCAGAGTGCTTGAGAGTACTGAAGGCTGAAGGATGGTGAACTATGTGGACTGCTGAAAAGCAACAGAAAAGTGTGAAGAGTAACAATGCTTTGCCTGACAGCAGAATCACAGAATCACAGCACCAAAGGATGGTTGAGTTTGAAAGTCATCTGGTCAAATCCCCCACACACCAAAAAACGGCCATCTATAGTTGGTTGCTTGGGATGGGCATATCTGGATGGTTTTCAAAGTATGAAAACCACACCTCTGGACTACCTATTCATTCAGTGCTCAGTTACCCTTACAGTTCCCTGCTGATTTTCAGAGAGGATCTCTTGTTCAACAATTTCTTCCTTATCCATTGCCTCTGGACTTGTCACTGGGCACTAGGAGGAGTCTGTCCTCCTTGCACTGTCCCTTCAGTTTTACACTGATGAGATACTCCCTGAGTCTGCTCTTCTCCAGGCTCAACTGTTTCAACTCTCAGCCTCTCCTCAGAAGCACAGTCCTCAGGAGGAGCTTAGAGAGACAGAACAAGTGATGATCAGTGTGAGCACAATGTGGAGTGGAGCTGAGTGAGTGGCTGCAGAGGGGAAGTATGTCTGTAACTGAAGTAGAAACTGAAGGGAAGTTAAAGACTCCTTTTCCTACCATCAGTGCTCTTCCTGCATCTTGCCTGTGAGAAGATAACCATGGATTTACTGAACAAGGAGAGAGAGGGAATATTTAAAACACATGCATGCACACTAGAACCACCTCTTATAGCACACTCCAGCCATGCTCCTGAAGTCATCTTGCTGTAGTATGCCCTGACTGATGAGCACTAAAGCAGAAGGCTTTACTGTGAGCAGCATGCACCAACCAAAGACTTACAGAAGGGATAGATACACTGAAGTAGAATCTGCCCTCCGAAATGCATACTTAGTATGGCCCCAGCATGAAGTCAGTGCATCCAGGCACTGGAAAATATTCACATGTATCAGTTTTTCCACTACTAAAGAGCCTTTGCTGGCTTTAACTGCAACTTTATAAATCCTAACAAATTTTACGCTCACAGGAAACCAATTTTTTACACATGACTAATTTCAGCATGATGAATTTAAGCATATGAGTGATTCTGGAAGCCAGCAGTGGAACCCTGAAACATCCTGTATTTTTGTTTTTTTCCAGTAGAAAGCAGTGGATATACATTCTCTGTGGTGTTTACACCTGCAAATCCCTCCAGAATGAGGAAAATATACTCCTCAAAACTTTATATCCATTCCAAAGCCAGTCATAGGCTTCGCTGTGACCTCAATATTAAGAGTTTATGCTATGAGTAGATTGCTAAGTTTATGTTGGCATTATTGGAAGTATCATCTGTAAATCCCAGTTCATTGCAGAAAGAATATAGTGCTTCAGAGGTCGTATTTTACAGAGACTTGAAAATCTGGTACTTGACAACCTGCTATTGAAGACAGTTACCTCTATTCATGGTTCATTTACTGTAAAACCAGTTTAAGAATGTATGAATAAGCCTGTACAAAAAAAAATTTACTAGGCTCTTAGGAGGCTCAACAGTTTCTCAGTCCTTTCATATTGGTCCAACAAATTTCTCAACTACAGTAAAAACTAACATCCTGTATAACAGATTAGAGCAAAGTCAATACCTAAAAATTATTTAAATTATCCAGACTACATGCACAATTTTTAACTTCAATTGGATATGAGAAAAATGCTCATGACAGCTAGAAGAGACCTCTTCTCTGTATACCACTGTTTTGTTAAAAAACCCCATCTTTATGGTACTTTGATAATGTATAATATATTATCAAATGCTAACTCCATGCTTTTACTATGAACAATACAAGAAATCATGGCACTTGGAAACCAAAAAGATATTAAATACAAGAGGTGAAGGTTACTTTTGCTTGAGAAAGAGCAAAGTGCGGTTTTCAGTCCACAAATCCAATGACTCACTCAACAAAGAAATAAACAGGAACATCACTGACAGCAATGATCTCTCTCAAACTCAACCAAAAGGGAAAATAATCCTTTTTTTAAAATTCCTGCCCCAAATTCCTTTAATTTCATAACTTTGAAAAATCACTCATTGCAGCAAAACTGGGTTTTAATTTACCTTGGGTTTGTTACACTGCCTCTGTTACTGCTGTGAATAACAGTCTCCTAATCATAAAATCCTATAAAAAACCTACCCTCCGATAGATATTGTTCAATAGAATGAGGTTCCTGGAATTGCTTGCTAATCTCACCATAGAAATTGACTTTGATCTTCCTTTAACATTCAGATTTTGACGAGCTTGGACAATGCCACTTAGTTCAGTTTAGCCCAGAAGTCCATAAAATACTTTACATTATGGATATTCTGCAAGTGGAGAAAGAAGCCTGTTTCAAGGGAGCAAGGCTAAAGAGGAAACTCAGTCTGATTTCCTTTCCACTAGCAGCCCTTGTCACTGCATAAGTCGCCAGGCACACATTGTTCTGAGAGTGAACAGAGAGGCAGGTGGCCTTCCTTCACTCTCTGCCTTCTCCACTGCTTTGTGTGCAAGTAAGGAAGTGCATTGGTCCCTGCCCTTCTCTGTCCACAGTTGTTTCTCCCTCCCTAGGGGTAGGAGAAAATACGGTCCTGGCATTTTGCTCCTCACTGCTGAGAGGTGATGAGCTGCCCCAGGAAGGCAGATTCCCTCCTGGGGATGGACACCTGCAGCCATTTTCCCTAGAATGAGCCAAAATTGTACTGTCCTTACTATCAGCTTTATTTTGAGAGACACAGCAAACCTTTACTACTCTGCTTTGAAGAGGAGGAGTAACATAGAGAAACACATAGCAACAACAGTCTTCGGCCACTAGCAGTAGCAATAGGTGTTAGCATTCACCCGAGGAGCTTTACGTCTGGCAGAACAGTGGCCACATAGTTCTAGTTATGAGCAAATTTTCTAGAACAACAGTGATCACACCACATTTAAAAGGCTTAGGCTGCTGCTCTCCAGCAAACTCTTTGGTTTGCCTTTGGGTTGGCTGGAATCAAATACTTCACAGCACCCAAAAGTTAAGAAACGCAACTGCAGCACTGAACACCCCCCTCAAGCAGCACTTCGGTGGTCGTTTCCTCACAAGCAGCTTGTTCTTTGCTCGTTATTACTCCAAGAACAGGACTCTTCTCCCTTGATTTATTCCTCTCCGGGAATATCTGCACAGAAAATCCCTCTCAAGTGGACACGGCACCACCGGAAAGGTTGATTCCTCGGCTTTGGGGCTCCGGGCAGTGCAGAGCACAACTCCCGGCGAAGCCGAGCCGCGCTGAAGGGGGCCGGGCAGACGCGAAGGTGGCACCAGCGGTGGGACACATCTCCAGCCCCGCCGACCGGAGCTGGAGAACGTCCGGAAAGCGTCAGCACCCGACGCCGTCGTGTCCCGGCTTCGGGCACCCTGGAGCAGGGGACAGCCCCTGGGGTCGCCACGCCACCCCCTGACCCGCCCGGCTTCCCCTTACCTTCCTCCCCGGCCCGTTCATCCTCCAAGGAGCGGAAGGGAGCGGCGCCGGAGCGCTGGCGCCGCTGCCCAGGTGAGCAGGGCGGGCACGGCGGCCGCCACCACCTTCCCCGTGGCCAGCCCGCCCCCGGAGCCTCCGCCGCCGCCCCGCGCCCGGCCCCGCTCTGCTGGAAGCGCTCCAGAAAGATGAGCTTCGCCTGTGAGCCTCCCGTGCGGACGGAGCGCAAAACGGCTTCTCCGAGTTATCCTGCCCCACGGGCCTCCCCTCTTGGCCCTCTGCTGTGCTGATCATTGTTTGCCCTGGTCGGGAACATTTAGTCATGGGGTCAAAACCGCAGGGAAATATGGCAAACCAAGTGCTCTGAGCCTAGCAGGGTTCACATGGTTAAGAGTTACACAGCCTTTGAGAGAGAGTGGTAAATCCACATGTAGAGCTCATAGCTCATTGTTGGTGCTTTTCAGGATCCTCCAGCAAAACCCAGCCTCACACATGAGGAGAAGGGACAGAAATTGCCCGGAGTCGAGAAAGAGTAGCATGACCACGATCTGAAGCAAATCTCCACTGCCAGAGGTTGGAAACATACTTCAAACAGCCTGTTTTCATCTTTGAGATATTCTAGTATACAGCAAGTACGAGGTATGTGGAAAGCATCATTTGGGAACGACATCTTTGGGCTTGACTTGACTCCCTCACTTTGTTACTCTTCCTCCCACGCCTTAAAAACAGCTAATGTCTGGTTTTCCTTTTGGTGTATTGCTATTTCAGTGGAGTTCGTGAATATTGTCAATGATTTGTAGAGGTACACAAGGCCTCAATAAGGGAACTCTATAAGATACTCAGAAAACACCATAAAAAAATCCCTACCCCCAAAAAATCAAATGCTTGCACACAAGGCAGTGGAAAGCATGTGAATGTCACAAAAGCAGAGCAACATCAAAGACTAGGAGCTTTAGGACAAGTAGTGGTCAAGTCACAGCAACTGTCTGAACAAAACCACCAAAACCCTCACCAACTACTACATGAAAGAAACTCAATGCACTAAACTTGTGCAGAAAATTAGTTCTAGATAGGAGAAGCAGAACCAGCATAGATCAGCAAGTTATGTCAGATTGAGGCTAAGGACTGTGAAGATCTGCCCTGTTTCTAGGGAAAAAGACACACAGTCAGCAAATACAATCCTTGAGCTCCCTGGAAACACTAGACAGTGCCCATATTGAAATGTCCTCAAAAGCAGGTCAGAACATCCCCCCTTTTGTGGCCATGCATCTGCAAGAGCTGTTGTCTAGGAGCTCATGCCCTTGACACTCTCTCAAAGGTCCTGGTCCTGCATGGATGAGCTGGGTGGGAGGTTAGCTACAGCCTCAGCTGCACACAGCCACATTCTTGCATATCTGGGATTGCAGCTCTGAGGTGGTTTGAGAGGAAGTATAACCTTTTTTCTTCCGAACCTCTACACAAGTGCCAGGTGTCAATCAGCCAACCAGAAATCTCAGAATCAGTTTTGCCCAGTTATTTCCAATAATTGTCAAAAAAAGCATCACAGTCTGCCCTAGTACCCTGTTTCCCCAGGTGGACAAATTTGGGACTAATTAATTATTCTTGCCATTTAGTGCAGCCATGCTATCTTTGCAACAAAAAGCCAGAAGTATCTTACCCAGACATGGCATCACAATAAGGACAGGGTGCTTATCTGGACACAGGGGCTCAAAAGTGCCCCCAGAATTAAGTTTTGGATACAGCAACAGAGACTTTTTGTGGTTTCCTCACAGCCCTTTCTCTGCATTTCTCCTTCATTATTTTTTTAATGCAGTCTTAATATACCAGCTTGAATTTAATATCTCCTCAGGTTTTCAGACCATCTCAAGAACAAAGAGAAAAAAATCATTAAGGGTTGATGTTAGAACCTGAAGTAAACAGATATCTAACAATACTGTCTAGTAGAGCACAGCTGGATGAACACTGTCTGAAAGAGATTTATCATGTGATGTGCACTCAGAAAAGTATTGCTTGTGGCTAAGAAGGAACTATTTTTCAGAGAGCAAGTGTCATTCAGTAATAGTAATAGTAATAATAATAATAATAATAATAATAATAATAATAATAATGTTAATAAATTGTAACAACAGCTATAGATTTACATTCCTGGACAATTCACTGCCATTTTACATAAAAGATAAAGGTGACAAAGCTATGGGCTTTGTGCTGCTTTTTAGGTGCCTGGTTCCAGGGCACTCTCAGTCCCTCTTCTTGAGCCTGGACTTCATGAGGGATGAAATGGCATTGCTGGTCACTTGACAGCGAGGGGTGTCAGTTCAAAGAACTTCCAGCAGACTTCAGACAGTCCTGATAGCATTTGACTTTGATGGGACTGCTAACTTGAGTGAAAGGCTGCAGGATACCTCACTAATCCTCTTATCTATAGGCTTCAGAATGTATCAATTATTTAATTTGCCATAGTTAATCTTTCACAGTGTAATCTTTGTATGCAGTCAATGTCATAATTTTTTAAGTACATATCAGCTGATCTTTGAAATTGCATCAGCTGATATATATAGTAGCTTCTTGTCTTGCCTTGGAGCGGTTCACTGGTTGACACACAATCCATTTATTGTTACATGTGTGGTCTGATGGAACTATTTTATGTTCTTATAAAGTAAAAAAAGCAAATAAATATAAAAATAGTATAAAAATAGCACAGCAAAATTTGTAAACTACAACCTAGAAAGCCACAAACACCACACAAGGCAAATACTCATGAGGGATATTACTCCTCTCTAGGTTTAGTGCAAATCAGAAGAGAACACTACACAGCACTGAAGAAGAACTACAGATAGTGAAATGCCCAATATAAGGAGCCAGACTAGCAGATTGAGGCATTCTAAGATATTTTTTGTATAATAGGGAACATATGTTTCACCATGTATTTCAGATGAGATTTTCTCACTCTCAGGTATATTTAGGACACCTAAGGACAGGTCCATTGGTCAGCATGAAGACATTGTTTTGTTCTATCATTATGCATCATTGGTAGATCATATGGTCCACTCCTGGTTCTGTAGTAAGCTGTGCCACTAACAGAATCAGAGGAAGGAGACATTCTCTAACTGGGAAACAGTTTAAAGGAACTCAGTAATTCCTCACTTGTACTGCATTCTTCAAAAAATAAAGGTTTGCAGAGCAAACACATATTAAAAGTAGTGTAAAATAAAAAACTTCTGTAGCTCAAGCAAAGTTCTCTGTACTTTTTCCTGTCTCCCACAAATGAACAGTAACTAACAGCTTTGGGAATTTGCTGTTGAGTATTCACTGACATAAATTTTGCTATAAAATAGTTTTAGGAGTATTCATCTTAGCCATTGTAGGGAAATTCTTCTTCTCATTTTGGCAGGCTGTGTACTTACCGAGGATATCTTCCATCCTGGAAAGACATGAATGTGGCTTTCAAGAGCTACAAATACTTGGCAGAATCCTGTTATTTGGCTGGGGCACAAAAGAAGGAAGCGGCATGAATCATTCTGTGCCTGTAATCTCTCAGGGTAACGCTTCAAACACACAAACATGAATTCACTATTTTAGAGCACTCCACACCAGGACCGTGTTGTAAGCAATCCTTTGTCAAAGATGATTATTACATCACAGATTGTGTACTTGTGTGACACCCATGCATGGATGGACAGGCACAGCGCTCATGCCAACGTAACTATGATGAATACAAACTTCACGTGAGTCACTGACATTTTAAAAACTCATCAGTTCTGGGACAAAAGACAATATACCTGTGCAACACATGTGTTAATACGATGTTTACAAATGAATGCTTCTGCACCTGCTAGAATACAAATATTTTAACAGGTGCATTTGAAAAGTCTCCAATGTTATTGCTTAAGAAAACACTACCCAGCTCGTTGTACAAAAATAATCTAATTTTTTAATCTCTTCACAATAATACAACGAACATGCACAAAGACAATCATTCCTGAACAACTAATGAGACAGAATCAGCAGGAAGAATCCTTTCTGTTGCACGTTATAATGCCTAACATAGAGGCATTGCACCAAAAAATAGTGTATACAGATGTGCAAGTCATGGCTTTCTACAAACACACTCAGTTTAGAAAGTCTGACCCTCTTTTTGGCATTTTTGCTTTTTATTATACGTATGGATGAATTAGTGTAGCACATACAAGAATGAGTTACTCAACGCATGACTGAAGTGATTTAATTTTAGAAATACAGTGAAGGTTCCTTAGGTCCAGTGGTTGGCAGAAAAAAAGTCACCAAACCATTCTACTTCATGTAACATTAAAATTGTATATCCTTCACATACACTAGTCTCAGGGTATCTACAAATTAGTTATAGTTATGTCAGGCTTGGAGAAAAACAATTTCCAGAGCAGGAATTGAAAAGCAGCAACACTTAAAAAAAAAAGACAAACAAAAAAACAAACCATAAAAAGCATAATAAAACATACCAATTTGTGAATGATCTGGTAGTGGCAGAACTACACATTTCTCTATGAGCTGCACAGTCCTGTCGTTAGTACAACAGCTGCAATCTGCTTATTTCTGCAAGCAGTGAAGATGACTTGTGTTGCCCTCCAAGAAGCATCCAAGTAGCATCTTCACTACCTTCTTCCCAGCTGTGGTAGTAAGTGTGTTAAAAACATACCTGCACAAAAGGCACAGAAGTCCTTTGCACATGGCAAATGAAATTACAAAAAGCTGTGATGTGTTCAAGGCAAAATGCTCTAAGGGCAGCAACTAAGAGGTGCAATTACTCCTTTGCACCTCAGTCCTTAAGGCAGCCTGAAATTTCACAAACCTGGGGGGTAGAGTCACTGAACTGCTTGCTGCATACCAATTGTTTTACTCACAAAGTGGCAACCTGATATCTGCCAAGCCAAGAGCTCCAAGCTCGGCCACAGTCTGCAGTTCATTAAGCCTGTAGACTCCACAGGGGTATGGATGGATTGCTGGAGGGAGATAACCAGGTCCTACCTATCTTGCCACCTTCTTTGCCATTGTGCTGGGTTGCTGTGTGTTCTCTGCATGGCTATGCAGTGCCTTAGAGCTTACAGCAGCTGCCTGTGCTCCCCTTTAGGAGACTGGCTGATTTCTCACAGGCCCCCTAGGCTGGAAAATCATACCACAGAGGCTGTGAGATCTCCAGAAGCAAAGCACTCCTCACAGAACTCACAGACAAAGGCAAAAGTACTACTCAGTTGAGTGACAACTTCTGGTGCTAGGACAAAAGGTATGAAAGCTACCATTCTTCCCCAGTTTATTTCTGGTAACAGAATAAATACATGACATTGCAGGTCAGAGGGCAGTCCTACCTACTTCTGGAAAACATCTCCTAGAAAAACCTAGGGAAGCAAGACCATTTGCAACAATATACAACCCCTTGCAAGTTGTTGGCCAACCCAAACTATTTTCATTCACAAGTCAGGTAGGTAAAATATTCTTTATTTGCAGCTGTAAATCACTGTGTGCAATGTTTACAGACTCATATCAATAAACCAAGTTCAAATCCATTTTAAAATCTGACCTTTAAAATGACGTAATGGTTTTCTCAGTGCATTGTATGAGAGGGGTTATTTCAGATACTAACAAATGCCACAACTTCAGCTAAAAAAGGAAACAAACCACGGTAAAAAAAAATCATGCTGCCTTAGACTTATGACAGTAGTCATTAATTTTTATTAAAAAGTGCTTTTGCAGAGATTACCCTGCCTCAGTTTCCCTTCAAACTTCTAAATTCATCCCATCGCTTCTCCCTTCCCTGTGTCTTTTTCCACCTCTGTGAGCATTTTCTCTCTTACAGTTTTTGCCCCTTTGCCCCACATGTCTACAGGGTCATACCTTGGCTTTCTATTTCAAAAAACCTTTTCCTCAGCAATAACAGTTTCTAAAACTACTGCCTTCTCACACCATCTTTCTCTCCTCCAAGATTTCAGACTATGTTCTTTGCTTTCTCTACCTAATTTTCCTTTAATTATGTGGTGACTCCTTAAATCAGCTTTCTGTTTTATGCTTTCTCACTAATCCATCAAAGAGTTCTTTTAAAGGCTGATGATATTCCCATCTCTCTGAGCTCTCCATATTTGCTGGAAGAGTCAATAGTGACAGTGACCATTCTCTCACAGGACAATCATGATTTCCAGTTGATTGAGCACAACCAGAAGAATGATTCTAAATACAGAAAAGATCAATTGGAAAGAAGAAATTATCAAATAAAACCAAGAGAGAAAAATTATCCCAGAGTAGTTCTGCCTTCTCCTGTCTGTGACCGACATCACATGTTCGTCCTGTCTTATGACCAAGAGTAGTAGGATGATCAAAATTAAATTAATCTAACTGCATACATATGATACTTCTGCCCATTGCAAGATCATCATCTATAGCCACTGCTGCCCTGTTACTCACATGACTCTGAAATTATACTGATCAAAAATACTGAAGGCAGATGGATGAGTTTCTCATATTCCTTTGTACAAGAAGTAGTTTAGAATCAGTTCGTACTTAATAAGACCACAATTATACAGACACATTTGCTTCAACAGAAGGTCAACAAAACCTCCCTGAAGAAATTGTGATATCCAGTTCTACACAGGACAATGATAAAAAGAATCAGAAGTACAATCTGTTCTCTAAAGGACTGAATTCATGAAATCCTAAGAAAACTCCTTGTCTTTGTCCCTGAAAAATTTCATTCTAACCCAAGTAACTAAAAAACTCTGGAACAATTTCACCCACAATATGCCTGCAGGGCTGTATATAGTAAAGGCACTAAATTCTGTATCTAAAGGGTGGTCAGGCACTGTTTTGGAATGCTTTCTTTACAGAAACATTATCTCCTTTTCCTTATCCATCTTTGAAAATTGCCAATAGCCTACAGTTGCATATACTTTTCTTCTTGTCCTTTGGGTGCTCTTTTTCCCTTCAATCCATTCACTTTAGGAATCCTCTAAAAGGTTGGCTTGGTTCTGGTTTGGGTTTTTTTTTTTTACCTATAATCTCTCAAACCTATCTTTAATTAAGTAACGGCTCTTTACAGTTTCTAAACCTATTTTGTAGACTGAAGCAGAAATGGGGAGTAAAAAGAATGTTGTTTGGGTTCTGTTGGCACTGTCTAGGTATGTGGTGTTCCACAGATTACTCAATTACTGCTAAAGCCTAGTTAATCTGCGAGGTTGGTTGCTACCTATTCAGACGTTGTGATTATGTAAAATTTCCTATCTTTGTCCCTGCAGAGTACAGAAGAGTTGACATGCAAAGTTTTTGAATTCACCACAAAGGCTCCCACCTGGTGGTGGTTTTGAACACAGAATGATATTACACAGTGCAGTGAAATGTACTTACAGAAGAGTGACAACACTCATTGCATGAGGTTTATGCAAGTTCTGTGCATTTGCTTAGGCTTTTTAGTACAGGTGACAGAGTGAACAGTTTTAGGACACGGAATGTCTCATTGCATGGGAAATGGAAGTTGCTAAGTTTGGAGAAGACATATAGGCTTATTTCTCTGAAGGGGACAGAAAAGGGAGTGAGCCATGTTCTACAGGTCTGCTTACCCTGCAGTGGTCCTGAATTTCTGGGTCCTCTCACATCCATTTTAATCACTTGGAAGCTGTTGTTTAATGCTGATTTCACATTTGCAGAGTAGTAAGGCATGTTTGGCCATATAAGGAGCAATGCTGCAAGAGTATTTGTGCTGTGCTAATCATTAAAAATTAAAATAATGCCAAGATGATGAAGAACTAACTTATTCAGCAAGAACTCCTCACCTGGCAGAAGCTCTAAATAAAGAGACACAGAGAAAACAAACACATGAATAAGCAAACCAGTCAAAACAAGTAGGAACATGAGAATTAAATGCATGAAAGCCCCAAATCCCTGAAAGGACGTTTTCCAAACTCCCAGCAATTCCGAAATTCTCAGCAATCTGAGCACCGCCTAGTGGCCGAGAACAAACAGGTTCCGAGATGAAAAGGGGAGGAACGCAGAAGAACGCAGTGTCTCTTACTGACTTCGTTTGGACAATCGATCACTGTGTGCATGTCTGCATTGGAAGACTGGGGAACAACTCATCATTCAAAACTAATTTAATTATTTATCTTTTTGTATTGTGTTCCCAGTATTTCCTTAATTTTTATGTCACCTGACTGGTTAAAAATTTCTGTTCATTTAAAACTATACTACCAATTAGTTTTAAACTAATTTTCTTTGGAATGTGAGATTACAATCAAATGAAAAATAATAAGGCAGTATAACAATACTGGGAGGGAGATATGGAGGAAACAGAAGTCAATTTTGAACTGATTTCCAATACACCCGTGGCATGAAAATATATTTTAACTTAATTGCAGAACATACTGAATTTGTTTGGTTTGAATGCAAAGTTATTCACTATTTTGCACTTGTATTTAACCTGGAGAAATAGTGGGGAGTCATCTAATCTGTAGTGCTCATACATCACAGCTTTATAGTTCCAAATTTTTTAGGAAAGATTTAAACTTAATTTCACATATGTACAGAATGTGTTTCATGTTTGCTCTTTTCCACAGTTATTTGACTTTAAGTCTGTTAACAGTTGGGTTCAATGTTCAAGAAGTGTTAAACCAGCTTACTGTTTGTCCTGGTTTCAGCCAGGGTAGAGTTAATTTCTTCTCAGTAGCTTGTGACAGTGCTATGTTTTGGATTCTGAATGAGAATGGTGTTGATAAAACACTGATGTTTTGGCTTTTTGCTAAGTCCTGTTTATCCTAAGCCAAAGACTTGTTTTCTCCCGTCTTGTGCTCTGCCAGTGAGGAGATAAAAAAACAAACTGGGAGGGAGCACAGCTGGGACTGGTAACCCAAACTGACCAAAAGGGTACTCCACATCACAGAACATCATGCCCAGTATTTCAGCTGGGGGGAGTTACTCAGAAGGGGGCCAGTCTAGGTTTGGGAGGGGTGGTCTGGCATTGGTCATTGGGTGTTGAGCAATTGCAGAGTGCAGCACTTGGGTTTTTTTCCATATTATTATTATTATTATTATTATTATTATTACTACTACTACTACTATTTACCATTATTATTGTGTTTTACTTTATTTTCAATTATTAAACTGTTCTTATGTCAACATATAAGTTTTATTTCAATTCTCCTCCCCATTTCACCAGGGTGGGAGGGGAAGAGAGGGGCTCTTGAGGGAGCAGCTTTGTGGTGTTTCAAGTCCACCTGGACTTAAAAACACTATTAAAAGAAAAATGAAATTCATCTGAGATAGCATGTGACTTCTTTTTCCTATGGAAATTTCGTATATATTTACCACATTTCTGGATCCACCAGACATTATTCCTGGAGACTTTGCCATAGTAAAGGCACTTGTAGTTAGAAATAGTTGAACTGGTGCTGTCAGACAGAAGTCTAGCTCTTATATTCCCTTGCCTCTACTACAGCTTACCTAACTAAGTTTCCCACACCAGAAAATAAAAATTTGTGCATATATTGCTTGGGTTCTTATGGAAAATTACTTTGTTCTCAGGCTTATGGAATGAGAAGAGAAAATGGAAAATATCTTATGCGCTGGATGAAAAGCATGGAAGACAATAAGCCTCCTAAGTAATTTAAAAATCCAGGGCAAAATACCACTCCAAAATTATCAACAGCCTGGAAGGGGGAGATCTAAGTGCTGGAGTATTTTAGACAGCTCACAAAGTATTTTGACCTGTCTTTGCTCAGAGTCCTGAATACAGCCATGATGATCCACTAAAAATGCATGTTCCTTCTTAACCAGTCATCTACTGGGAGAAAAATCAAAGTGAGAACCCCAGAAAATGTATCTAGTTACCAATTATCTTTTAGTTTCTCATCTCTCCTTAATACATGAGAGGAATAATTTATACCTTGATTATAAGATATGTAGCAGAGGGGTAATTTAAAATCTTTGGTGGAGCATGTATTTCAGAAATACAAGCAGAGAAAAAACCTTCATTACAGTTAATTACAGTTAAAATGGATTTAGAAGAGAAACTACTCATATTTTAAAGGCAGCCATGAAAAATGCAATGAGAGCCAGACCCTGATCTGCACTTACCCCAGTTTGCATTGGTGTAAGCCTGCTGCCTTTGAAAGACTTTCTCTCCCTTTATACTCCTCCCAGTGAGATGAGAATCAGGCCCACAGCCTACCTGCCCACCCTTGCCATAATGATGATGATAACAATAATGAAAAAATTAATCGACCTGGAGTCAGTATTAAAAATTGCTTGTATCTAATACTAATTTTCCTCATGGCTGTGAAGCCCTCTTTTTGATGAGAAGAAAAACAGAACAGTTACCAGCTGTTCACATAATGACGAACACTAATAAGGGAAGACATGCATGTTAATGAGCTGGGGGAGGGGAATCAGAAGGGGCACTCATCAGTGTGCAGCTGTAAGTGCAAATCCTCCCTCTGAGTATTTTGGAAATCTGATGGCATGTTGGCATGCTACACTGGCAAATAGACTTGAGACTGAAATCAGCCCCAGGTAAGGAACATAACATTTCCAGAGTCTGCTTTCAGCCCTGACCAGGTGATCAGCCTGTTTTTCACTATGCTGTTAACAATATTAGGACAGGTATTCTCACCACATGTGTCATCTTCTAAAAAATTATTATTGCAGTCACAAATGAATAGTCAAACTGCAATGACCTCATGGGTCAAGCAGAGAACAACAAGTGAAGAGAGAGATGTGTGGATCAGAGCTGGTGGGAGAATAAGGATGCCCTTTGTATTCTCTGGTCTGCATATCACACAAACAAATTGAAGCTTAAAGGCCTGTCTGCATGTAGAGTTGTGGTGTCTTCTTTCAAAGAAAGAAGTGATTCAAAGAAATGATTTTAACCTCATCATTTTTTCAATGCAAAAACCAGCAAAAATCAGTCCTCCCTTAGTTTAAACCTCCCTTAGTATTTTCATCAGGTTTGGGTCAGAGAAGCACAGATTTATGCTGAAATAAGCCATTCAGCCCAAATTAAACTCTGCATTTAGGCTTACAGTACTCTAACTAGCCCACCCCAGTGATGTGAAGACAGGACCTGCTCCCAGGAATTGTACGTGTAACAGACATCAGGCTACCATGGGTGCAAATCCCCTGCTTGGAATTCACTTCCTCCAAATTCTCTGAAGTCAGTCTGAAGAGTCATTAGGTTCTTGGAGGACCTCAGCAACATGAGTCCTGGCAGCTTTATTAGAAGGTACATTTGTTCAATTTGTTCACACTGAATGATCTTGGAAGGTTAAATCATCCAAACTGAGCAATGCAGATCTGAAGAATGAGGCCAACATTAAAGAAAACCATGCTCCAGAGCTTTCGACCTGCTGAGGATTGTTTAGCCATGTTCACATGTCAATCCACATGAATTATATGTCATATACATGACATTATACATGTCAATATCCATGAATTATAGCCCTATATAGCTAGAGATAAGATTGCCAATATGAAGGACAGTGTTTGGTGCAAAAACACAGCAGGTGATGTAAAACTGCATGGCTGGATCTACGCTGATTTACATCTAAATCTGTATCTATACATTAAAGAGGCCTTTGAGTTCTTAGATGTGTCAACAGGTCTTGACCAAAGCTCACTTACCAGGTTTTTATTTCTCAGCAATAGACTTAAATCAGTAATGTAAGTTGTTATATCATCCTCCATGTTGGGCTCAGATTGAACAGAAGCTTCATATTAATCAGGAATGTTCTTTCCTGATTAATATGAAGACAGTCTTTTTCTTTGTTCTTTGTTTTTACTGTTATAGCTGTGCTTCTACAAGAAAAACATATGCTACGCAGCAGTCGGCACTTCTCAGCAGGAAAAACTGAGACCAAGAATACAGAGATCTCTGAAATCAGAGATGAAATGGAAAACATGAACAAGAGATGTAAATTAGAAAAATAATTTAGAAAAAAATCAATTTCCTAGTAAGTTCCACTTAGTCTCATAGAACACACTGAAAAGAAACGCAAAACAGGGAGTCCAGCTCCAGCAAGAAGTAAAAGTTGCACAGTATGGAGGTCAGTGGCATCATGTGAATTCATTTAACTCTGGAAAGTGTTCAGAAAAGTAAGTTCAGAAAAGTAAAGGTTTCTTTTGCTTTTGCAAATGCCTGAATTTGAGAGATGTACCAATAACAGGATGAGGTGTATTGTAATAAAAACACACCCAAACACAAGTGTTCTGTAACTTAGAGCTGAAGGCAGAGGGCACTTCAAGAGGTGAAATGATCTGCTGGTGACCTGACTGACTCCCTGCCAAAGAGATCCAGCAACATTGCTAGGTTGCTCCTGTACATGCTCCCTGCAGCACACAACAGCAGTTAGAATAGGGCTGGAAGAAGCTCCTGGACATCTACCCTGGCTGCATTCTCAGAAGCAAGACCTTGTACAAAACAAGAACTCACTGGGGACAGCCGTGCAACTTGCTACTATAAATCTGCATTCTGCCTGGAGATTTCATGACACCCATGAAAGGGGAAAAATTTCCAAATTCAGTAATCTTGTGCTGCACCTTAGACTCATTTGTACTAGTTTCTTACCTCATAAATTTGGCAGAAACTGGTTACCATCCTCTTCAAAACCATGCCTGCCAACTCTTTGTCCATGCACTCTTCTCTTTTTAAGAACTAATAAACCAAATTCCTTAGCTTGAAATCCCAACCATGTTTTCAAGTCCTCTAGTCATTCTCGCTATGGTCCTCCAGACTACTTCCAACTTTTGGCACAGTAGGAGTTGAGAGGAGGGTATGCACAGAAAAAGAGGCTTCTGAAGGCCAAATGAATGCTCAGACTATGTAGATGAAGCCGTAAATAATCAGAAAACCCACTGCCATTCTCTTGGTGAAATCAGCCTTTCCAAAATTTCTAGCACTCCTCCTACATGCAGACAAAGGACTTTCATTCTGCAGAGGCATGATGGCATAGATGTGTAAGTCACTTTTCCAATATGAGAAAACCCAGGTCTCATGTCCCTCTAACCATCAGCCAAATAGGCAGCTGAATTTTCAGCTGTGACTGCAATTATAAAGAGTGTTGAAACCACCAAAATGGTAACAACAGTCTCTGCATACCTTCAGTCTGCCTCCACCTTAGAAAAACATAATTCTGAAAGCCTAAAGGGAAAACTGTTATCTTCATTTTGCATAAAAGCATTTTTTCTCTAAATGAGTCGTATAGATTACAAAGTACACTTTTAAAAATCATTGCTGTCGATTGAGTCCCTCCAACTGAAGCCAGCAGAAAAAATCACGCCACTGGAGCTGTGAAAAGTAAGGTATTTCAAGGCCCTAGACTATTTTTAACAGTATGTAGAAGACGGTAAAACATGTAATTAATCAAAAGAAAGATATATAATGTGAAAAGTGCAGTGTTTTGAAAATAAGCAAGTATCCTGACACCTGTAACATTGTTGCAATTTGGCCAGCACTAAGATAACACCAACAATTAGTGCAGCTGTCACCCAAAATGGTGAACACAGACAGCCAGTAAATGCTTAGTTTAGGTGAGCAAATATAAAGGATCTAAACCAATGACAATAGAAAGATCCTTCTTGGCTGATTGCAGTAGTGCAACACACATAGTTTGGCAGGAGGATGGTGCTGCAAAAGGAGAACACATTTTCTCACTTTGGGATCATGTTGTTCCTGCAAAGTCTGACATAACAATTTTAGTACACAAAATAAGACCAGCTCAGTTTGTTAGAGCATGGTGCTAATAATGTTAAAGTTGTGTGTTTGATCCCCATATGGACCATTCACTTAAGAGTTGGGACTTGATAATCCTTGTGGGTCCCTTCCAACCCAGAATATTCTGTGATTCTGTGAAATTCCTCCTTCAGCTTGAAGAGCCATGGCAGGTGTATAGGTGTGTAGAGTTCTGTACCAACACCTAAGCCATTATCTATTGAGTAGCATGGGCCCATAAGCTTCATCATTAGGTGATTAGCCAGATCATGAAGTGATGATGGCCAGCGTGCACTCACTGAAGTCATGGTGAAACTCCAGTTGAGGTCCTACCCTTACATTCCAAAATTTGTAGGTTGCTCTTTTGAGCTGCACACTGTCTATATCCATGTCTGCAGAATAGCAACATGTTTCTTTCACAGCAAAACAAATAAAAACCATGGTGAACAAAATGACATGACTCATTAATTAAAATCCCCCAAGAAAACACACTCTTTACCTATAGCAGTAGTGGCAGCTATTAATAATCCTACCAGCTGTTACAAAAGGCCTTTGAAGAATACTGAGATCTCAACTTAAGGGTCTCCTGATGAGGCATCTATTGCAGCATTTTAAAAACGAGCCTCACACTCAGTTAAACCTTCTTAATATTTATTTGTGATGACTAAAGTGATTTATCTAGACTTCCAACAGTTCGTTAATTTTAATGGATACTGGGAATTGGCATATTACTGTAGCCAGGTGTCAGCAGTGTCTAGGGGAAAGAAAATACTTCAGTGAATGCAAGTCACAGGACAGTAAGGAAAGAGGTGCGGATCATATCACATGTTACGGACAGTTGTTTAAACACTTTTGCAATGTTCCACCATCACTCAAATAACTCCAAATAAACAGACACGGTTTTTGCAGAAGACCTGAGGAAGAAGGAATGTAGTAGCTTGTTAATACTTCCGAAGTGTGAAAGGTTACAAGCTTAAAAACCACATTCAGTTTTCACTCAACTCTGACTGTGGCAAAATTCAATGTAAATAGGCATTTGAGCAAGCAAGGTGAAGACTTCAACTGTCATCCTAATGGCAGGGTGTCTCTGGGTGCCATGTACACAGACAAACAGGAAAACAGGTAAAGTTGAAAGTCACAGTCATCTTTCATATGTATTTCTCTATCAAGTCAAAGCATATAAAGAGTATCTCAGTCTGTAACAAAGCCCTACATATTGCAAATTCATCAGAAAATATATCCTTCTTTAAGTACACTAAAGACACACAGAGGATAAAGACATTTTAAGGAACTTGTGTACTGTGAGCAATTTCCAAGTTGAGTCTTTATTGCATAAAGATAAAAGTCTCAAATGAAGCATTTATGTGGTAAAATGAAAAATGGAACTACGGCATAAAAAATTAATCCCTTTAAAGAACATCCCAGTTATACTCTCCTTCTCATCAAGTGCTTTAAACAAGCTCTTATCTGCTGGACAGGGGACTTGTCCACCCAACTATCTTGTGCTCAACCTGAGCAAACAGAAGAAGCCCACCTCTAATGCCCCCTGGTTATCATGTTCACACTTTGTGGTAGATAACAACCACTCCTGGTCAAATACCACATCCAGATAGAAGCTCTGCTCTCCCACATCAATCACAACTAAAAAACCCCAAACCTCTTGGTCAACACGGGTCAACATAAAGTCTCTCAGAAAGACCTCCAAACAGAAAACACATCCCAGATATGCCTCAGCAGGGTTTTTCCTGCCACTGTCTTTGTGGAGAATGAGTGCGCCTACATTACACTGAGCAACCATCCATTAATAGATAGTGGAATGTAGACCTGCCTCTGAGTAAAAGTTTGGGAACACCAGGACTTTGCACAACATTACGCAACAGAGAATGCCTTTTTAAAAAGAATGTGACAACATTTAAGAAACCAAAATGGTCCCCTGCTGTGCCACTTACTGATTGTATCACTATTTTTTTTAACCTGTTTCTTTGTTATGCTCAGTAGAGGACTTGCCAGCCTGCCAAGCCATTTCCAAAACTCTGGTTTAATCTTCACCATTCAGACTCCTCACTCTTAACTGTTCTTGCAACTTAATGTCTGTTAGATCATGAATCCCAGCTTTACAGATAGCTCTGATAGGTAGAGTAGTCAGCAGATTTTTCCTTGCTGGCAAAGTCTTCAACTGCCCACTCTCGTTGGGCTTTTTGTTGGTTTTCTTGCTATTGTGAGTTCAAGACTTCCTTCTGCTTACCTAATATGTCTATGGCCTCCATCCCTGCAATATCCAAATGCCAATCAGTTCTTCACTGCACCTTCTGTGGAATCACAAGAGTTGCAAAGCAGCTGAGGTTGGAAAGAACCTCTGGTAGTCATCTTGTCCAACTCCCTGCTCAAGCAGGCCCCACACAACTGGTTGCTTTTTGAATACCTCTGAAGAGGGAAAATAATAGTATTATTTCCAGTGTGTAGCTAAAGAATCAAACCCGGAGACTAGGGATTTGCCAAGGAAGTTATGGTACAGGAACTTTAATTTTGATTCACAGTAAGCCTTGTTCAACATCACTGAGCACTTTAGACTATTTCTGCTTGGTGGTGGTACAGGCTGAGTAAAGAGGATAAAAGGCTGAAAAAACAAGTCCAGTGAGCAATCTGATGGTGGTAACTCAAGTATCACAGTTTTACTTAAACAGCACATTGTTTTTCCATGTGTAGAAAGTACCTAAATGAAGAAATCCGATGATCTAAAAGCAAAAAATAAGCCAAAGGAAACAACAAAGGAAGAAACAAAGGACTGAAGGAGGAAAATGTTGGAGATGAACAGGTTTCTGTGCAAGACTCAGAGCGCTACAAATTCTAGCTTAACAAACTGAGAACTTTTCAGTCCAGCAGTTGAGGTCTGGCCAAAGCACACAATCTGCAGTAGGAACCAGGCTTGACTGAAGGCGTACCAAGGCAACACCATTGTCCTTGGACAAAAAAGGGAAGGAAGACAGAGAGGGTCGGGGAGCCTGGGGGCCTCTAAGGCTTTTTACAACAGACGGGCAGGGCATGGCAGACTTTAAGAGTCACCTCTGTGTGAAGGAGGTGCCCTGAGACTACTGCTGTGCTGGTACTCCCTTGGTGGGCCGCGCTGGCTCTTCCTGGCGTCTTTCTCAAGATCACTCCTGAG
>VZTZ01038801.1:213937-297717 GCA_013400955.1 Drymodes brunneopygia
TGCTAGGAGTACAGAAAATAGTTTGTTTATATAAACTGATTATTTTTATCCTTAAGAACTAGGATTATATGTATTCACTAGCAATATATATAAAGCAAACTGCTAAAACTTGACTTTGGCTGTATAAAAAGGCAACTCTAAATATCATAAGTTGGGAAAGACAATGGGATGGTTGGAGGACTGAGAAGGTAAGACAGTTAAACTTTATGCTGTATCTTACTGGTTATGGCCTCCAAAATTATAATAGTGCAATGGCAACTCTTGTTCCCCTCCTGACATGAGGGAAAGCAGTACTGCACTTGCACATAAGACTTGCACACCATTGGTGGTTTTCACCTCACTCATTTGTACTTAAAACTTTTTAAGAGGTCACTAAGGTAAAGGATGAAAAGTCGTATTTAGCTAAATACCACTCTTCCTACTCAATAAAGGCACACAACTGCTTGATGAGGATTACTCAAACTTACTTCCAGTTGTTCTGTTAACAATCTGTATATTAATGGTACTGCTTTTTCCACTTCCCTAGGCAGCATCAAGAGAATAGGATTTGTCGCACCAAGAGAATAGGATTTGTCGCACCAACACTGAACCAAGACTAAGCTTTAGCCCTTTATATGGAACTGCTGAAAGAGGAAGCTGCAGTACTGAAAGCACTCATGACTGCATGAGACCATGCCTCACACAGAAAGCAAATGATGTCTTAAAAAAATCATGAAATGCAAACTCATGGATTCACTTTTCTTAGAGCTGTTACACTTGAAAAACTGGGGAGAGGGAAAATTATGGTTCCTACTCACATAAAATTAAGGTTTATAGTTTGATTTACTCTGAAGACTACAGTAGTAAAAAAAAAAAAAAGCAAAACCATTCTTTTAGCATACAGGGGCTTTTTCCTCCTACTAGCAGGAACAGCTTTCTAGATAAATGGTGAACTAAAACTTAACAAGTACAGAACAGAACTTACAGAACAACATTTTTTCACAGCTAGAAAGAGACATCCTCTGAATATGTGAGGTTGCCAGTAAAAAGGAATGCAACAACAAAGTACTTAATAGAGCAACTTGTATGTTATTGCAACAGCAATAATACACGTCTGTCACTAAATCAGTAGAAAACTAACTGCTTACAAAGACAGAGACCTAATTTTAGTTATGCTGCTCTGCGCATTGAGTGCAGATAATTGTATCTTCACCTCTGTCTGCAGAAATAAGATGTGCTTCAGGTTGTAAACATGGGCATGTTTCATGATTTAAATAATAGATTAGACCTTTTGCTTTATACTGTATCTGTCTAGATTAAGACAAATGGCTGGTAACTTTTTCTGGTTTTTCTGCACAGTGCTTCACATGCCTGCATGATCTGGCAGGACAGTGAGACTACCATGTTTCCTTGGACAAGCATTGGAACTTCAACTTGAACAAAGTGGGATAAAGTTTTACTAATTTTAGAAGAGCACTCCTATACATCATATGGACAAGACAGCATGAAGAAGCACACTGCTTAAATTGACAATGATTTATTGTGTTTAGGAACATTCAATAAATACCAATCTTTTAGCTTCAGTGTGGAAATCCCCATCGAAAATCAGTTGGTGGTTTAATTTCTGGCATAAACTCCATTGCCAGCAATGGATGTATCAGAAAAAGAAGTTAATAAATACAAACAGACAGCAGTTTCTAAACATACCTCCCCTTTTAAAGGCATGATACAGATTTACTAAACAAATTTCAAACAAGTTCTTCACAGAAGAAAATTTTGCTACAAGCTGTCTCTGAACATTGATTTCTTCACAAATGCTGGTAGTTTATTTCATGGAGTACAGCATTTTTGAACAGTAATGATGAATCATTTAAAAACAAGCTTTTTCCTCCTTTCCCTTTGCCAAATGTATGCTGAAACATGTAGCTAGTACTGAACTGTATGATTGTGAAAGAGTGGTGTGCCTCTTGTTGAGCACTTCATGGCAGACATGAAGAAACAGCAATATGGTACTTTGTTACTAGGGATCTGGGGGATTTATTTTTTCATCTTGATTTTAAACCACTGTTCAAATGTTAAAGGTTTCATATTTAAGTGTAACAGATGTTTTGCGTAACTTTCTGTGAAGTGTAAAAACACAATGGAAGATTCCTTGCTTGTGATAAGAATAAATTTCAAGTACTTAAATTTGAATATCCCTCTAAACTCCATTCATTTCTTATTAAAAATGTGTATAAAAGCATGAAGACTACAGAAAACCAATTAACATAACAGAGTTATTCTTGAATAAGTTTTTCCACAACTGTATTTACATATAACCAAACTCCTGCTTTAGCAAAAGCAAAAAGAATAAAAATAAATTCTCTCCCAAATATTTATACTCAGGAATTACCTTGCTGTGGGACTAGACTTCAGTCTACAGTCCCTCTAACCCAAGGTGTATTCTTAGGTGTATCCTTTTGTGATTTAGGGTCTTGGAAGTTTTCAGCAAACCTCTCTCTTGCTTTATCCCAGTTCCTTTTATTCTTGCTCTGGATGAGCTGAACATCTTCAATTGAGGTTGGTCTCCTAGTACCCAAACCTGCATGCTTCTGATGTAACTCAAGTTGGATCTGTCAAATACATGACATATTGTTACAACTGCAAATTAGGTATTCTAAATAATGCAAATTCTGTTTTTCTAATACATGTTCCACCCATCTCCCGAAGCACTTCTCTTTCATGCTCTAATACACCCAGATCATACATGAACAGTACCATGAAAATGATGTGTCACATCACCACCTTTGGAACTATGATCTAGAGTCCTAAATAATGTCCCCTGCCACTGACATTACAGTGAAATACACCTCACTGAGTGAGCAGCATATGATCCCTATGCTGGCCAGTTTGACAACACGGGGCATGGTGTGGCTCTGAGCAGCACTCCTGCCAAAAGACAACACATCTGTGGGTGACAAAAATGGGGCTAACGTGGCTGCCACAGGGCCCGCAACTTGGTGGTTACAGTGACTTCTGCTAGCTTTTCCTCTATCAAGGCCCATCATTTAGCTTGATTTTTGTGCTACATCAGCCTCTGAGAAAGTGAAGAATCCCACCCTAAACTCATCCTCAATTCACATCACTTAAATTATTCCAATTTTCCTACTTTGTATTCAAATATCATATTATTAATTCAATGGCTAGAAGCTGTCTGTCCTCCTTTGCTTAGTTTTCTAATAAACACAGTCTAGTGAAGGGACACACTACTGAAAAATTTCAAAATACCTTATTAGTCAAAGAAAAAATAATTTGAGATTAGTCCTACTGAGGTTATTCCTTCCTAACCAGGGTTTTGATAAGTTTCAAGTGAAGAGTGGCATACTTTTCACTACAAATACATTTCTATTATTTTTGTTTCAAGTGAAAACCAGAAAGACCTACCGGATCCTTCATGCCACCACCATCCTTTCCCAGACCTTCCCCTTTCTTCCATCCCATCTTCTCCAGCATTTTATGTCCTTTGTTGCTGTTGCTGATTTCACTTTGAAGAAAGTTTAAGATAACTGATAAGCAAGAGTTAATATAAAGAGTGTACTTTCAAACACTGAACAACAGAAATGTGCATACATATATAAACCAGGAATCATCCATCAAGAGTTGTCCAGAAGATCCTTCCTACCTTTTGTAAGTTCCTCTAAGAGTATCTTTGGTTAACAAGCCTCTGGTCAGTATCAGCTTTCATAATGCTCCTAAACTACTTGCTTGCTTTAGGACTTAAAAGATACATCATGGGTAGGAGGGTATGGATTACACTATAGAAAAAGCATTGTTGCTAAATCATCCCACTGCACCTATTTCATCATCTCACATTTCCTTTTATTATTTTTCAAGCACCTACAAGTTCATGCTTCTTAAAAAAAAAAAACAACTACAGCTACAGAGGCAACGTAACAACTGAAGGAACATGAAGTGTCATTTAAGAGGTATGAACATACATGTCCTATGAGTGGCTGGGTATTGACAGTGACAGAAGTTGCAGGTGAAAAATCTGCATGTGTACTATTACTGGGACTGAATAGCAAAAATAAAAATTGAGCCACTTAAAAAACAGACACTGTTGAAGATGTCAGTTGTGCAGCTGGGGAGTTCTTTACATTTTTGAGTTGGTAAGGAAGTGATGTAAGTGTTCTTACTGCTGTCCTTACTTCCATATATTTCTATATGGAAGGTGAGAAGTTAATAAATAAAAGCACGTGAACTGCAAAGTGTGAACAGCTTAAAATTTTCTAGCTCTCCTAACACAATATATACAGGCAATTTGTAATCTTACAAACTGCAGGCTAGTAACAAACTGATACTTATTTTATCATCATTTTTTAGAGATTCACAAGAGAAAGACATAGGGGATACTCTTCCCCCACCCCAACTTACATATGAACAGAAGCTGAACTATCATCTCTCTGGAAGATTCCTTCACTTCCAATGGTCTCTCTGCGTTTTCCTGCTCTGTCTTTGTACTTTGGATTTTTCACCGCCTTGTTGTCTTCATACTCAGTGTTCTTTCCAAGCAGATTAAATTGCATCAAGACAAAGAAAGCGGTGTTTAAATTCTTGGTTTTTGTTAACTTCCCTTTTCCCTCCAAAAGTACTTCAGCCATTTGCATTAATTCTAAATTTTGTGACAAAACCTGTAGTCCTCACTTAGTATTTTCTGAGCTTACAGGCATACCCTGTAAACCACATTATTGCCATCATCACGCAATATGATGATGTAATTCAGTAATTTCTCAGAAGCTGTAAATAAAGTAACAGATTCTCTTGAATCTTCTCTTGGTATGAAGAGTCAGTCTTGATATTAAGCAGAAAACCATGTGGACATGCCACTGGCTTTTTACATAAACATTTAGCCTGTTCCTCAACAACTACTTTTTTTCAGAATAAATGACAGAATTAAGCATGTTACAGATTCTGTATCAGTATTATTTTGGTACCTGAAGAATTTGATAGAAATGATGTTTTCTACATTAATACTTAGTACAAATGCTGGAAGCAACAGCATAGTTAAAATTATCTCTGCAACAGAATTAATTTGAATGCATTATATATTATATTGCCTGTATGTTCATGTTGGTATTCTTCTATGGACCTAAAAACCTGAAAAAACTCCTGTTTCCTTACATAATTTTTTCAGCTGCTCATTATGTTTTCTTTCCAAATAAAATATAGGACTGTGATTCAGTGAAAACCTTATCTGCAGAAATATAAATAGAAGTGTCTTGCAAAATCTTAAGTTCAAAAGATTAGGAATCTTGTATTCTTTGACAGGATCTTCTTTCTAATTTTCAATGGCACTTTCAAGGCCTCTTACCATCCTCTTTCTCTGTAGAGACTTGCAAAGAATAATAATTTAGGGTACAAAAGACAAACCAGGCTAAGTTTAAGGGCACTTGAAAACTTCCCTTATTCAACTAAGTCCATGGCATAAAATAGGAATCACAAAGTACCATAAAGAAAAAGGAAAAACCACAAGATTACAAATACTTAATCAACTTCTACTGCAAACTCACCTGTAAACCATATTTTACTCGTATTTGTTTTAATGCTTTTCTTCTGACTAACTCTCTCTCTTCTTTGCTAAGTGCTGGACAAACTAAAACAAAACACAGGATTGAATTTCTAATTAGTAATGTAACAATGTTTTGAAACACAAGACAGGTGAGAGAATTTTTGTTCTGACATTATCATACATAGACACATACACCAAAAAGAAATTACATCATTATGTATTGACAAGAAATTCCAATTGACAAGAAAATTGTGTGAAAACTGAACAAACTATTATGTTTATAAAGTAAACAGCCATAATAAAAAATGTATCCTGTGATAATATGACTAACCAGAAGATTCCTTTTTCCTGTCCAGGCGAAGATGTGCTCTAACTTGTCCTGGTTCACATCCATCACAAGTATCACTGCCAGGGTGAATATGGAAAGAAAGCACAGTTTCGCCAATCTTCACCTCATCTCCATGCTCCAGGATGTAGGGATCACACTTTGTTTTAGGCTACAGAAAAGGAAAGTTTTGGTAGCCAAGTTAACTACTTATGAAGGACATGAACTCTATTTCACGCACACTGCTTACAACTCACTAGTTCAATCTGGTTTCACAAATGTAGGCAACTGTTCAACTACAGTGGGTATTTCACTCCAGCAACTGCAACTGTAGTGGATTTTTCCTAGTATAACCAAACATTAAGTACTCAAAGTGGCCCTAAAATCAGAAGGGAACCACAGCAGGCATTAATGTCTGAAAAAAGACATACAATCATGATTTGCTGTAACACATTTAAAATGACCACAAGATTAGTTTTCTGCAATGTATAGAGCACTAAAACAGTAGGTACTCACCTGGAGAATCTGATTTCCATTAACAACTGTTCCATTCTGACTGCCTTGATCCACAAGGACATAATTTTGCAAATCATGGTCAAAATATACTTCTGCATGAAACTGACAAAGAGAAGCCTTAGTTAAATGTTCTTGTTAAGTGAATACTTCACAATTTAAATGTTATTTTAAGGTAAGATATCAGAATATATTTTGAGTCCTTTACAATGAATGGCTCTGGTACTCTAAGTAAATAGATTATTTCACATCTTATGATTTCATTCCTGTGAAATGTAAATTAAAGAGCCACAACAGCATGAGCTAACATATATGGTTCATAATGTAACTATTTTGTTCATAAGCTGATTCACTACTGGACAACTATATTCTTCCAATGTGGCAAGTATGCTTTATTTAAAGAACTGCAACATTCAGTAATATACCCTTTTTAACTGCTCTTCCAAATAACAAGCTTTTTGCTCTTAAGGCATTTTATAGCACTCTCATTTAAAAAAAGATCCCATTCTGATTCCATTTACTTGGTCTTTCATATCTGAAATAACTTCCTAAATGCCATGCTTTTGTAACTTTCACATAATTCACCTTCTCCTGCATCTTAATACTTACGACACAATCAGTACCAATCTTCTGCTGTTTCTTTTATCTCCTTTCTGATATTGAGACTGACATTGTTTGGGTTTTTTGTCTTGTTACAGCTCTGTATAGGTATTGCTCCCAAGCCCACACAGACCAGAGAAAGCGCAACTCCTAGCCAAATTCATAAAGACATGCACTACTTCCAAAAAAAGGCCACTGAACAAACCAAAGTACCAACTTCTCCAACCTACTAGAACTTTCAGTAAAAGCAGTGAGTCTAGAACAGTGACTGTTTCAAATTTGACAATTTAGAGCAATTGTAGTTGCTGCTTTCAGAAAAAAAAAAAAATTGAAGATTGGCTAACATTTCTTACGAAATGGAATACTTCCATAGTGATGGAGACGGACTAGTTCATTCAACAGATGTTTTATTTTCTACTTCTGCTTTACTGAATAGAACTAAAACTTCTTCTAAAGAGGCTAAATCTGCAGGGCGTAGCATTTTTTTAAAATCTCACTTTCCACTCAAGAAAAGCAAACACCAAAGCTGACCACAGCCAAAAATATAAGAACAGTGAGGAAAACAAACTACTACGCAACTTTTTGTTTTTGCAGATATGTAACTTATCTTTTCACCTTTGACTTCTTATCTGAAACGTGAAGGAACTTCTTATATAAACTGTCAGTACCTGTGAAGCACTAACCTGGTAACATTACAGAAAAATAAAAGCCTTTTGGCTTCTTTATTTGCCCAGTTTCAAACATATGCCTGGAAAAGTTACAAATCGCAGGGAAATATTTACTCTGGAAATTATTCTGTATGAAATAGAGCAGCTGATTAATGAGAACTATCATTTAACATAGACATAGTAAAGTGTGTTTCATGAGATACTTGTATTTACGTATTTTTTTTAACAAACATTTTGTTTGGATGACACAACTTTGTCAATCTACAGTTTTCTTTTATTATGAGTGCTGTATTTACTGTCTCTGTTGAAGTATTTAGCAAAACAGAGAACAGAATTTATAACAAAAATTTCCATTCAATCTACCATTGAAAGGAATTCTGTTTATTTTTCAAACTCCCTCAACATAATTTCCACAGTTGCTTGAAGAAAAATAACTGATATTATTTATTTATTTATTTATTGTATTACTCGGTAAAGAAATTCTTACCATCTGACATCAAAATTTTATATACCATTAGTACTTAACAGGGTTTTTCCTCAAGTTCAGTAACTATGAAATTAAAGACTCAAAGACTTTGAAAATACACTGTTGTTTGTGTTAAGTTCCCATTCAGCAAAATAGTGTGTGTTTTCCTTTTTTCTAAGTTCAAGTCTGGCTAAATCCATATCTCATTCCAAAAGTTCTTTCAAATAATTAACACAATGTTCCAAATTTAAAGTCATAAAATCTAAAGCTTCATTCATACATTTATGTCTTCTGATCTACCTTTCAGCAGACATGAACACGAGTTACCTTACTGACTCCAACTTCAGGAATCTGAAGTGTGTGTCCAACACCTTTTTCTCTGGAAAGGAAAAGTTGATATACAAATTACAACGAAGTAGAAACAGGTCTTATAAGTGGCTTCTGAAAGGTATATTTCAGTTGAATTGTAATATCATATTTCTCTTCTAAGCTATCAGGAATTTTTACAGATACAAAACATTCTGTTGCTATATACACAATGTAAAGACTTGCTTCAGGTCCCTTCTGCCATTTGTATAAACTATACAAAGCAAACGATTAATAAATGATCAAAAGGTACCATTAAATTCTTATCTATAAACCTTATATTTCTATCTGAACTGTCATGCAACACCTTTAAGTAACAGTCTGAACTCTGCATCCTTCAGGCTCTTCAGTGTATCTTGGCATCTGTCTTCAATGGTGAAGCTGAACTCCTGGTCACATTAGGCAGGTAATACAAGTAAAGAATAAGTAATCTGCACAGCATGGGTTTTCGTTTGCTTGCATTTTTTGTTATCAAAACAGTTCAGTAGGAAGAAGGGATTTGTGTATTAGATTATTACACTAAGGGATTAAGAAGCAATGCAGCTAGTAAAAGACCTATATGCAAATTCAAAGTAGAGTTGTCTGTTGATCTTCACATACATGGACTCAAACTTCAAAAGCAAATCAAAACTCGCCTATCAGCATTAGGTAGAAACAGCTTTTCCAGGGCAAGGTTTTCAGTAAGCATGGAAGAAAGCTTTACATCATCGTTAAATTCATCATCCACAATGAACAAACCAGATTTAGAACTGTAAGAATGCATACAGTCTAGCACAAACCAGCTTATTATCTAAAGCCAATGAACAAACCCTACTGAAATTCGAATGTGTGAGGAAGTCAAGGATATGCTTCCTAGTGATCTTGAATTTCTGAAGGGTGTTCTTCTATTTCTGAAAAAAATGTACTTCAGTGGCCTGGACCAAATTTACTTACTTTCTAGGAAACAAGTTTTCAAAGAAGGGCTTGAAGCTATGCTGTCACTGGGGCTCAGTAACAACATCAAATTTTCACTAACAAATTTTCAGGTCTGCTGAGCTGCATTAACTGTGTATGCTGTTATGTTATCATGACGACATGTTGCTGTGTATCTTGACTTGAATTTCTTACTGTGGACTAACCAAACTCAGAGTACCTCACAACTGCTGCAGGCTAGGAAGACAAGCATGAAGAGTAGAAACAAGTAATCCTAAGTGCTTTCCACAGCTCTCAAAGCGAGATAGTTTCAGATACACATACAAAAAATTTAATTCAGTTTTACCTTCCAATTGTAGCAGGTTTCACAGCAGTGATAATATAAAGTGATCCAGTCTGTAGAACTGGTGATCTTATTACAATTACTCTGATACAAGGAGGCCAGATCTTTTCTTCAACTATAATTATATAGAAAAAAAAAATCACCACCATTACTGCCAACAAATTACAGCTTTAACTTTACAGTCCATAGTTTTCAAAAAACTGAAAAATATTCAGCCATTACCTGGCTGAATAATATGCAACTTTAATAAAAAGAAATGTGTAACAACATCTGACAAAATTTTGATGAGATTATTGTTTCAAAGGCTTTCTGACTGCACACCAAAGTATTACAAATGTTTTCCTAATTCTGGTTATTTACATGTGGAGAACTCTTTAGTTACAGCAGTAAAATATATATACATTCAAAAAATTTACTAGTATATTATAAAATTATGGATCATTAATTGTATCAGATTAAAAAGCAATTTTACTTTGAGAAAATGCAACACCTTCTTGTTCACCACATCAAAGACCTACTGCATATCGAACTTTATATCTGACAATTTCTAAGTCCGATGTATTTTTACTAGATTTTTCTCTTAGGAGCTCTAGTCATCAACATGGATAAGAAAAGGTAATAGACAGAGCCTACAGATGCATATGCTTTTTAGCCTGATTACCCATTAAGATACTATATTCTAACAGTTGCATGAATTCTGTACTTGCATGTACATTTGAAGAAACAGTCTCCAAAGACCTCAGTTAGGAGCAGACATAGATGAGAAGACACTACCTTAAAAGGTACTAGGGGAAGAGAAACTGTCCCCAGTTATTATTACTTCAGCATTACTGCAAAAATGGGTATCAAGAAAAGACCATTTAGTCTGAAAGCCTGATGGTAGCAAGCACATTCTGATTAGCATTAACCACCTAGAATCTGAGTAGTTAAGTAAAGTAGTGAAAACATAAGAAACAAACCGACTATAAACTGTGACAGGGCACAGGCTACAGAACAGTTTTCTATAGGTTGTATTTCATTCTGTGATTTGGAATATCCTTTGCAAATACATAGTTCCCACTGGCTGCATCAAGCTTTTCACAGGTTACCTTAATTTTTTTGTTTCTTAAGGACCTAGCAGAATGCTTTGGTATAAAACAGTATACAAGTTTCCTGTCTATATCCATTTCTTACAAGTTGCCACAGGAATACACACAAAATAGGATTTCAACTACTGTACTGACAACTCCATGCTGCTTTTCACCACAGCAGACTCATCTTGCATTCAATTGTACATGATGGTTTACAAACAGTATCAGAAACACTGTATATTAATTTAAGAGAGTTAATACACACAAGTACCATGAATTACTGGTCTAGAACCTCTTTTTTAGCAGCAGGCTTTCTCTTCTCCTTTCACTTTCCTAATCAAACCAAATTTTTGCAAACCCTGAGGTTTCTACACAAACACAGGTGTTATACTCAGTAACAGCTTTCATAAAAACACTACTACTTACTTTTTTGCAAATGAAGAGAGGGAAAGAAATGCTCGAACCATTTAGCACTTTTGCAAAGTATCTCAACTCACATGCTTTTATGTATCTTTTTAAACTATCCAAACAGTTTTTTTAACAGGCTCCTGGAAAAATACAGTAATACCATATATAATCCACAATAATTCACCTTCATTTTCTGAGTACTCTGAATCACCAGTTTCTTCACTTGTTAATTCCTCCTCACTGTAGGTCTCACACTCAGAATCCGTAATTTCACCTTCTTCTGGTTCACTCTCTGTGTCTGCTGTTCTACTGTCCTCTGTATACGCTGCAGCATCTGGTGCACTTTTGTGCAAATATGAACTTATACTGTCTGTAGAAATGGATTCTTTGGCTGTTAGACTGTTTCGTGGTTTTGTGTCCATTTTAGTCTTCTTTCTTACATTTGGAGACTCATCTTCTTCAGTAGAACTTACTTGCTCAGTGGTGGAAAAGCAATTCAGACTGTTAGATGATTTCTGCTCTTCTGTGTCCAAATCCTGGAGGGGAGTTATACAATGTTACAGTCTTTACAGATAGAGCTTTTCTAAGTATGCTCTTAGCCTGCAAGTAAATTCTTCACTTAGGAAGAATTATTTTTACAACTATTAAGAAATAGTTTCATTTACAGAAAGCTTTACACATGCAGTCAGCAGAACTTTTACATTTCAGTAAAAATACTTTTACATCCTATCAGATGTGACTGAGACCATCTTCTATTTGGGAAAGTGTGACTGCCCACTTGTTCTAAATTTCACTTACTCCTCTTCTAAACATCACTCTTTTATCTCACTTCAGAAATGTTTAGAAACTTTAGAATCTTGTCCTCATTTTCAAACTTGTACAACATCATTTCCATTATTTTCCTATTTCACTTTTATGACACTCACTTCTGTCCCTCTCTTATTCAATTCTTGCAACATGCTTAGAAGGTCTTTAATTGATCTTCATTGTATCTTCCTCCTGTTTTCATATTCTTTTTTATTACCAGAGTCCAGAATATCTGGAATGCCCAGGCATGCTTTAACTATAGACCTGTTCTTCCACCTTTCAAAACCACATCTTTAACAGAGCCTTTAATCAAGACAGCAGATAGAGAGTATAAGCTCATGCAATGTGAAACAGTTCTACTATAAATCCATTTTCTACTGCAAAAATTTTCTCAATTTCTCTGTTGAATCTCAGACAGATTGGATCATTACAGGTTCTTCCACTTCCATTTATTTCATCACCAGAAATAAAAAAACCCAACATTTTTTACCTGAAAAATCTAAAGTTTCATATAATTCTCCCAGAGTACCTCAAAAATATAGTTCTCAATCCAGTAGCTTGACAACTATCTTTAAAAAAATAAAAGAAGGAAAAAAAAGGAAAAAAGAGAAAAAAGAACAAAAGTGGCTTTAAAAGATAAATAAAATGAGATTAAATTATGTGCCATTTTGAGTTCAGAGTAAATGCATTCAATTGCCTTGAATTGCATCAAATATTGCAACACAACAGGTAAAAAATACATCCTTGACTTTTTCCCGTGTGTTTCCATTTCAAGATACGTGGAATAATGTGAATGCTAACATCATGGAAATTAAAGCACTTTCAGAATTGTAAAAATGCATCAGTGGTACAGACTAAGACAATCACAAGAATTTATCTCAGCTATTAGATAGGACAGTGTACTTTTGAAACACCTTCAGTAAGACATCAAGTTCTCTGGTAAAACTAGTGCTTTTTAAAAAGGTTTTCATGCTTTAACTGAAAGACTATGGGTTTGTTCAGGGTTTCTCTACAATGCACTAGCTCTCCTCCCTGAATCCTCTAAGTCCTTGAACAGAAAGGAACAGGACAGCAAGGTCACTCTGTAATGCTGTTTATTTTAAACAAAAAGTGTAGTCATCTTGCCAAATCCTGTGGTTCGGATTTGTGCTGAAGATGTGGTTGATAATACGGAGATTTTATTTTTTATTTATTGCTGAGCAGTGCTTACACAAGCCAAGGCCTCTTCTGCTTCTTGTACCACTCCACCAGCTAGGAGACTAGGAATGCACAAGGAGTTGGAAGCAAGACACAACCTGTATAGCTGATCCCAACTGTCCAGAGGGTATCCCATACCATACGGCATCATGCTTACCAATAAACACTGGGGGAGAGATAAGGAAACAGGATGGATGTTGAGAGTTTGGCCTTTGTCACCATTTCCAGTGCTGGAGCCCTGCTTTCCTGGGAATGGCTGAACACCTGCCTGCCCAGGCAAGGAAGCAGTGAATCAATTTCTTGCTTTTCCTTTTGCTTGCGCATGTGGCTGTTATCGCAACCCAGAGGTTTTCTCACTCCTACCCTTCCAATCCTCTCCCCACTCCTGCTGCTGGTGGAGTGAGTGAGTAGCTGCCTAGGGTTCAGTTGCTGGCTGGGGTTAAACCACAGCTGACTACCAGTACTAATACAGAACATGCGTGGCATGTATTGAAGTCTAACTGTGCAAACAGTACCTAATGCCCTGCCTCCACAGGCACTGCTTAAATAACAGGGACTGGCAGTAAGCACAACATTCGGTAAACATCACCCTGAACAATGCAGTAAATCCTAGCAATGCACCTAATTTCTCAATGACTAACTAACTCCTCATCCCAAACTCATGCCACAAGACACAAAGTATGCAATTAGATGCTCATTATAACCATTTTTTACACCATAATACCAGGTACATACATTTTTTCTTTGTTGCTTTGCCCAATACATCTAAATAGTAGACTGACACCAATAGTCATGAGTTAGACATGGATTGATTCAATGTGATCCAGGTTTGAAAAACTTTCTGTCTACTGGGTATTACCACATGATCTCTGGGATTTTTCTCAGCTGAAGTTGAGAGGCGAGATCAATGTAATCAATAATAAACTATTTTCTAACTACAGAGTTCAGTTGGTTCATATTTCTGCATCCCTGACAAAGTCAGTACTTTGAAATCAGGATTTTTATGTATCCTGTGAGGACTGATCTTATAAGAATAACAAAGCATGCTAATGTGAGTGGAATTGACGGTTGCAATGACCTGTTGAAATGCAGACTGTCCTACTTAGAAAATATGTATTATCATTGTCATTGAACTATTTCTAATGAAAAATTCAAAGTATTTTAAGCACTTAACTATACTTTTGCTTTACTGTTACAGAGCAAGACATTTTGTCTTTCAAAACTTCAATTCTTTTGCACTATGGCTGACCAACACCCACATTCATGCAATTCTTCAGCATGTCCATAAATTAGAACTTACTATTGTGAGCACAATTAGCTCAATTCCAAACTGTTTAAACTAATTTTTTCTAAATTTATTTTATACAAAACATAGAAATATAGACAAATACAACTTTTCTCAATGTGTGGCCTGTTTCTTGGTTTGCTAGAAGTTCAGTAGGTGATTCATGACCTACAGATAACAGAATCATGGGTTCTCAGCAGTTCTACAGGACTGAATAGTACACCTTTAGCATTGACTCTCTCAATTTGAAACCTGAAATTCAGTGTTTTACTAAAGGAATATTTCCAAACACTTAAAAATAGTTCTTTCACTCAAATGACTAAACTTTCATGTGCTAAAATCATTCCACAAGTACTTCATTTACTCTCATGCACCCTACACAATAATCAATTTTCCAGTGCAAAAAATCTAAATAAATGCCAGAAAAAAAAGCTCTTCCTACAGCATACAGGAACCATTTTATACACTGGTGGACAGCTCTGAAGTAAATAACCTGACCTAAAGATGAGTAGTTTCTTTAGACCAGACCCTTTTTGTTATACAGGAATGCTAAATAATTCTCTTCTCAAATATTCTAGAATGCCTTCAAAGTTTCCTTCAGATGTTTCTTACACAGTATTTAAAATCTATTTCAAAGCCACTTTGCAGGTGAACCGATTTTGATTAAATAGCTTAAAAAATTTATTAATTCCTTTAGGAAAAAATGCATCTAAACATCACTTACTAGGTATTATTTTTCCTTTAATAAAAATATCAAGGTTAAAGGTAAACGTCCATGGACTAATGTGTGTTTGTTGTCTCAACTGTACCAGAAGCTGCCAATCCAAAAGAAGAAATCTTCAGATTAGCCATGGTTTCTGTCAACTGACGTACCTAAAGATGGGATGAATATCAGCAAAAAGTAAACTACATGTGACAAAAAAATAAAAATCACTGCTTCAAGAATTCCATAGGAAATACTACTAAAACCACCTTGTCTCTCCTACAGAAGTAGCTACAATGCATCTATAATGGAAAAGAATATGGCAGAAGTTAATTTTGAGTACCATACTGAAATAAAATTTACTAGGTGGTAGTTTGAAAATAAAAAATTGTAAATTCAAAAACAATTTATGGAAAAAACCAGCATGTGTCAGACCTTCCTTCTAAATTTTGCTATGTATTTCTAAAAGCCCCAATGCAGCAAGTAGAACTGCAGGATCACTACTGCACACAGTCTATTCTCCAAACTGTATGGAAGCTCTGGATCTTGATACTGGGCCAGGGATCCTCTTATCATTTATATCACCTTTTTTTTTTTCTTTTTAAACTTTTTCATGTTTACTTATTTAAAGGTTTTTCTTGTACAGAAGAAGTTTCCTGTCCCACCGTTTTTCTGACCTACCCCTACAAAAAGATACCAGAACTAAACTGTATGTCTAAAAGTTTCAAGGTATTCTACCTATCTTTTTACATGACCTACAGAGAGGCTAATACTTCATCTTGGCAAAAAAAAAAAAAATTACTATCTATTAAAAGCAAGCAAGAGAGACAGCATACTTTGTTTCACAAGTCAAAAGAAAACTATTTGTAATATAATTTCAGTTTGTGACTAAAAAAAAGGATGTCTTTAAGGAAAGTTCTTATATAAATGAGGAACATTCCCCAGGTCATAGTAACCAGATGATTTCCCAGGTAATAGTAAGCAGATGATTTCCTCTCCACTGTTTTTTTTTACAATTAGAAGTACATTCATTTTAGCAGACACTTATGAGTATTTTCTGGTTATTCAGCTTGTTGAAAATGCAATACTATATAAATATATTGATTTTATCCTTTACATTCTCAGAATTATATTGGGTTTTCTTTAAGAATGCTACAATATTTGTGGACAACTCACTTGCCATTTCTATAGTGTTAGCACCCTAATTTCCTACTTACAAATAAATACTATATATAAGATAGCTGAGTACATGAACTTCACAATAGCTAGAAACTAAACCACAACAAAAAACCCTCCTGTGACCAGAAACAGAAAGTTAATGGATTGTTCCAGTTACAATCCTTTTTTAAACAAAAAAGGTATTAATTTTGGTTTAAATTAAGTCATTCAAAAATCACATGCAATTTTGGTAAAAACCACTGCTTACCAGTACCATCTACTTAGAAATATATGCCTGATAACCTACACACGTAGCTGCTAAACTTCTTTCTTGTATCTGGCAATTCTCAAGTAACACTAACTAACTATCAATATCTGTTTACATTTATTCCTTTAACTGAAAAAGAGAGAAAAAATTGTTACGATTTGCTAAGTACTCCTTAGTGTCTTCCCCTGCTTTACATGGATGTTCTTATAAACCACATCAGCTTCACCCAAGAGTTATAAAGTTCAGGGGGTGAACAACATGTTTCCGGAACATGTCATTCTTAACACTAGTAGTCCACAGCCCAGGCATTAAACCAAAACCTTCTCCCACCTGTACCATCAGTAGAAAAAGAAAGGCAAGTAAAATCTGCTTCGGTCAAGAAATGAGGTAATGTTAGGACCATTCTCCAGGCTAGCCGCACAATTTAATAATCGATTGGGAAAAGCAGTAATGAGGTACTAATATTCAAAAGCATTGTCATAACTTCAATAATTTAAACAGTGTTCAGGGAAAGAAAAGGGAGAAAGCTGGGCAGTATGCTTGGAGAAAAGCATTTCAATAGACAATGCTTCAACTATAAAGTCCTATTTAATACCAGATGTTTTCAGTTTTAGTCTATCATGAACTAATCAGTGCCTATGCCAATACAAGTCTAAACTGGACAATAGTTATACTGCCAAAAAACATCATGCATCTATGCACTTGACTGTGCAGCTTATGAACTAATTTTGCAATTTTATAACAGAAAAAAGCAGTCTTTTATTCTAGCAAATATGCATCTTTTATATTAATGTAACATGGAATTTTAAGCGACTAATAACCACAGTACACAGAACAGAATAAAATAAGAAAGAATAAAAAAGAATAAGATGTTTTAACTCAGCTATGTAATCTACATCAGTAAAGTACTTTTTCCTTCTAAATCCAGCAGTGCATTTACGAAGAAGTGCACTGACAAAAAGCCATTCTTTTATTTTAGAAGTTTCAAATGGACAGTGTTCTATGTTTCACTTTGTATTCTCCCTGCTTTTGTGCAAAAAAATAAAAAAGGCCGTGATTACTTCTTTGACATAGATCTTCACTCCCTGTTCACAGAAGGAAAGATCTGTGCACTACAGTATACTTTAAATGTGTTCTCTGTTACCTTGTTGGTCAAACAAATTAATTCATAAATAAAGCAAAGTACTCAGTTCACCATCAATAAAACACACAAGAAAAAAATCAATGTTTACCTCCTACCTTGCGACTGTGGAAGTCTCACAGAAAAGACCTGTTAACATGACTATCTAAATTAAAACATCAGTAAAAAGTAAGCTGAAGACAAACCTCTGTTCCTAGTATAATCAGATTACAAAAGCAGACTGTGGCTGGATTCTAAAAAGTAGCCAACATTATTTGATAGGTCAGAACTACACATGCCTTAAAACTTTTATGAACGCTCTTGTTGGTTTAGGTAACTGCTCATGACAGAACTAAATTTAAGAGACTTATTAATCAGTTCATGATAAAGACTTACTCCTACAAGCTTTTCATGATTCTTTCCTGACACATGATGGATAAAGGTCTGTATTGACCAACAGCTTTTGAAAGTGGCAGAATGCTAATTCAGTTTGCACAGAGCAGGCCCAGAACCTGGGTGCTGGTAAAACTGCACTTCCATTGCATTAGCTCTCTTCTAAAGAATCATTATGCTTAGCATTGTGATGTATCTAGATCAAGCTTTCCAAATGGAAGGGTTCACACGAAGTTTCCTCAAGGAGTAGAAATTCCTGCATTAGCCACAATTTGTTTATAAAATGTATAATCAGCCAACAACCACTATCCACTTAAACTAATTGCACTTTTTCTTAATGTAAATAGTTTTCATTTTCAAATCTTTTAGATGACCCCACTCCTGATGAAATTTTTTAACTGTGCACTGACATTATGTGACTATTATGTACAGGTACCTGGACAGTAAGATAATTATTTCAGGTTTCAACCAATCTTCCTGTCTGAGGCTTACATAACAAAACTATGTAATGGTTAAAGCAACAGCTTTGAAGAATGCAAACCAAGGAGTACTCAAACTAGAGAAATCAATATATTCAATTTTATCTTAAAATAATAGAATGAATTGGCAGAGTAGAACTCAACATCAGTAAGACTGTTTCTAAAGTAAACGCTTCCTGAGTTAATAGCTGTGTTAGTACTTCTTCATGTTTAGGAGTGAGTGATGTTTTTCAAGGCAGTCACTCTACACCACATGGTATGCTTTCTTAGCACTCAGAAAAAATTTGTAATTTAAAATACATATTAATTACAATGGGCATTTATTAAGATGTACAGCTTATCCATACACTAACGACAATGAAAATACAGCGACCAAGTAAAGCATCAACAGGAGAGCATAATATGCAAAGAAACAGAACTTCAAAAACACCAATCCCAAATGATAGCAGAGATGCAGTAAAATGCCAGTGGACTAAGCTCTGGAATGCAGTCACAGAGAAAAGACTGGGTATGAGCGTATTTTCAAAATTTGCATTTTTTTTGACTCATAATGTGAATCTGAAAAAAACCCAATCAAATACAAAACCGACACCAAATCACAAGCCAAAATCCCAAAACCAAGACATTGCTGATAACACTGAATTTCTGATGTAAATCTAGTCCACACAACACTGATTCCATTCTAGTGTGCCTGCTATTCAAAAAACTTCACTGACACTCAGTTTTAGATTCCTTTACAGTCGGGTAGTAATAGAAAAATACTGAGAAAGTGAGGGGATCCAAGTTAAAAGTTTCATCCTTAATCACTCAATGGGGAAGTTATTTGAACACTATTACACATATGTTAGTAACCTGGCGTGTATAGTTTATAAGCACATATTCTCTACATAAAACCAAGCCCCACAGCCTATAGGTTGTATCATGGACAAAAACCCAACAGATTTTGCATTTTCTCTCTGTCAGTTCTGAAGTTACCTTATACTCATCTGCAGCAATCCACTCTGGTTCTTTCCTCTTCTTTTTGCCCTTTTTATCCTTAGTGTGCTTAGTACCAGAGGCCTGGTAAGACTGCAGATCCACTCGTGAATGAAACTGGTATCGGCCACTTTCCACATCACAGTAGTAATAAATTCCAGTTGCTGGGTCATAATACAGCTGGTTTTCCTATTTAAGAAATGAAGAACAATTGTATCATCACTTCAATAAATATATTGTTCAAAGAAATATCTGATTAAATAATAAAGAACCACATTTGAAGTTTGATAAAATGAAAGAACTGTGATGGCTTGAGCCTGGACGGCTACCAGATGCCATCCAACCACTCTTGTCAATTCACCTCCTCTAGACCGGGAAAGAAAATAAGATGAAAAGTTCATGTCAAGACAGAGAAGTCACTATCATGGGCAAGCCAGATTTGACTAGGAAATAGCTAAAATGCAGTTGGATGATAAGATCAAATTAAAAACGCCTCTCCTAGTCTCTTTTTTTTTTTTCACAAGCTCAACTGTACCACTTAATTCCTAACTCCTCTCCCTGTCTTCGCCCACCCGAGTGTTGCAGGGAAATGAGGAGTAGAGGGGCTGAGATCAGTTCATGAGAGGTCCCTCTCTGCTGCTACTTCCTCCCTGCCCAGCATGGGACTCTCAAGAACTGCTTCAAGCATGGGTCCTCCACAGGCCACAGCTCCTACCAGGGAGACCTGCTCTGAGCTCTGGCATTGGCTCTCCACAGGTCAGTTCCCTCAAGGAGCTGCTTCTGCGTGAGATCCTCCACAGACTATAGTGTGAGCAGCTTCAGCGTGGTCTCCTCTGTGGATAGCAGGAAATTGCCTGCTGTTGTGCTTGGAGAACCTCCTCCTGTCCTGTTCCTTCTTCTTTGCCCCTGGTGCTCACAGGGTTACTTTTCATACTCACTTTCCATACAGATTCCACTGTGACCTTTCTTACACTGGTTTCAGAGAGGCATCACTAGCTTCTCAAAAGGCTGTGCTGTTCCCTGCAGTGGAACCAGCCATGTCCAGGCAGCCCCTGGCCTCCTCCCACAGAGGCTACCACTGCAGCCCCTGGCACCATCATCAAAATTTTGCCAGTAAACACAATATGAGAACATTTCCTGTAATTCAGAACTCTTATGTACCAATAAAATATATTATTTTGGATAATTGTACCATAAACTGCAATCTATAGCCCCACAGAGTTATGTGTAACTAAATCCACAAACTATGTCAAAAGCAATGGTATCCTTTAAGACTATAAAAATTAAGTCCAGAAGCATCCCAAAAACAAACTGTTGTGTACCTCATGCATTTTTTAAAGCTGAGTTGAATACAAAACGGCAAACAAACTCTCTGTTCTCAGTGCAGTACAATGTACACATATCTATCCACGTGTCTGTAGATATATACACACACATGCCTTATAGGACAAAAAGAAAACCTTGTCAAAAGCTATATAAAAACGTACAGCAAAAAATAACCATTAAGAAATTCTGATCTATAATCTGATCCGCTTTTCTAAAGAAGTGTTTTCTTTCCTGTAGCATCAAACTAGTCGGTAACAGTACTCAAGTAAAAGCTCAAACATTTTGTATATTTTTTCTCAACACTCTTTTCATGGTGCAGAAGCAACTGGCTTACTTCAGAAATATGTCTTTTTCTAAACAAGACATCTTTAAGCTCCAGCTTTTAGGTTTGAGAGAGTTACAGATCAGCTTTATAGCATAAAATTTGTACAATGTCAAGTAACTTAAAGATCTAGGAGATTATCAAAAAGAACTGAATTCAAATCTAAATTTGTATCTTAGCTTGCTATCTTTAAAAGCTGACTGAAATAAAGAAAAAACTAATTAACAAACTTTTAACACTATTCATCTTCAGTAACCTTTTCAAATTATAAGATCAGCCTGGATCTTCATTCTTTGCTCGTATCAACTTTTACTAATAAGTTTTGCAATAGAGAAAAAATACCAAGGATTTCAGAAATGATCCTTACTGAATTGTAGTAGAATCCAGTGCTATGGTCATAATACAATCCTGTATTTTCATCATAAATAAATCCAGTTTGTGAAACAGCAGCCTCCGCAGCAGCTCTCAAGCTCTCTGCCAAAGAACCCTCTGGTACTGAAGTTTCTTCTGTCTCCTGAAAACAGAAAGTAAGAAAGGTAAGTGCTCTATGAACTTGGATTGTTTCAGAAGGCAAAAATCTGCCTGTAGTTTAATGATAAACGCCTACTGATTTCAACAGGATCAAGACTTTAGCCCGTGTCTTCTGCTCAAAAGTGATTCAAAAATACACACAGGAAACATCTTTCAGAGCATTCCTAAGACAGATTTCTGCCCTCTGCTCCATTTCAGTTGCTAAATGCTAAGGCACAAACTCAGTTAAATGAGTGACCTAAGAGAAGCCTGGAGAGCAGGGAAGAAAACCAACCCATCACAAATAAACCTCACCAACAATGTTCTTCTCCTTATATGTTGCTTCCTCATATCAATAGAAGAAAAAACAAAAAGTACTATTTAAGAAAATCAGCATGGACATATTGGATATTCTCTGCTGATAAAAAAGATCCTGCTTCCAGGCTATGTAGAACATTGATGCCTTTTTACAAAAACTCTTAAACTCCAAGACACAAAACTAAGAGGATGCTACACTTGGATACTACAAAAAGAACTAGTTTTGAAGTACAAGAATATTATCAGCACTAGATGATCACAAAAAATTATTTCATATAAAGACGTCAGGACCACAAGTACGTCTTTTAGAAGGAATATTAACAGAGTACTGATTTCAAAACCAGTAAAACCCCAGACAGTCCAAAAACCTGTGAATTCTGGACGAAATTTTCCTCTTCTCCACCTTCAATAACTTTGGTGCTATTCGTCCTTAGTGGCATATTAACACCTGTCTCCAATTCCTCTGTGGAATTATGCTCAGTGCCTTCAGTCCTGTGATGGTGCTGCACTGGTAGTTCAGATGGACAGTCTTGAGTATCAGGGTGATTGTAATAGTTTTCATAGTAGTAATAATCTGGAGGGGGAGAGGGGAGAAGAGAAAGAAAAGTTGAAATTGCACAAATTAGGAAGCCAGTGTTTTACTAATGCAGTTGAGGGATGCTAAATCTTAAGCTGGAAATTTATGCAAGTAAGTAATCCAATGAAAATCAAATATTAGGTAGTGCCTCTGCTTTGAATTTATTCTACTCTACTGACCAAATTACATCTTGTTTGAATATACTTCAAAAATTGGTAAAGCATGTATGTTTGCAACATGAGATTACTACACAACAAATGAAAATCGCATAAATTCTGCTAGTCCATGCTTCATTCTATCCCAAATTAATGGCCTGAATAAATAGGAAATGATCTGAAAGATAATGTCAGGTTACTGAATTTAATTCAGCAAAGGACAGAGACTTGAAATGTACTCTATATCACAATATTTTCAAACTAAGATACTGTTCTATATTCCCATTTAAAGTCACCACCCTCTCTACCTGCTTGTGACCATGCAGCACAGTCCTCTGTCTGTATTTCTACACTAGATGTATTTTTCTCCTTTCCATTATGGATTTCTTTAGTGAGTTCTTCCACCTGAAAGAAAAACTGCATGTTAAGAACACAATACCGCATTTTAGTGGTCTTTCATCTCAGAAAAGAGTCAGCCTATTTTGCACTCCACAGTTCAAACAAAACATAATGGCATCACAGGTGTTTCAAGTGATTTTGTTTGGTAGGAGACAATTTTGTACTTGAATGGTTGGCATAAAGAAACACATAATTTCTGCTCACAAAGAAGCAGAGAAACTTAACCAACGATATTCCTAGACACTCACTCTGTAAAGCTGGATTTCAAGCAATGACCACTGTTCTGTAGTGACAACTGAGGCATTTACAAATCACAGAATGTTCTGAACTAGAAGGAACCCAAAGGGATCATCGAGTCCAACTCTCAGCCCTGCTCAGGACATCCCCAAGTATCACACCATCCGCCTGAGAGCACTGTCCAAACGCTCCCTGAGCTCTGTCAGTCTTGGTGCTGTAACCACTTCCCAGGGGAAACTCTTCCATTGCCCAAGCATCCCCTGTGTGAAGAACCTTCTTCTAACATCCAACGTAAAAGTCCCCTGACACAACTCCACGCTGTTCCCTCGGGTTTTGCCAGGGAGATCACTGTTGCCCGTCTGCCTCCCCTCACAAGGAAGCTGTACACCGCGATGTGGGCTCCCATACACTTCCCTGTTTTGCTATAAACATTCACAGAGAAGTTCTGCCACTCTTCCTTTCCCTCAAACTTCGTTTACTAAACTTCTTTCCCTCTGCTATATATGATTTTTCCTTCTGACTGCAAATCTAACCCTGTGGCGGAGAAGGCGTTAGTGTTCTCACCACCAAGCTCTGACTCGAGACCTCAAACCTGCTCTGGCCGCCCGCAGGCCGGGAGAGCCCGGCGGGCTCCGGGAGCCGAGAGACCGGGTGAAACGGGCAAGGCGGGTGGGGAGAACAAGCGGAGCGCGGGCCGAGCGGCACCCGGTCGCGGGTGGCGGNGGCTCGGGGCCCGGGGCCCGCACCGGGAGCTCGGCCTTGCCGTGCTGCTCGTGCGACAGCCGCAGCGTCAGGGAGAAGCTGTAGGATGAGCAGCAGTCCCCCAAGGCAGGGCGGTCTCGGCGCCGGACGTGCTGGAAGTGTTTTACCGACTTCCACCGTCACCTGCGCTCGGTCGTGCTAGGCCGACTTTGCTGGTGGTGGTGGTGGACCTCAGGGTTTCAGCCGCGTCATGTGACAGAATGTGTTTGTTTGTTTGTTTGTTTGTTTTAGAGTGGGGAGGGGAAGCTTCTTGAGACTTCTCAATCAACAGTGTGGCAAACCACACCATATCCTGGCTAGGAATTGNGGGCGGGCGCCGGGAGCCGGGAGACCGGGTGAAACGGGCAAGGGGGGTGGGGAGAACAAGCGGAGCGCGGGCCGAGCGGCACCCGGTCGCGGGTGGCGGCCGCGGAGGCTCCGTGCCACCCGGCCCCGGGGAGCGGAAGGATCGGAGGCCGCGGTATCGGGCCCTACCTTCCTCCGGAGCGCCTCGCCGCCCTCCCGCTCCCGGCGGTACAGGCGTCTCGTGCGCCGCAGCCGCCGCCGCGCCCGCTCCAGCTGCGCNTGGGGAGGGGAAGCTTCTTGAGACTTCTCAATCAACAGTGTGGCAAACCACACCATATCCTGGCTAGGAATTGCTGTGTCTGGAGGTTGTTGCAGTTGGAGCCGTTTAAACGGTGTCCAGAGTCAGTGCTGAGGACATCAGTACTGCAGCCGTGGATAAATTTCTGTTACTGGGATTTCTAGAAGCAGCTGCAGAAGGTTCTTGGGTTTCCCCCCTAAGCCCCATCTCAATATCAAAATTTTCCAAACTTAATCCCTCAGGCTTCTTATGTGAAATGTACTTTAACTCTGATGCCCACAGTGCTTCTCAGTTGTTAATAAACTGTGTGATACACTCTGCTGCTTTTGTGTCTTGCTGCAGAAACAAATAGTGTATCATAGTAGGTCATAGCCTAACAGCTTTTAGATCTGACAATAGTGCATGTGTTGCATACATGGGCATCTACATCTGCTTTCAGGTATGTCCTGAATGATGCACCACCTTTAGACTTCGGGTTTCACCAGGTTTCTTCAAGTAATGAAGTAATTTCTTTTATGTGCATATATTTTTAATATATTACATTTCCAAAAAAATAGTCCAAAGACACCTGAGATTGGAAACCACAATACCACGGAGTGCTAATTAAATAAGAATGCTGCTGTTCTCTGAAAAGACATGCAGTCATGCACCGTTCATTAAGTTCTGTTCTGACTGGAAACCATCAGAATCAAATGCCTGATCTCTATAAGGGGGGGCTACATGAGCAGGCAAGAAGCAAATCTAATTCTGTCTGTATCCTAACACAAAGGAAACGGGGGAAAATGCATGTATTTTGCTTTAGAGCATTTTGTAAAAGGAAGTATAGCTCTAGCATGGAGTGGAGGTCCTAAGAGATGCTAAAATAACAGAGTTTCAGACCTCAGTTTTGCTCCTCTGTAATTTCTCATTGGAAACGTATGTTTCATCAGCAGAGAATTAGTATATTGTCTCTATCAAAAAGAATTTTATTTTGGGTAATGCTTTTGTTTGTATCAAGATGGTTTCATTTAAAGTGTGTGAGTAAAAAACATCCTGAGCTGGAGGGAGATACTTCTTAAAAGAGCAGATTTTGTTCACTGCCCTGTATAAAATTGCATTAAGTTTAGGGAATAGCACTGTCCTCTTTTTAGAAGACTGGCCTTTGATCTGTAAGTTAAATATTCAACTGTAAAAGTAATGGATGTTGCAGTTTAAGCAGTGAGAAGATGAAGGGTGATGCCAGCACTTCAAACAGTGTCTGTTGCTAGAGGTTTGCAGCAGACAAAAATGGAGAGGGTGGAGGTGACGTGCAGCCCTGTCACCAATCTGTCAGTGCCTCTGAGTATGCCACTGTCCTCCCCGTGTTCTCAGTGGGCCCTTGGCACAGACTGATGAACTGCTGTTGCACCACCCTCTCCGTACCCCTCTTCGATCCTCTGGGATGGGGTAGTTACACTTGGAAGTATAGGTGGCATCCTGATCCAGCTAGACAGAAACAGATGCCTAGCTCCTGCACCTTCTGTATTAAAAGGAGGTGAGGACTTCTGTCACAGGGGTGTTTGCCACCAAAGGACAGAGGACTGTGGAATAAAGATGAAGTGGCTTGTAGGAAGTGGGGACAGCAAGGCTGCTGAAACACAGACTGTCTGGCCAAGGGCATTATCTCCAGAAGAGCTTTCCTCACCAAAAAAAGCCCAGACCTGCATGAAAGAAAATACCACAGTGCATGCTGCCTGCACAAGCAAAATTCAGGAGCCTAACTCTGTCAGGGCCTGGAGGTGAAGGAAGGGTGAAGGCACAGAGCTCTGTTACTGCCTGTTCTTGCCTTATAGTGATGCTATACAGGAACAACCAGTAGTTGCAGGAACATAGGCCAGCCCAGCTTGTTGCATGGCTCCACGATTGCTCTCTCTGTTTCCTCATTCCCCTAGCCCAGTGGGGATGTGGTCCTCATCTATTGCTTTTTGCAGGTTTCTCCTTCTGAGGGGCAGTGCAAAGAGGTGGAGGAGTGCTTGAGGCCATCGTTGCCATCACATCTTCAAGGCATTGTCCCACCTCTGAGATGGTAAAGGCTTCTATGGGTATGATTACATGTGTATTCTCTATTGTAAAAAGGAGCTTAAACATAGTGATTCCGAATTCCTTGAGTCTTTTATCCATGTGTCTTGTCTTCTCTTTCTCCATGTGGGTGCCAGCCCCACTGCCCTTCAGGTTTTGGGGTAAATCTCCATCTTCTCTTTTCTGGTTTGAGGTTTCTTAGGAAGTGGAGATCATGGGCTTGCAGATACTTGTTTCAAGCCTTGCAATGACATGGAAATTCTGAAAAAGTTCCTCAGGTAGTGATAGCATACCTTGAACTATGGATTTTCACAGGGAAATCCTCAAAATTCTGGAACTTAATCGTTCTTTCATCAGCATGTCACATTTGATGAGGCAATGCAGATGCCAAGTTTAGTGCCCTAACATTAAATGCCTAAACATGCTATTTAAAGTAATAGTAGCACTACTGCACACATCTCAACCTACACATATATCTTAAAGAGAAGTCAGCTACAGGGAATGAAAGAGAAAACCAGTTGAAGTAGATCAAGCTGCAGATCTTTTCAGCATGAAATCCAGAGATTTTCTTCCCTGTCAGCACCCTCCTTTTCATATGGATGTACATTACTTGAAAAATAGATGCTTCTAAACTTGATCTAGGCTCTCTGGTGTGGTCCTAAGCTTTTTTAAGGTGAGAACATTGTCTAGAGTGGCACTTCTCAGAGAACAAGTTCTTTAGTACATCCACTGGAGTCACATTGTCTACCTCTTGCCACCCTTGCCTTTTGAAGAAGGCAGATTGCCTGTGGGTGAATTAAAGGCTCCTTTGCTGTAATGTGGGGTCAAAACCACAGGAGAGCAAAATGTGTCATGCTAGAAAACTTCATGCAGTTCTTCAGAGCTTAGGCAAATCACTGGCTCAGCTTTGCTCTGGTCTGGGGTCCCACTTGATTGAGGGTCCCAGCAGCATCCTCTCAGAAACATGAGGGGTATTTCTCCAGCCCCAGAGCACTGTGTATCCAAAGAGAAGATAACTGGTCAGTGACCTCTGTTCTGATAGGTACTGAGGACGTTGTGGCACAGTTTTGTCAAGCAGGACCGGGAAGTGATTGTGAAAGGCTGCAGGCACCAGCAAAAGGTCAGTAATTTTAGCTGGAATTCATGCTATGTAGACTCTTTCAGCCAGTGTTGACAACTTGTTTTGTGACGCACAGAGATCTCAAGTGGAATCAGTGAACTACTTGCTACAATCTTGCTGCAGCAGCTTTGAACCTGTTTTAAGATACCGGTATTAATAAGGCTGCATGTGAAATTCCTTTTGTGCGAGCACCATGAGTGGCTTTCTCCCTTCACAGCGTCTGAAGGCTTCTGGGTTCACACAGATACCAAATGCCTGTAATAGTCCTACTCATCCTACTGCAAAGGCACGGTCCCCAGTTTGCAGCTGGGGATACTGCTCCCATATTGAGGCATTTGAAACTGAGACATCACAGCATGCAGCACTGCAGAGCTTGAGCCCTGTGAACGTATTTTTAATATTCCTAGAGCTTCTGACCATGGGAAATTCAAGGGTAAGGATGTGAGCTCAGAAAATCCAAGCAGGTCTTACCATGACTTCATGCAGTAGTCCTTTTCCACTTGTGTTTCCCTGCAAAGCAGGGATGTTAAAAGAAAATCGCTTTTACCACTAGGTGGCATTTAAGGATTGGGTTTGGTGGTTTCTGTGTCTCTATTGGTGTGGTTTTTCTTTGGTTTACTTTGTTTGTTTGTTTTTAATGCTCTGAAACACAATATTGAAAATTGCCTAACTAGGCAAAATGGATTGCTAACCTAATTTCCTCCCTCCCTCCAGCTGCTGGAGACAGTCACTGAAATTGGGTTGTGGCTGTTCCTTGAGATGATCTGATCTTAGGGCTGCCATCAGAGTAAAGGAGCAAGACTTGCTTGTTGTGTCTATGGGAATTGGTACCCTAGACAGAATGAATCACCTGCTTCTAAGGGACAGCTTCTTTCTACCCTTTTCCTCAGGAATTTCTGCTGCTGGGAGATATCTGTATCCTTAGTGCTGTAGAGTGAACAGGTGCCTTAGCGCAGACACCTGTGTTGCTCCAAAGTTCCAATGTTCTTTTCTGAACTTGCTGTTAATGCAGAGGAAAAAATATGGATGTGCCTTTCTTGCTGTACAAGAGATAACATTGCCTGCATTTTATCTTTACCCCCTGAGGAGTTTGTCTCAAACAGCAAATGCACACTCAGAGCACGTGTGAGTCACCATCCACCTGCCAGCAGGGACAGGTCACAGGGACAGCATCAACCTAAACTCTTTGGCTTTGATGATAACTTTGCTTACATGTTTTATAAAGGCTATTCAACACATTTTTTCCAGTGGCATAAAGCTTCTGAACATCTGACCTCTTTGCTTTGTGATTGCAAACAGTTTTTGACAACTTTGCTCAGTTGCAAAGGCAAAAATAGATTAATACAGGTAAGATCAAAGTAGTAAATGAAGGTTGGTCTCTGAAGACAGTGGAGTCCAATATCTGGAGCTCAGGCTGAAGATCCGAGGAAAAAACAGTATCTGAATCTAATGATGCCAAAATAGTTGCAGCTAACCCTCTCTGCTATATCCCCATCCCAGAAGGATCCCACTGGCATGACTATCATGGTGGATTTGTTAGCTTGTATCATGCATGGCCCTTTGTCAGTGCAGCAGCAGGAGAGACAGTTCTTACTTTTCTTTGGGATATGGTGTTGTGGTGTCCCATGCCTGTCATGTGCTCGCACCCAAGGAGCACACCTTCCCACTCTGCTCTTTCCAAGTACCCCTGTGCAAACCCACTTCATCTGCTCCGTCTGCACTTCTGTACCAGCCCTGCTGACATTTCTCCTGCTCTTCACCCTGGCCTCTGGCAAAGCTTAAGCTAACAATGGCCAGGCAACAACACAGAAGTGTGTGGTTTGCCTGCACACTGCCTACAGGGCCTTTGTCTGCCTGTAGCATGCCCCAGAATCAAAGGAGGTAAGTCCTGTTACAGGAAGAGAAACATCACATAGTTCAGTAACAAGCAGATGGCTAAGACCAAGAAAACTACCTGTGTGGGTTTTTTTTATTATGTGGTAGTAGGCAGAAAGTGTGCCCACCTCTCCAAGGCTGATCACACAGTAAGAGCATGCAAATTTTACACCTGTTTGATCAGCAATTCTTAAATATTAGTAATTGCTACTAATAAAACTGTAATACTTACAGTATTAATTATTACACATATTTGTGAAAGTTGCAGTATTCCCACTTCCTCTTATCATGCTACAGGTAGCATAATTTTTAAGACCTGGTTTTAGTAAAGAATTAAAAGGAGCATGGAAATACCGGATGATGTGCAGGTGTGAATTTGAAACACTTAAACAAATTACTGACAATTTAACAGCTCTCTTTAAAGGAATTTTTCTTGCAAATGCAGTACTTTTCCATCTGGGTCACTGTGGGGAAAAAAAAGGAAGCAAAAGAGACAGTTTTGTGAGGGAAAATAGGAAGCAAAGGAGGCAAACTCATCACCAGGTTAATTAAACTGGCATGTTTCTTCAGCTGACTAATATTTCATGAGAAATTCTACAGGTGTATTATCTGTTAAAAAGTAACTGGAGTACCGATCCCAAAACTACTGTAGACATTTATAGCTGTGGACAGATGCATGTAACTATTCATATTGCAATGCTATTTTGTTGAGGCTCTAATTAAGAACAAATCAGGTGTGACATGTTCTAATACATATGCTGTATGAATTACCTGACATTCTGCTGGAAGCCTGATGAGTTAAAATGATCTCAGTGGCTTTATTAACTGAATTGGACCCAAATGGAGTTTAATCTCTTTAGAACAAAAAAAAGTCAAATTTTAATATTAATTATTAGATAATTAAGTGAGAACCAAATGCAACTGAATGTCCAGGCTATCTGCGGTTTTGATACTAAGCCAAATTTTTAATTTTTATATGTCTTTGGGTTGACATAGGCAATACATCTGAGTTTTATCTAGTATATAGGTCTTTTCTGCAAAAATTGCCATCTTTTCTATTCTGTGGTAAAGTAACATTTAGGATTGTGGAGTTTTAGCTTTTTCATTCTCAGCAGCCTCTTGAGTCTGATTCATTGCTCACATCCAGAACAGCTTCCATCCCTTTGGAATGGAACAAAAGTTGTGTCAGATAAGCAATGTTCAACATCATATCCTGTTCCCAATTATACCCCGATGATTTTCCCGTAGTTTTTCCTTCTGGGGGCCCATTTGTCCTAAAAGAGAACATTCAGGCTGTAGTGCTTTCAGTTTGCCATTTGAAACAGGTCTTTCAGTATAAACTTTTAAAAAGGTATTTGTGAATATACTGTCAGAATTTGTATCTGCATTTAACTTGTATTTTCATGTCATACACACACACATGTGAATTGAAGTGAGTTTAAATCTTCTGTAATGAAAAATGTTTTTTGAGTCACTCAAATAGAGTGACTTAAGGGGGCATACCTTATTCCTCCCATATAATCCTCATCAGAAATGTTTATATCATTTTCCCAATATATTCCACCAAGTCCTCAAAACAGATCAGGGATAATATTTACTGCAAAGAAGACACAATGCATGTCTAGCAAGGTTGTGCTCTTGAAGGGACACGCTGTGCTTTGGGTCAATAGCTGTGGTTCAGCTCAACTCCAAAAACACTGCTGACTAGCCAGAGTAGGGAGATGTAGTGCATATTTCAGAGGGTTCCCTGTGCATGATGGTGAGAGTTGTGGTGTCTTTCTTTTCTCACCACTCTGCTTAGCTGGCTTCCTAAACGTCAATAAATCACAAAAATCAGTGGTTTTTTTGGTATGAGCAGAGTTCTGAAGAAGTTCTTTTCTTGCTGTGTGTTAGAAAATGCAGCAAATAAGCAGGAATGCATCTGTGTTTTGAAAACAGGAATGTGAGGAGTGAAAATTCTACCAAGACCATGGTCTCAAAGCACTCCTCAATTCATATGGCTTTTTGTCTTCCCGAGAAGCTATGACAATGCTTTCTTTCCACATGGAGATTCTACTTACAAATTAGCTGCTTTGAAACCTTTGGGTTTACCAGGCCCTTCTTTTTAATTGGCATCTCAGGGTGAGTGTGTGAAGAAACATGTAGGAGAACGTTTTTCCTAGGTAGTAACAGCTACTTTTCTCTCTTTGCCAATACAAATACACTAAATACCTTTGCTAGAATTTTCTTGATATTGACTAGCCTGTACAGTTTGTTTGCCACGGTATTATTCCCTTAAATTTCTGTTGAGATTTACATGTGCGAATATGCAAACCATCACAGAATTTCTGCCTAGATCCCCATCAGCTGCAGAACATGACAGCTGCCACTTGTTATTAATCACACCAAACCTCACTATTTGGACTTCTTGTTTTCACTCCAGGGTGCCAGTTTGCCTGCCCAGTTTTTGAAGAGTATGAAACTGGCTGCAAATGAGACCTGGAGAAAGCCAAACTTCTCACTGTTACTGCAGTTTTTGATACCTAATTCAGCTACTGAGTTAGTGATGACAAACCAACTTTGAAATAGTAATAAAACTGAATGAAAGCTTAAATTACATATGAGGCTGCTAGCTTTTTTTTCTTTGTATTTCACTCTTCTTCCTTTCTGCCAAGTCATTCAGCAGTCCTCTTTTTCACTACAGATAGAGCACAAACACTTCTGGAAGTTGCTATTCATGCCCACAATGATGTTCAGAACCCAGCTACTCATGTCAGGAATACTGTAGTATTAAAGTGTAGTGCTACTCACTGTCATGCTTCTGTTCAAATGACTTCTTGGTCAGTAATCAGTCCCAGCATCATAACTCTGGTGCAAACATCTGTATTTTTCCTCTGCATAGTGAGAGGGTTAAGGAGAGAATTTTATTACTACATTGGCAGTACAAACTAATCACCTTTACCCTAAGGAACATACTAATAGCTTTTCAGATGAAAGGGGGAAAAATCTGCTCTGTGCTAGTTAGATTTGTCAAGATACTTTAATAGCAAATCATTTGTTGTTTGCCAAAGTAGCCACAAGGAACAGAGATATAAAAATCCTGAGTGATTTTGATGTGAAATTGGATAAGGATTAGGAACTTTTTTCACAGTTGCAATGTACTGAGAAATAAATATATTCTCAAGCCATTGAAACTCTCAGAGGAGCCGGATAGCTCCTAGTGGCAAAGGTCTGTGACTTTGATACATGCAGCCTTGTCCTGCAGCTCTTCAGAAAGAGCTGGAAAATTTCACAACACAAACATTCTTCCTTATAATCAAGCATCTCAGACAGCTTTGTTCCATGGGATGGTGAAGCTTCCCCCTGACCACTGCGATCCTTTCTCTCTGTCCAGTCTTTCTGATACTCTACAAGGTTATGTGAAGGAGCTGGGAGCTGGACTGCCAGGCCTGACTACAGGTGGCTACAGCTAAATTGAAAAGATCTCTGGAAGGCTCAGGGCTGATACCTGGGGCCAGGGGCTAGGTTGTTCAAAAGCCATCAGCAGCAGCTGGGAATCTGGGCCCTCAAACCTGGATTTGGTGAGCAAAAACTGCGAGGGAAATCAGTCCCTCTCACAGGAGTGCAGAACTGACAGAGCAGGCAGAGGCCACAGCTGCAGCAGTGGCTACATCCTACACAGCCTTTGCACAGTTCTGCGGGTGCCTCTGGCATATGCAGAAATTGAATGGGGAAGGGAAAAGCAAGTCCTTGGTGGTTCTGTGCTTCTCATGCTCTCACCTTGGCCATAGCCAGAGCCAAGAGGCACTGGCTCCTCTGCCAGCTGCCCACCACCCCAGGACAAAGGTGACTGGTAGGGTCCTTCTCCTATGCAGGAGCAGTGGGGCCACAGGTATGGCCAGTGTGATATACAAGTGTGCTGTCCTGGGGAATTGTGCTCAGCACTGTCCCCATATGCGCTTGAATTTATTAGTGTCAATGCAACTGTGCTGTGTCACTCTTCAGCCTCCCCAAGCTTCTCCTCAGCTTCTGTAGTTACACAAACAAGCCTACTCCTCCACTGGCCTCACACAGCTGTATGAGAATACTGATCATATGTGAGAGGACTCTTCAAGACTCTTGTGACTCTCCCTTCTTGAGACCAGTTTTCTTGACAGGTTGTGGTAAAAATTTGAGATTAAAGAGATATTTTTCAGGGATTTCTAACAGAATTTGTCAGTGGGGGCATTATTTGAGTACTATTGTGGGTTGCTGAGATGTTCTGTCTCTCAGAGAAAAGTATATTGCTCCTTACAGCTGCAAGATCTTGTCATTAGGGTGATGTGCAGGATCTGGTGGCCATGAAGAATTGCAGCTCAGACCTGAGCACAGCATGGTTTTCTGTTTGGACTCAGGAAATATCTGTCATTCTGCTTCACCCATCATCTGTGACTAACCCCACCTTTTATGTAAAGAACTGTAGTTCTCCCTTAACTTTTTAACCACAAAACATTGAAGACAAATCAGGGACTAACTTGCTTTAAATAATTAGCATATTCTTGTATGCATACATTCCAGGTCTTCACTCAGGGAAAACCAATAAATTACCTGTAGCTGGAATTCAAATTCTTTAGTGACAGACTTCAGGCAGAGCTAGCTCTTGCTGCTGCCTTTAATGTACTTGGATCTGGTCCATGCATGAAAATTAATTTAACTTGGGCAGTTACCAGACTACCACAGCAGAACCACTCCTAGAAGTGGTAACAGACACCACCAGGGCTAGCAGTGTGCTTTGTAAATAAACCTGCTTGCTAGCAACCACTCTATAAATCGCTAATGCAAGGCACACTGTATGGCACAGATAAAGCTTCAGAGGCGGATCTTACAAAGCGTCCAGCACACACAAGGAACAGCTGCAATATCCCTTCAGTTGCTCCCCTAACCAGATTAGAAAGCCCATGCCAAAGTATTGAAGACATGTGACAGACTGTGTGTCTGTCTTCTGCCTTTGCCTACTACTTTAAGCACATTGTGAAAAGTTTTGCATACTTCTCTTCAAAACAGCAGATGAAGTATGAAGTTACATTTATGAATCTTGTTTCTTGAAGTTATCTCTTACACAGAATTGATATGTAAAGAATTGATATGTAAAGGTGGTGATATTCACAAAGGATTGACATTCAGAGTTGTCCTGTAAATAAAATAGAAACTTCTTTAGTATATAAGTATATGGTGATTCTTAAGGTACCTCAGAGATACCTGACTATAGTGGTTGAAAATATGGTTGTTCTAATCTGTTCAGAAAAAACCTTTTGATCCTGTTAGGTGCTGGTAGACTAGCGTGCAAGCACATGTCATTGACAGCATGGTTTTCCAAGGGTTATGAGCTTATTTTGCCCCTCTGAGTGAGCCCCAGCTCCTGGCCTGTGAGCACAAATGGAACTGCAGCAGTTCTAATGGACTCACAACAGGGTGAGTCATTTGATAGTCAGGCTCGTATTTTCTATCATAGCCAGAAAATCTGCTAGTCACTGATTGAGAGAGGAACGGAGAAGGCTGGGGCAGGATTTGGAGGGAAAAGGAAGTTCCTCTTTGTATGATCAGTGGCCTTTGGTGCGCAGAGATCTTCCAGGTCGCAAGAAATGAGAAGGAACAGTTCCCCTGAAATGCCCCACAGATGCAAAAGATGGGCAGAAATCCAACACAACAAGATGTGGAAGAAAATATCAGTGCTGGGTGAAGGTGTCTCTAGCTGAGAGAAGGCATGCTTTACACATGCAGGGCACGAGCAGTCATTGCACACCTCGTACAAGCCCACACAAGCCAGTGCAAACAGCTGTGTATGTACTCAGTTTACTGAAAGGATTTGTCTCCATTATGTAGGAGTTCAGCACCAGACTGTTTTTATTTTCCAAATAAGAATGCAGGGCAGCTTGAAATCCATCTTAGCTATAAGAAGTTGCAAATCTTTAATGTTCAGTACTTCATGCAGACATTATCAGTACCTGTAATTCATCTTTTCAGACACCATGGTAATGGGTCATGGTAATGTCCCACAAGTTGCATGTTCTTCCCTATAGCCAAAATGTTACTTTGCTAATAAAATGCTTCATCCTGGAAAATCTGATCAAGTAAATGTCTTTTCCTGCAGTGATTGCTCTATGAAATCCTTTGGAATAAAAATTTTTAAAATTTAGAGCCTTGAAGGATTCTTTAGGTGGTATTTCCCCTTAGTCTGTTAAGGCAGCATCTGCATTTTTCTGAGAAAGTTTTCAGGTGAAGTGAACCATAAGATTGCTCCCAAGTAAACATTCATCTCTACTTAGAAATGGCCTCATTACTCAGCAGGTTGTACATTCATTATTGGTTCTCGTCTCGAGAGCTTGCAGAGTCACCTGGAGCCTCGTCTAAGTGTTTTAGCACTGGCGAAAATGGGTATTAATGATTGGACCTAATAGGGCCACATTGTAAGGCTTGATTTGAATGCCACTGAGTAACTGGGCCACCTGGAGCTGACCTGCTTGAAAATGTCAGCACAGCGTGTGACTATTGCGAGGGTTAGGCACTGCTGCTTCGATTAGTCATTTTATGACTCTGTCCCTAAATCCATCCATTCAGCCTTTTTTGGGCTTAAAGCCAACCCCAGCTGCTCAGGCTGGGAACTGCCTTCCCTTAGGAAGACCAAAGGAAATTATTTGTGCTGTGTCTATTTGAATCAAAGATCAGCAGGGGATCTTCCTGTCACAAGGGAGTTCAAGGCTGTGGGTGACAGGTAGGCCACCAGTGTAGCTTATAATGACTCCAGTTAAATCCCCAGCTGCATACTTTAATTGCAAGTTAAATTAGGATATTGCACAAAGAGGGTTCCAGATGTAGGTGTCTTGCTTTCTTAAAATAATCTTTAAAAAGCAGTCACATGCCTAAAGCTCTATGATGTGATAAAACTTTTCTGTCAAGCCATGACAGGTACCAATGGGCTATGCAGCATCTGGATACAAGTCTGCACTTCTAACACTTAAAAGATGCTGTCTTTTGAGACAGACATCTCTGGAGTCATCTCTCTTATTCAGAAGTGTAGTTACACACTAAATATAGAGATCAAAATTATAAATAAAGTGAACTTTGTGAATTGAATGAAGTGAATTGTGGTGTCTGATTTCAGGAAAATGTGATGATCTCCACTTTTCAGCAATAGTATCCATACATTCTGTGTCTGATTATGGGAAGGATAATTCAAGTCATCAGGGACCTTCAGAAGTCCTCAGAGCAAATCCCTGCCCAAAACAGAGTCAGCAATGAGGTCAAACCAGATTATACAGAATTTGTCATTTTACTTCAATGTCCATCAGTCTCTGCAAGAGTTTTGATCCTTGACCTCACCTTCTTTCCTCCTACACAATCTGAGGATCACATACAGCACGATAATTGGAATTGATGATCTTGGAGGTCTTTTCCAACTTCAATGATTCTATGATTCTATGACAGTCTCCCAAGTTTAAATAATGTAAATATATGTTTAATATATATGTTATGAATTCAGTGAGAGCTTAGACAAGTCCTGCCTTAGGTTGAGATTTCTGGCAGCAGCTTTATTTGAGGTAACCTGCACCCCAAATTGCTCTTGCTCACAAGTTCTTAGGGATGGCCAATTAGAGCTTTTATAAAATGAATTATGTATTTAATAGTCACAAGATTAACAGACAAAATATTTTAACAGGCTGCTTACTACACAGGATAAACAAAAGAACTACTAGTACGTACATAAACAGTGCATGATAAAGGTACCTATATTACTATATTCACTATTATTATAGTGAAGAAATAGAATTGATTTGGGAAATCAACATAACACCACCGAATTGATGATGGACTTTCACTCAGTTCCTGGGAAAGTAACTCGAGACAGATATCCTCATTTTGAGGAGAGGTCCCCACACATTTCCAGGGAATGTGCAGAAGACTTCTGCTTTGTGAAAGTTTTGTGTAGCTTTTATAGTTTGTAAAGTGAAGTGTCTGTCAGTCAGAAATTCAAGGCTTACCTCCCTTCAGTTTGCTCTCAAGGCAAGATGTTTATTGTCAGCTGGGAATGCCACCTCCATGGGACCAGAGATAACTCACCACTGGGCAGATGTCCAGCTTGGGTTATCTCACCAGTTAGCAGATTCATGTGAGGGGGAAAATGCCCTGAGTTATCTCACCAGCTGATAGATAGAACAGATAAGCTCTTCTGTGGTAGAGGGGAGGTCCTGCTACAATATATTAGCAAAACACTGGAAAATGGAACTTGAAATGCCTCTGTGCTCATTAATACCTTATTAAATTGGTTCAGTTCATCCCTAATTTTGATTCTTGCTTCACCTTTCTTCAGCATTTAACAGGATCTAACAGAGTAGCATTCAATTTCTGCATTAAAAGAATTTGAAAAAATGTGCCATATTTTTGCTACATAGCTGTCACTATAATATGAATGTCTCAAAAAAAATTTTTTTTATATACAGCAGAATTATATTTCTGAGTTTCACACTAGCCACAGGTCATATGGATTTGCTACCCTATTTCAGTACATCATTAATTTTCCTTGGAAAGATTTTGAACAGATGATCTTGCTCTTTTAGGCACTTGGGAGAGATACCTCCATTTATTAATCTGTGAATGGTATATCTTTCATGAAATACCAGCAGAAACTTTTCCAAATCATCAGCACTCCTTCCTGTCTGTGCAGGATCTTTGACCAAAATGGAGAACGAGCTTCACACTGGAGCAGCCTGGGTGCCCTCCCCTCGTGCTTCAAAGATGCCTTCAAAGCTCCCAGGCTCCCAGATGCCTGCAAATAGTAGTGTTAATGCTGGGAGTTACCAATGCTGTAAGTTAGGAGAAAGCAGTCACACAGCTTCTTCTGCCTATTCTACAGATTCTATTTACCAAGCAAGCTCTCATCTTGGGCTGAAAGCATGACTCAGACCTTTGTGAAAAAATATTTCAAGAAGCTCATGAGTCCTAATCATTATCCTCCACCAGATGTCAGGGAGCTCTCGAAGTCTTTCAGAGACAAAACTCCAGTTCTTATCCATCTGCTCAGGACTAATTAAAATATGATCTGGACAAGACAAAAATGTATGTTGAATAACTTCCCACAGCAAAAAAAGTGATAGCAAGACAACTCCTGTGAAACAATTAGCACTCTGTAGGCCACAAACATTCAGAGCTGTTGTTGCCATCCTTTTGCACTGGAATGTTGAGAGGCAATTCTTTTGTCTCTGTGCTTATGAGGAAAGTCTTTAAATGGTCCCATTACTTTTAATATCTATCTACAGGCCCCGAAAATCCATTTTGGAGAGCTGAGCTGCGCTGGGGCTTTTGCATAACTCTGCTGCATCGTGGTGCAGGCTGGTGTGGAGAAGTGTTGTAGGCTTGTCACTGTGCAAATGGAGATTGTGTTTGTCATCATTGCCTAAATGCAGGAGATGTAGAAACAGCATCCAGGAAAAAAGGAACAATTGCTGAAACATTTAATCTAGAGGAATTGCATTCAAAAACAGAGTAGTGGAGAGATAGTTTTTCTCTAATAGGAGTTAAAGAAGCTTTTGTCTTTCATTGTTAGTGATAAATCAAAAAATATACATTTTTATGAATACCTGAGAGAGCAAGTAGTCATAATAGAAGTCCTTATATAAAATCCAGCTTCTAAGTGTAGAAATATAAAGGGTTGTTTAGCCTGGAGAAATGGAGGCTCTGAGGGCACTTTATCATTCTCTTCAACTACCTGAAAGAAGGTTGTAGTCAGGTGGGAGTTGGCTTCTTCTCCCAAGTGACAAGCATTAGGGTGAGAGAAAATGGCCTCAAGTTGCATCAGGGGAAGCTTAACTGGATATTAGAAAAAAAAATTTTCTTGGCAGGAGTTGTCAAATATTGAAACATGATTTCCAGGGAAGTGGTGGAGTCACTGTCCCTGGAAGTATTTAAAAGACGTGTAGATGTGTGTGGCGCTTGGTGTGTGATTTAATGGTGGGCTTGGCAGTGCTGGGCTAATGGTTGAATTTCATGATCTTAAGGGTCTTTTTCAACCTAAAAAATTCTGTGATTCTGTGGTTCTAAATAACTATTCAAAGTGAAAACAATCTGTATTATTCCATACAGTGGGCTGAAAAAAGGGATATAAATCACAGAGGATTCACGCTGAAATTTCATTCCGGTGACTCAGATAGTTTTTTCCCAAAGAAGCCCCATACATAAAATGTGTGATAAGAGAAATATAACTAATCATTTTTAAGACCTGTAAATTGTAGAGGCTCATTTCCCCCTCCTCCCCTTATCTGCTTCACCAATGCCATCACAAAGCTATCACCCAGGAAGCATAGCAAGTAGCACTGCAGAAAATGTGTGCAAGGAATTGGGAAGCAGGTCCTATGAAAAAATGTAATTATGCTATATAAAAATATATTTCTTTTGGGACATTCATATTAAAGTTACAGCTACCTCCTAAGAAATACAGGGTATTTTTCTAAAATGTGGAAGTTAAAAGTTTCTCTGCAAGATTCTATCTAAACCTGGAAAAACCAGGCTTGATTTCTAGACTAGCTGATGAACATATGGGGCACTTTTCCAGTTTGTTCTGTGGAATCACAAGACTGTCATTAAAAAGAAAAAATGGAAGATGTATTCAGTGGCTTCTGGGAGAAGCTGGTGTGAAGGCCAAAAAAGGGAAACGAGGGGAAAGCTCTGCATTCCTGATGTGAGCTCTGGGCCTTTTTATTTTGCTTTTGACTGATCGGGTTTCGTACTTTCTACGTGATCTTTCTCCTTAAGGTACACATTGTTAAACTCAAAGGGTTCACCAGGAAATAAATAAATAAATAAATAAATAATGTCTTCCGCTGTATAACTGTTGTGATATATTTAGTTATGTGAAGTTACAGCCTTACCTCATTAGTTGACAAAAATACAATTTTTAAAGTTTTTCCTCTGGATTTTTTCTTGGAACTGAGGATGTTTGTTTTTTCTTTAGTTGCCTAATAACAAAAGGCTTCAGAAAATATTCATCAAGAGAATAATAACTATTTGGAATATGCATTTTTCTTTTTTAATCATCTTTTCAAGGGACACTTACATACATCTTACCAAAACACTTGCCATGATTTCTCCTGGGGAAAGGTTCGCTGCTGCATGTGCTGCCTCTACACAATTGCTTGTGTTTGGCTTTTTAGGGAACTAAAACTGAATAGATCAATTTCAAGGATACCTTGATGACTGTTATTACATGAATATCAGTAAATACTTGTCTGATTTAGGTTTTTTTGCCTTGATACCTGAGAAAACCATCAGATACATAAAAAACCAAACACTATGAACTCATAAACAGTTATTCCCATGAACATTTGAGTGAATTCAAGAGACAACATTGGAGAAGTGGGCTTATATTATATTTGCAGGGTTTTATTTCATTTCAGTCCTCATCTATTCTTGTTTCTTCAGAGAATCCAAAGATATCAGCTGGGATCTGAGGGCTTTGTCATACTTACAGCTAAGTGATTAATTTGGAAGGACTTTCTGGTTGAGTCATAACCTCCAAAGACATCTCTTCTGCAATGCCAACCAGCATTTCCACATTCTGCACGCAGCCACATATTACCATAACACTGTGAACCGCCTGTTTGAGTCTGTCCAACATTTTCTGGCAGTAGCTAGGAAAAAAAAAAGGTTGCTTTTATTCTGCCTCATTTTCCTGTTCTGCTGTACAGTGTTGCCCCTGTGTCACTGGGTGGTGGGAAGTAACCAGGTGAGACGTCCAACATCCCATCCTGGGTGACACACTCAGTCAAGCCCTTCCTCAGCAGAAAAGACAGATTTCAAAACATTTTTCCCTAACAGCTGCTTCTACTTTGATGCAGCCAGGCAGGAGCTTAGGTAGGTGGCTGGGCCAGTTACCAGGGCCAAGGGTTGCAAGGAGTCTCAGCAAATGCCTATGCCCTCCAGGAGGGAATCTGTGTGTACAGCCATAGGCAAGTGGAAGGCAGGGGCAGGTGCAGTGGCTCTCAGCTTGGGGGACAATGCTGGCTGTGCTGGGACTGGAGCCAGGGGCCTGCCTCACTTGCCAAGGGTTGAAAACTCCTATGGACCTGGGGGGGCTGGGAAGAAGCTGAGAAGTGCAGGTGTTCTCAGCTCTCAGCAGCTGCCTCCAAACACCATCCCTAATTTCTTCAGTCTTGACTGTCTGTTCATTAAGCCAATTTAATTTAGGCTTAAAGTGTAACTAGTATTAAGATCTGTTTCCTGTGCAGAAGGTAGCAGGTCCCAGAAGTTGTCTTATCTGGGGATGCATGATTCTGGAGCCAAAAAGCCTCTCCATCACCACGGGCTTCTTGTGACATGCAAAGTTTGGTTTGCAACTCAGGAAAGTGAAGGGTTGATCAGAAAGAGGATAAAATGGCTGTTTTCCCATCACTAATGTCAAGGTCATGGCTAACATTTCCTTTTCCAGGAATATGGCTTACTTCTCTTCAGTTTCTTTTCTCTGTCTGCTCTAGAACTATTATAATGGTGATTTCTGTTACTTTATAGTGACTCAGTGGCTTTAAAGTGGGAATTTTACAATGATGTTATACTAATATCTAATTGAAAATGTTTTAGTTGAAACCTGAATTGTGTTGACATTTTAACTTCACCTCTGACTCAGATAATTAATACATTAAATGGGCACTGAAATATCATGAACAGCCAGTTTTGAAGTAAAGTATTTTAAATTGAAAAAAAATTAAAGCTAATTGAACATGACATATCTTTCAGAAATTCGAAGTAACAGCTTAGATGCACTGAATACCAACCCCCTTCCTTCTCCTGAGCGCAAAAAGTATTTGTTTCTTTTAAACATCAAAATGTCATGAATGTGCCTTTTAACCACATTTGTTAAGAAATGCACTGAGGGGTGGTTAGAAGTAAACATGAGTTTTAAATGTTCTTAATTGTTTATCCTGCTCATTGTACAGTCTTGGAGCTCATTCACCCCACATGAGAAAACAAACAACAGTTATTTCCATGACTCACAAGCACAAGCATTCAGAAAAAAAATATGGAGTGTTTAGCTACTAATCTGCGATTTTCTTGCTCCTTGAACTAAAAACATATTCACAGCTAGCAAAAATCCACTTTGGTCAATAACTCTAGTCATAAAGGACTAGTAGTAATTGCATTCAGGAGCTCAAAATGTTGATGCTGCTGTTGGCTCTCTCCGTTTTTGTACCTCAGTCTTGGTCTTTGCCATGTAATGGATAAGACATAATCAAGTCTTTCAGTGAGATAAATACTCTGCTCTCCTCCTTTGAAAGTTAAATAAGATTTAGGGGGTGGAATAGAGATATTTACTAGCTTTGTAATTTGAAAATCAATTGCTATTAATGAACAGCTTTCTTACAAAACACACAAACCACTTTTCATTCCCATTCCTATTCTGCCAAAGCAGTAAAAGGCATCTGAAATGTCAAGAATGGTTTTCATTTAATCAAAATTAATATTTATTCATCAGCTGAGAGATTTATTAAGGAGCTGTCTCTACAGGAAAGATGAGGGGGGCAGCTGATGCATCCTTTTGACTGTGAAGCCTTAGACAAGACAAACATGCAGAAACCATGAGAGGAAACAACAGCAGAGACAGAAACCCCGGGTCCATTTCTGGCCTCTCTTATTCTTAGCTTCGTTGCAAGCAAAATTTGGGTGTAAAATGCTTAAGCCTGTTTTGAAGCAGAAGAAGAAGAAGAGGAAGAAGAGGAAGAAGAAGAAGAAGAGGAAGAAGAGGAAGAAGAAGAAGAAGAAGAAGAAGAAGAAGAAGAAGAAGAAGAAGAAGAAGAAGAAGAAGAAGAGGAAGAAGAAAGGCAGCTAATGCAATAAAGAAAAAAGATCTGAGATGAGGGAGGCCACTCAAATCTCTCACCCCATTGAGGACACAGCTGTCTCTACAGGAGCTGTCAGCATCTTGCTGAACACAATGGCCAGTTCTGGATAGTTTCCTATGGTCACTGAGGCCACCCTAGTCTGGGAACACCCAGGCCATCTGGGTCTCTAGGTCCTGGGGCTCAGTGACCTCTCCATAGCATACCTGGTACCCCCAGCACATTTGAATATATGCCCCAGCATGTGACATCAGCTTCTGCAACATTCTTTGCAAGGCTGGTGTAAAGGGAACAGCACAGGCAGGATAGCATGGAGCTATCATCTTTTGTTGACTTCAGCTGGATGACATCTTCCAGCCACATGTTTCTTGTCTATTTTGATATTGGAAATGTTAGTTTGACCTGAAATCAATTGGTCTTACAACTCTTGTCCCTTGTGTCCTACTGGTGTCTGATTTTTGGCAGAATAAATTAGTCACATGCGGGCTGGTCCATGCTGCCTGGAAGAAACTGCTCTCTGAAACATGCCCAGGTTTTGTACTGAAGAGATCTGATACAGAGCAGAGGCTGGCAGCAGGTCAATGCTTGCCCAGACTGATGGTTCATCAGCCCTTTTTGGTTGCTGTCACCCTCTGGTTAAATGATATAAATATTTTCAGTGAATCTCAAGAATCAGCATCCAGGATAACTAATCTATGCCATTCCATTAACATATCCTCCTGCTTTATGAACTTAGGTGAATTGACAAAAAAAGGGGAAATTACTTCTCTGTGTTTTGATCTCCCCAAAACTGCTGTATTTCAGCATACAGTTTGGACCCATAGTTTTTCTCAACTTGCAGTTACCTATTTGATGCATGCAAACTCAGGTTGTGGCTTAAAATAATTCTATATTATCTACTTGAAGCATCTTTGCTATTAAAGTCCTGTACCACTAGACTCCAGTTCCTACACACAAAGTACTATCTCCTTCTACTTTATTTGAGTTTCCTTAAAAACAAATGAACTGAAAAAACAAATATCGTTACAGCTAAAAGATGATCTCACTATGTATCCCTGCAATCATTCTCTTTAAGCCAGCGTGGAGGGAAGGAGGGTAGGGAATTTTGGACCCTTGACAGAATTCCTATTAAAGGCCGATTTATTCTTCATTATTTAACAGACAATTTTGAAAACACAAATATCGGTGGGATAAAAAATGGTTTATGTAAGTAGCAGTGGGAAAACTCTGTGGTAAACCAAAGGTGAGACTAATCCCCTAAGAGTGAGGAGTGAGTAATCACAGCTGAGTCAGACAGAGCAAGGTTTCACTGGGTGCTGAGTGCATCTGTGAGGAACTGAGCATTTCTATTCCTCTGGCAGTGGTCACTACAGGAAAGGCAGGACCTGTGCGAGCACCAGAACAGTTTGGAGAAGACAAGTGAAGGGCTGTTTGAATTTCTAGTGAAACCTGACCAAGTGGCTTTTTACTACCTGTGTAATGAGAATTACCACTGAGCAATATGTTACTGGGGGTAAAAATGCTCCGTGTCATTCCTGCAAAAAAACCAAAAAAGAATCATTACTGCGCATTTCTTTAAAAAGGCCAGATAACCTGTTCAAGAGTGTTATTAAGCCAGGAACAGCATGATCTAGAACAAGGGACTTATTTCCAATGCTCAGCTAAGATCATGCCACTTTATGGCTCTTGTTAAAGTGTGCAACATCAAGAGAGAGTTTAGTATGCATTTCTCAGGGGAGCCATTTGCCTTATGGTATTTGCAGCTTGCATAAATAGAGGATGAGAGGGATGTTGATTCTGAATCAATTTTCCTAAGTATTAATACTGAAGAAAACAAAACAGGTGGGTGGCTAGGCCCCAGAGTGTGCTCTGAAGATTGCAAAGGGAAATCACATCCTTTAACATATCCATTTGCAACCTTCTGTCTAATAGGTTGTCCCTGGAAAGCAAAGGTGTGTTCCAAAGTGCTATCAGATCCTTAGTTAGCTGTTGTTCTCAACAAACTGGGAAGTCTCAGGCTGTTCCAGTAGCTGGTCACTGCCAGAAAGGGGAGATTGTGTTTCCACCCTCTCCCAGCCTCAGTTACTCATGCCTGGCCCTGAATCACAGTGGCTCACCGAGTCCTTTGCTAAGCTGCCTTGTCCCGCTGGCTTGGCAGGGAGTGATGTGACAGGTTCTCCATGCAAGTGGCACAGAGGCAGGTCAGACACACTGGAGAAGCCAGAAGGAGGGAAGAGGAGGACATGAGCAATGTCCTCAGTCACTAGCATCCTCTGACATCCCAGCAGAACAGACAAAACCTACTCTTTTCCTGGCTTCTTTAATTTTTAAAGAAGTAAACAGCTTTACACCCTCCCTTCTCCCTGTCTCTACCATTGTGAGGGATGATGATGATGATGATGATGATAAAAGCACAACTTACCTGCTGGTTTCATTTGGTGGTGTGTCTGTGTAGGCTCCCAGCACCTCCCCTTGGGTAGTTTGGGGTCTGTGTGCCCCCTGGCAGAGTTGTGCTCACTTACCTTCCCTGCTCCTGAGGCTTACCCAGACTTGGTGGAAAAAGCAAAAAGGTGAAAATAAACCACGCTACAGATTCCAGTCAGATGTACACTTCTAAACACAAGCTTGACAAATAATGCTCTATCACATCAGTGACCATATTGTTCAGTCTTGCATTTGGGAGTGCTTTCCGATTAAAAGCAAATCACTGAAAGAGACTTTCAAATTGGTTTCATTGAAGAAGAAGAAATGAAGGGAAGCTACTTGAGATCTGACAATAGCTGGAGTGATTTGTAAGCATGAAGCACGCAAGATAACATTTAATTAACAGTGGCAAAAATAGAACATCACTTTGAATTTACGTAAGTTCTCTTGTTCTACATATGAGCAATGCCCTTTCTTTCAGTTTTCCTTTTCAGAAAAATGTGTTAACCCTCCATTCCTGTAGATGATATACCAGTCACAGACTGGGCAGCATTTCCCCTCTCTTTTTTGAAGATTTCAATACTCACATGTAAGGGACCCAGACAGTATGTTCCAAAAAATCTCAATCAAATAATTTTCCCTAAAGCAGTGAAAATGACTGTATAGTAGAAATCACAAATTGATCCTTTTATCTAGCTGTTCAGAGACTTGTTTATTAACTGCTGCATGAATTTGAAGCATCTCTGTGGCTTATCAACTATTATATCCAGAGCATAAGGAGAAGCTGGGGTGCCTGCAGCTCAGGTAACAATCCTGAGCCCCCTAAACAGCAGAGCCAAACTAACAGGGTTTTGGTGCCAGTTGCCTGGTCCATTTTGGATGCCTGCTGTTTCCAGGCACTGTTTCTCACTGCTGACCAATGAGAGGGCCCTGGCACTGTGGATGACTCCAGTTATTCAGTGGCACAGATCTTGAGAGGGTCTTGGCTCAGAGCACACCTCCCAGCCCCATTATTACAGATGGGAAACCTTTTCCCACAGCCTTTGTTCAGCACACAGCGTGACAGTTTCTTTTTCATTGCTGCATCAGCATGTTGGTGTTGAGACACCACTGCAATGGTCATTAGGTTTGCCCCAAAAGCCCTCTGGCCTGCTGTGCCTCCCTTTGCAGTGAAGCTGGACAAGTTGCCTCTCTAAGGACACCCTTCCTGCCCCCCTGCTTTGAGAGGCTGTGATGGTAGGCTGATGACAGAGCAGCAGCTGTTTAGTCAGATCCATGCTGCTGGACAGGGTGCCTACCTCATTCACTGCTCCTCCAATTCCCTTGTGATGGAGAGGGTGTTTTGGACCTAGCATACAATTGGAGGGACCATATAACGCTGAGTAGCCAGGTTCTGGCCTCCCTGTCCATGGAGAACTGCACCCTTCACTGGCTAAGGCCCTGAGCAATAGATGCAGCTATGGAGCAGGTGCCCAGGTGATCTGCTGGGTGCTCTCCAGACAGGCCATCTCTGAGGGGCTGGGACTGCACTGAGCACACAGCTCACTGGCACTTGAACACACTTGGTTTTACTCCATTTTTCAGTTTTGCAATCTTACTGCATGCTCCACTACACCTCTGTAAATTAGAAAACATCAAAGAAACCATATCCCAATAGGAAAACCAGCAGTAATTAGTAGTAATAGTAAGTTGTACAGGAATTAGTAGTTAGCCCGCTAGTAATCAATAACTAATTATGCATGACAGTTAATCAATTCTACAAGAAACATGAGCATAGGTGGGATCTATTTGTGTGATCTTATTATTCAGAATTAAGCTGTGCTCCAGTTTTTGTGACAGACGTTTTAAAGTTGCTGGCAGAACTGACAGCTTTTCAATGATGGCACCTCCTAGTTGTGCTCCTGGGTTGTGATGAACCAGCCTGGTCTTTTCCAAATAATTTTCCTTCTGCATTTGATACAATGCAGGCTCCAAAATCTACCTGACTTTGATGTGTCCTCTGTAAAGTATGCAAATGCACACTTGTCAGAACTTTCCCCTCCTGCTTCACTTTTCCTTAATAAGACGGTAAAACCAACTGTCCAAATCAGCTAAGAGATGGGAACACACTCTGATGGATCATGTTCCTCAATTAATCTGGTTTTGGATAAGAGCAAGCCACAACCATTGGGACAAATTCCCCGAGATTCAGTCTAGTTAATTCTTCATTTTAGATTAGATCATCTGAACACCATTTCCACTGTATCCTCACCTCCCCACAAAACTGTGCCATTCACTGCCTGTAGAGATTGACAGCTCAGATGGGCTGAGAATGAGCAGGTTTCTTATTTTTGTAATCCCCTATATCTGTGTTCAATCTAACCAGATTATGATAGTACACACGCAGCAATTTCTATGTTTTGTGAAGAATCTATTTCTAACATGAAAAATACTGTATTGGAGGGCTGATATAGCTTTGTGACAAATGGATCGGCCAAAAACAATCTCCTTCCAAAAACAGCTACATGTTTGGATGTAATGAGATGATAAATGTCGGTGTCAGCTGCATTAAGAATGGACTTTATTATGCAGAGATGGCTTTGTGAAGCCTTCCAGATTTACTTCTTTTCTGCCTCTTATTTTGAGGATACAATTCTTCCTGCTTCTAAGCTGGTCTTTTATATTTTTTGTCATCTCCTCTGCTTAAAGGAACCCAGTGTACTTTACCAGGAGTCTTTTTTCACCAATTACACTGGTCATATTGCTTCTCCCCAAAGCTTCAGCTCAATCCAGGAGCTCGCAGCAGCATGAAGATTAAGGATTTTTAGTACAATAAGAAACTGCCTACACATTCCCAAAGGTGAGGCTGGAGCTTGACTGATTAAATAGTCAGAGACCCTGTTTGGTTATCACTTCATTTGGAACACTCCATTTTTGGCTTCCAGTTGGTTGTTGTATCTGGCAGGACTGAAGGAGGATTTACTATATCTCAAATGCAATTATGGCAGTGTAATAAATAATGCCTTTTCAATCTCATTTGCCTTGAAACTGGCCAAACCAAAATATTTTTAAGAGAAACAAAAAACTTGGGTCTGTATTTGGACCTCCTTAAAAAGGTTCCCAGTTTAATGCTCAGTTTGCTACAACACCTGAATTTTAGCAGGATTGAGACCAACAGCTACTTAGAGATATTAATTTTTGCCATGTCTTGTATCCTCACAGAAGCTACAACGAAGTGCTTTGAACCTGCTTGTTGTCCTGTCTGCTTGGTGTGGTCCTTGGGCCCAAAGAACTCATCAGAAGGGAATTCTTCCCTTGTAAATATAGAGTTCTTAATTCAAAAAGTTGTGAAATCTTTCCAGAGAAGTTAGGTTTTGATTGTGTCCCTATACACCCAGCTCCATGTTGAAGGGCTTTTTGGGACCTGTAAAATCCACATGCAGATAGCTCTGATATCAGGAGGTGCCTGGTTTGTTTTGCAGTAGGTGACAGCTGCCAGTCATGGAGCTGCATGTGTCCAGCTCCTGCTGAGCCACATCCCTGGTGTGACTTTGCACCACTAGAAGGGGTTTTGGACTGGGGGAAACCAGGTAGGATCAGCTGAGACTCTCAGCAAGTACCCCCATCACAGTAATTGGTCTTCTGACATCTGAACAAGCTGACAGAAGTCATCACATCCAGTTTATTTGAGCTCAGCCCATTCTGCTGTGCTGTAGATATCTGCTGGTATCTGTCAGTTAATTAAAGCTGAGTTTTCTGAAGACGGTGATTGTTCTTCAGACAAATTATTATGATTTTTTATCATCTGCCATTATGATAATTCTGTAATTTTTTTTTGTTGTGTGACAAGTACTCAGTCATCCCCTCTAATATTGCCTCATTTTGTTTTAATAGCTGAGCTTTATGTAATGTTTTATTGAAATGCATGCCAGTGCCTGCCTCTATCTGCACATGTCCAAGGTTTGTGCAGTGGGCCCTGATGATGGTCAGACTGAATGATAGAGCAGCTTCTGCTGCTCTCTTCCACAAAAAAGAGCCCTCCCCAAGATCCTCCACACCACCAGTAGTGGGAAGCATCCAAGGGCAGGAGAAATCCTGTAAGAGAAGAGTCAAGGTTATCCTCACTTGACAAGTGAGAGCCAGGGAGGGCAGCAAGGGAGCATATGGCTTCTTCTCTAGGCCCTTTCCCTTCTTCATAGCCCTCCTCTGGATGCTCTCCAATAGCTTTATGTTTTTCTTACACTGTGGCACCCAGAACTGCCCCTAACACTCGAGGTGAGGCTGCCCCAGGGCAGAGCAGAGCAGGACTATTCCCTCCCTTGCCTGGCTGATGCTGTCCTGGATGCCCCCAGGACAGGGGTGGCTCTCCTGGCAGCCAGGGCACAGGGGGTACCAAGTGGTGGGACATTCATGAGCTGTGTGCTCTTCATGAAACAAGGATCATGTGCTTGACCTGAGGGACATGCTAGGGGGTCTTCAAAATGCTGTGTGAGTCCTGATGAGGGACACTGAGCACCAGTATATAGATGGAAGGCAAATTTTGGTTATGAATCTGCTTGCTTTCCTGTTGAGGGGCCAAGTTATAAAAAAACTATTAGTCAACACTGTAATTGATGGTTTGATGGTAATTTGCAGCAGCACGGTACCATGAATATCAATTTTATTCAAAAGAACAGATAATGAAAACTTTTCATTTTGTAGTGACTCACGTGTAATACACTGCATTTCCTTTAATAGGAAATGATGTGCGTACAAAATCCATAGTTGCTATGATTAGTTGTTGCTGATCTTTAAAGATAAGAGGCAAAGTGGGGGGAAAAATTGAAAACTGTGTCAATTTATCTACAAGAAAGTTACTCAGATACCATAAGTAATGAGTCTCTGAATAAAAATGACTATAATGAATCACTTCCTTGAAGTATAATTTAGCTGTGTTTAGAACTCAGTAAGTACAGCTTTGAGGTCCTAAGAAGTATGCATTTCATGAAGGCAAGTGAAATTTCTTAGAGTCATTAAAAATTAGTTTCATCTCTGTAACATAATTGGTACTACATATATTCCAGTGAAGGATAATGGAGTTCGGGGCTTTTTGTACCCTTTGTGTAAAAAATAATGTAATCCCTGCAGATGCATAAAATCTGCTTGGCATGTGAAGCCAGTGCAGTGTGATGGCACTGTAGATGTGTTTTAAACTTGCAGGAGCAGACATTGGGTGGGAAGGAGGTTATGCAGTCAAGCACTTAATGTGTTCTGCAAATCTGCTTTCCTTACTATTCAGCTTCTGTGAAACTCCTCCTTAACTGTGGATTGAAACTACACCACAGAGAAAGCAGGGCATGATTTCACATACTCAATGATAGCAGAGCAGATACTTAGAAGATGTTCTGGAAGTTGCTTAGACTGCCATTCAGAAAGATCAGACTTGTCTTGCTCTGAGTACTTATTTTCACTGCCAGTTGTGAAAGACAAAAATCAACAAAATTTTAGCAAAAAACTTCAACTTAAAAAAATTATTGTGCATTATTACAGGGAGTTGCACATTACCACCAATAAATCTATGATTTTTTGTTACTGTTTTATGAAGAAAGAATATAATTCTGGGAACAGATGGTCACTTCACAAAGCAAGAAATCATTGTAATATCTCACTATTGCTGGTCTTTCTAAGTTACAATTGCTCTTCTGAGTTTTGGCCTCCAAAGACAGAAGTCAATGGAATTGAAGAATCATAAAATATCCTGAGTTGGAAGGAAGCCACAAGAATCAAAGTCCATGTCCTGGCCCTGCACAGGACATCCCTGTGAATCACACCATGTGCCTGAGACCATCTTTCAAACTGTTCTTGAATTCCACTGGGCTTGGTGCTGGAGAGCCTGTTCCAGTGTCCAACCACCCTCTGGGTAAAGAACTTTTTCCTTATATCCAACCTAAACCTTCCCTATAACAACTTCAGGCCATTCCCTTGAGTCCTGTCACTGCTCACCACAGAGAAGAGATCAGTGTCTGTCCCTGCTCTTCCCCTCACCAGGAAGCTGTAGACTGTAATGAGGTCTCCCCTCAGTCTCCTCCAGGCTGAACAAACCAGGTGACCTCAGCAGCTCCTCATAAGGCTTTCCCTCCAGACTCCTCACCATCTTCATTGCCCTTCTTTGGACACTCTCCAATAGTTTTATATCTCCCTTATCCTGTGGCACCCAGAACTGCCCCAGCACTCGAGGTGAGGCTGCCCCAGGGCAGAGCAGAGCAGGACAATCCCCTCCCTTGCCCGGCTGATGATGCTGCCCCTGATGCCCCCAGGACACGGGTGGCCCTCCTGGCTGCCAGGGCACTGCTGGCTCAGGTTCAACTTGCCATCGACCAGGACCCCCAGGGCCTTTTCCATGGCACTGCTCTCCAGCCTCTTATTCCCCAGTCTGTCTGTACATCCAGGGTTGGCCCATCCCAGTGCAGAATGCGGCACTTGCCCTTGTTAGGCTTCACATGGTTGGTGATTGTCCATCTCCCTTAATTTCTCGAGATCTCTCTGCAGGGCCTCCCTGCCTTCGAGGGGGTCAACAGGTCCTCCCAATTTAGTGTCATCAGAACAACTTTGATAAAAGATTTCTAATGCACCTTACTTACAGAAAATAACCCCTAATTTCTGAGTGTTTTTTCCCTTAAAAATCCCAAACAGCTTGGACAAGTCTGTATATGTTCCTCTATCAAGTCCTATTTTATCAGGCTCTTGGCTGATATTATCTTTAGAGCACAGTGCAAATAACATCAGGATTGTGGGTTTGATCCTAGTATGGAGACTATTCACTAAAAAGTTGGATTTGGTGATCCTTGTGGGTCCCTTTCAACTCAGAATATTCTATGGTCTGTGATTGCTCTATGTTGGTGGGTCCCGTAACAATGTTCCCCTTTCCATTGCCAAAAAACTCATGACAAACATTTTTCAGTTGACTGGTTTTTTTCAAACCCCTGAGGTCACTTCTCCAGGGGCAGATTTTTTCCCCAATACCTCCAGAACATTTCCATCTTCTCTTCTGAATATTTTTAGCAACAAAGACTTTGCACTCTCTATTAAATCTCTGCATTATTATTCACAAATTTCATTTATACCCGGTATAGATGGAAAGAAAAACCCCAACATTTCAGCTGAAGAATTATTGCAAGATTTTAAGTAAAAGAGTTTTCATTGTCAAATCTCAATGGATTTGAGATTTTTAAGGTAGGAAATTCAGCCTCCCTCTGGGCAACTCACTATGTTATTTTTTCTGAACAGCCACCCTGGATTTAATGTCAGCAATGGAGGAGTTGATTCATGTCCGGTATCCCTCTGTCTTTAAAGAGGTTTTTTTCAGTAAGAATTGCTGATTACTTCCTTTTTCTGCAAACATCAATTCTTAACAATAGGATCTTCAGTAGTTTCAGTGGTGCTGAAGAATTTTCCAGTCATTGCTTGAGTGTTGGCTAACTTACCAGTACAAGGCCTGTGGTTTTCTTTCTAAGTCTAGCACGGTGCTCTTGTGCCATGTGCTGTTGTGGTATCATGACTCCTTTTATATCACTTCCCTAAGAAAAAGTCAGTGGTGACGCCAAGTAAATTGGAGAGAAGGATTTTATGGGTGGATTGTTAGGTGGATGAGGATTGGCTTGACAGTTGCATCCAGAGTGTAGTGGTCACTCTACATCCAGAGTGTAGAGTCAATGGCTCAGTGTCCCTGTGTACATCAGTGACAAGTGCTGTCCCTCAGGGGCCTGCACCGGGACCAGTGTGATTTAATATCTTCATTAATGTCACAGATAAAGGGATCAGTTAATTTGCAGATGACACCTAACTGAATGGATGTGGTGACATCCAGAGGATCCTGGACAAGCTCTAGGAGAGGGCCCATGGGAATCTCATGTGTTTTAACAAGGCCATGTGCAAGGTGCTGCACCTGGGTCAGAGCAATCCTGGCACCAGCACAGGCTGGGGATGGACAGATCAGAGCAGCTCTGCCCAGAAGGACTGGGGGGTGCTGGGGGGTGAGAGGCTGGACATGACCCAGCCATGGGCACTCACAGCCCAGAGAGCCAAACGTGTCCTGGGCTGCATCCAGAGCAGTGTGGGCAGCAGGGCCAGGGAGGGGATTGTGCCCCTCTGCTCTGCCCTGGTGAGACCCCACCTGCAGTGCTGCATCAGCTCTGGGGTCCCAACACAGGAAGGACATGGACCTGCTGGAGTGAGTCCAGAGGAGGCCACCAAGATGATCAGAGGGATGGAGCACCTGTCCTATGAGGAAAGGCTGAGAGATTTGGATTTTTTCAGCCTGAAAAGGAGAAGTCTTAGGGGTCATCTAATTTTGACCTTCCAGTACCTGAAGAGTGCCTACAAGAAAGATGGAGAAGGACTTTTTACAAGAGTGTGTAGTAGACAGGAAAAGGGGCATGGATTCAAACTGAAAGAAGATAGGTTTAGATTAGATATTAGGAAGGAATTCTTTACTGTGAGAGTGGTGAGACAGTGGAACAGGCTGCCCAAGGAAGCTGTGGATGCCCCATCCCGAGAAGTGTTCAAGGCCAGGCTGGATGGAGCTCTGAGCTACCTGGTTTAGTGAAGGTGTCCCTGCCCACAGCAGGGGGGTTGGAACCAGATGACATTTAAGATACCTTCCAACTCAGGCTATTCTGTGATTTTAGAATTCTAGGATTTGATGTTTCCGATGCTGGGTGGTGACACCAACACTGCCAGCACTTCAGCAGGGCTCAGAAAACCCACAGTGGTTTGCATGAGGCTGGGGAAGGGATGTAGTGTCCAAGGATCCCCTACTGAGAGACCTGAGTCAGGGCTGCTTCACATCAAGGAGTAGCCAGCAGCACTTTTGTGTGTTTTCCTTGGAATGAAGTGAAACATTCCCACAATCCCCCTTTTTTCCGTAAATACCACCCATAGGGTGGATACACTCACCTGAGTCTGACAGTCCACCAAAAATATCCATATGTTAATGAGTCAGTCACAAAAACAGGGCTTCCAAAACCAAAAGATGGAAAGTCTGAGGCATCCTGTGGTTTTCACCCACTTCAGTCAGAGGGATTACCTCCAGAGCTGCTGAATAATGAAGACACTTGATTTTGAGTGAATGACTGTGAGATTAAGAGCCATAACTTAGAGTGAAGGATTTCAGGAATGCAGCTGGATTAATTAGGTTTCACTATTAATTGAGCCCTGGAGGAGGAACAGTTTGCTCTTGTTACTGCCAGGTATCACTCCCAGAAAACACACCAATCAGACCTTGCTCTCAAAGCTAGGACACAGCTCTAGTCCTGTGCTTGGGTTTCCCAGAGCTCTTCAAGGCTGACACTCCTTTCTGGAGACTCCAAAGGCCTGGAAAAATTAAATCTATATTTTTGTATCCTGGCCTTCATGGGTCAGCAGGACACCTTACCAAAAAATCAGAAAGAGGGAAGGTACCAGTAAGTGTAGTGCTGAAACTTATTCTATGTGGAGGTGCAAGCAACCTAGAGAAACCAAATGTTTGCTCAAAATTGTTCATGTTTTTTCAGCAATATGTATTCAAAATTTTCATTTCCAGAAAACTGCACAAGACTTAGGAAGTTTAATCAGTATGTTAAAAGACCTCTTCAGAAAAAATACGATGTAAGAACTCTTTGCCAACTCTTTGAATGTATTTATTTATGTTTGGATTTGTGTAAGGAAGTCTCATGCTATAAATTTTTATTAAAAACATGTCATTAGAAATAAATAGTACATTTATAGTCAGAAGTAAACCAGTAGTTTTTACGCACACTAATGTTGGTCTTTCTCTTACAAAACTGGAATTGTATTTCACCATCTTTTTTTGTTTGTTTGTTTATACTTGATATAAAAGGATAAAGCTGTTGCATGAAGTTTATATTTTTTATGGATTTCATATATCCCCAGACTAGGATTTTTGTCTATTTTCCTAATAATATTTATACAGGAAACATACCCTTCTACTCTTGCTATTGATTTTGGATATGGTAAATGAGCTTAAACATTGCAGAAAGAATATAATGAAAACAACAAAGATTAATACATTTGTTGCTTTTTCCTGCTTGCTGATGGAATGACTGATCTGTATGAAGAAAGAATTATGCTTATAGAAAGGCTTGACACCACCAGCTACTTAAAGGAAAAAATACATTATTATGGAACCTTATTTTCATTAGCTATGTGAAGATGTGTGTCCTGGTTTCTCAGATAGTAGGAAAGCAGAATTCCTCGATGCTGTTCTCCTTCCTTGTTTCTGTTTCCTGCAGATCCAGTTGATGATACTCAAATGTCACACGGTTGATGTGTTTGCCGCTGGAGACCATTCGCAGCACAGTGTTGTCACAGCCAATCTTCATTTGGGCTAATTAGGGAAAAGAGATACAAAGACACATTTATGTGAGCGAGAGTGAGGGAAAAGAGATATATAATGGTGGGAATTATAAATTATATGTTATGTATTATAAATATAATGATGTAATATTATCAGCCAGTGGTGATATTGCTGATTAACTTTTGTGTTTGTTAGTTTTGCTTTACAAGGCTTGGGTATTTAATCAAGTGTCCTTCCCTCATGCAAATGCCACTTCACATCTATGTGCTACTGTTAGATACTGTGAGTGATGGGTAAGGGTAATGGCACTTTATCCTGGAGATAGCCAAAATTACCGACATCAAAATGTTTCCTGTTAGAGGGATGAGCGGGTTTGTGCGTAAGAACATTCTTCACAGGAACAAAGGCATGTGAGAGTCCCACCAAGACAAACTCCAGGGGTAGTGCCAGTACATGGACTCACTCTGAGGGAAATCCAGTGTGTCACTAACTGCTGCTTTATACAAGCCATTTGAGTGGAGGCTTGGCAAAGCCTTTTTGTTTGGGGAACTTGGAGCACCTCACTCGGGGAGGAATCTGGTGTTACACCTGCAGCAGAAAAGGCCTTGGAAACACTAAGTAAATGAGAGAAAAGCTCCCTAACTAAGAATGTAACAATCTGCCTTCATTTGTTGTGAATTTCTAGACCTTTTTATGTGCTAACATTCTAATATTTATTTTTGTCATAGGACAAGAGTTTTTAAAATGTCTAATTTAGCCTTGTCATAATGATTACTAAAGGGGCAAATGAAAGTGGTCATGGGTGTGCTGTAACACACAGTCGAGCCACAGGCTTGAATAGCTTTACCTCTCATGTTCTGCTAGATGTGAAGTTCACCAGTCTAGCAGGAAGTCCAAATGTGTGTGTGGGTCTCTGCATGTCTTATTATGGTTAATTATTTTATTATGTGGAGGTAATTGGAAGAATTCTTACCGGACCCATGAAAGGAGTGACAGAGGTCAGCTAGTGGAAACATCTTGGATGGGTCTAAGCCAGCTCCTCCAAGAAGCTCTACAAAATCTCCCACTCCTGCACAGCCTGCAGATGGTTTCTTAAAAAGGCAGAGTCTAAAAGTTATTTACCATTCATTTTCAAAATGTAGCAGTTCTCCAGGCATTATTGCAGCTAACAATAGGTTTTAGAAATCCCCTGTGCCTAAAGCTGTGTGAAATCAGTTTCTCATCCTGAGCAGTGCTACCTTGATTTGACATTAGTAAGTTAATTTTCTTAAGGCATTCCAAAGAAAGACCTAAGTAGACTCTGAAAATTACTTCTAAGTAGATAAGGTGTTGATTCAACTGCTTTTAATGCAGATAAACAATCTGGTTCTGGATGCTTACACTTGTAATCAAAGTAATGCAGGCATGGGCTGCCTGTATGCCTACATTCAGCTGGCAGGCAGGAACTTCAGTTCCACAGTACCACACTTATTCATAAAAAAATGCTAAAATGCACCATTGTGGCAAAGTTCAGTTAAGGTAGAAATTAACAAAAAGAGTAGTTTATTTTTTTTTTTTAAACAATGGCTGACTGTATATTAGACCCACAATTTTCCTGAAATTAAGGCTGTTTGCCAAAAATATCTTGTATGGACACCTTGGGCACCTTTGGGCTGTCACCCCTATGCTGCTGTTTAAGTGCCTGGTTTCTTTACCTTCCTTTGCTGTTGTGCTTTTCTGCTCACCACTGAGTAAGTCAACTAATTCACTTGCTCATCTCTTAAAGCCTAGCTTGCCCAGACATTGGCAATCTCCTTGAAGAACTCAGGCTGCCAGACTCACTGGCAGGAGAAAAATTTCCTTACTCTATTCTTCTGGATATTTTGGAATTGGCACCTTCTTAGATCTCCCAGGCACAGGTATCACCAACAGCTCCTGTCTTCTTCTGTCAGTTTGTCACCAAGCACTAAATACCCCAGGTCAGAGCAGAGGATGCTCAGCAAGTGGAGCAGGCAATCAGCTATGAGCAGTTTGTATTTTGGCCATGCCCATACCTTGCTATCTGATGTCTCCTTTCTCTCTTCAGAGCGTTTGCTGCTTTCATTAATTTAAATACAGACAGACAGCTCTCAGGAGAGTGCTCCTTTCTTTATCATGAAATCCTTACCCTTTGTTATGGCAAGCAATCGTTACATTCATTAACTGTACTTTGCATAATTTGGCTGCCATTGCAACATTACAGAGACAATAGCGGCAGAGACAGCCCCAGCTCTCCTCTCTGGGAGAAACCAGAGCCTCAGCATGCACACAAACAGTCCAGAGCACACATGCCTTAGCAGCCAGTGCCACAGCCTATCCCTGCTTCACCCCTTCCCTCTTTTGCATCCAGAAAAATTGCACATGCTAATATTTTCTTAGGAAATAAATAACTTACCTTTAAAAAGAGACCATTTAAATGTCCCAGGATAAGATCAGATATTTTTATCACCACTGGGTAGATTATGGAGAAGCTGCAGTTTCTGTGCTGGTGAGGAATGACCATGGTAAACCTTCCTGAGGGAGTCTGAGAGATGACATTGCAAGCTGGGACACAGGAAAAGGTACAAGAAGTTACTTGTCCAGTCATCACTGCATGTAGCAAAACTATGTAATTCCAGTACCAAAAAAGCAGAGATAATTTAATTACTGTGAGTTACAACCAAATGCTGATACAAAATGTGTGTGGCATTTTCTGAGGTTCTTGCACAGCATATGTTCCTTAAAAGTTCCCTCCCCATTGTTTACTACATAGCATGAGGTCTGGCAGAACCTGAGGGTGAAGCAGTCAATAGAAGAGCTCACACCTGTAATCCATACACTAGGGGCTCATGCTGTCAAGGGTTCATACAGCTTGTCATTTTGAAGGAGGCTAAATATGGGTGGAGGGAGGGATTTTGTTTAGCTTTGACAGCTTATTGCCTGATATTGCCAGCAACCCCCTAAATCCTATTCTGCTCCTCTTAACTGGAGTTCCTTACCTTGCAAAATATCTCACTGAAATGAGAGCATGATTTTATCTTTAAGTTCAAACTTAAGAGTTCAGGTAAAGGAGTAACTTACTGTCTATGTGAGCAACCCAAGGGATCCTTGGCACAGATCTGGGTCCTGCAGCTGCTTCAGCAGGATGGTGAAAGAGACCAGCCACCTCCAGCAGCTGAATACAATTATCACACCTATGGGCATGAAGCTGCACCAGAGTGGAGACCCAGCTTGCAGGCTCAGGTCTGAATAACTTGGAGTAAGGACAGGGCAGACATGCTGTCACCTTCTGGTTTTTATTTTATTTTGGGTTTGGTTTTTTTTTTTTGTTTGTTTGTTTTTTTCTGGTCACTTTGCATGGTTAGGACAATTATTAAATGTCCTGCCGTCTCTGGAAAAAACAATTTAAGTGAGGTACTGGAACAGGTTGCCCAATCAAGTTGTGGGTGCCCCACTGCTGGAAGAGTTCAAGACCAGGTTGGATGAGGCCCTGGACAATCTGGAAGCGTGTGGAATTCCTGGTCATGGTGAGGGGCTTGAAACAAGGGGATCTTTATCATCTCTTTCAACCTAAGCTGTTCTATGATTCTATGATAATTTGTGCCTTGCCAGCTCAGAGGCTTAGGGAAACAACTTGCAGATAGATCCTTGTGCTCTCATAACTATATTCAATACACTGATTTTACTGTTGAACTTTTTCAAATATTTTTTCCTCATTGTTCACCCAGATCTAGAAAATGCTGAGATTGAAGTTGCTAAATTAGTACTATTTGCTCTAGCTAAATGTGTTGGAACATGCCAATATTAGATTGGGAGGGATCTTATTTGAAAGAAAGAGCCTTATGGTCTCGAATATTGAAGGCTGTGTGAACTCTTAGCTCCTTTTCTTTTCCTTAGGACACACACTGGGCCTGAATGGCTCCACCTGCCTTACTGCAGCCATGTCAGTGCAGGTAACCACAGCGAGAAAGTTCAGTGCAAAACAACACATTCTTTTTGCTTCCTGCCCCAAATTCAGGCCCCTTTGGTGGTATGAAATGCAGACTTACGGAAGAGATTGCTGCTTTTCTTGACAGTGACAGTAAATCCATTGCCCGGTTGCTGGATCCTGAAGAAGATCATTGCCACGTTCTGTGAGGATCTGATGCTCCTCTCAATATTCCCACTTTCACAGAAGTCTACATATCTTTGAGAAGTGGTGAGGGGATGGTCCAAGGAACTGGGAAATTTCTCTCCCTTGAGTATCCATCCATCAAACACCTACAGAGGTTCAATAATTTAAAACAAAGCTTTTGCTTATTGCTCTGTTAGCAAAGAACAGGAACATGAAGTATAACAAACAGTCTTTACTTTTGTCACCATATAACCTGTTCAAAGCCACAAACTGAAACCAGAAATTCTCTGTATTTATCAATTTCCTAACATTTAACTAATTATGCATGCTTCAGCTGATGTTTAGAAAAGGGATTCATATAACATTTAATGTTGTTTTTATCTCCTTCAGGTGACAATTTTTGTTTTTTATTTTTTGAGGGAAGTATCTCTTTTTGCTTAAGCATCATCACATTCTTTTTTTTTTTTTTTCTTCAATTTCATTGTTACTATGAGAAGTTTTTGACCAGCTTGATTTGAGAGCCACAAGAAATGTAAGTAACTTTTTCAAACTCTAGGCATTATGTCAATTGATCTGGCCTAGAATTTTTCCACCATCTATGTTTTACAGCTTGACATTAATGATCCTGGTGGCCTTCCAGAGATATTGGAACATAAAAAAACTTTGGAGAGGAATTACTGGCAGAGGTATTGCTCTCACTTGTGTCGGCTCTTTTATCTCATCCTAACCACTAGAAAGCAAAACAAATCCTGCATTATTTGTCTGGACCTTAAGCATCAATTTTTACAAATCTTTCCTTTATAACAAAAAAGCAACAATTTTCCATCACCGTCTTCAGAGAAATGTGTCAGAAGTAGAAATATGTATTAGGTCTAGCATAAATATGCAGTTGCCTGCCTTGCTGTTTCAATTCCCTCCTAGCTGCTCTCACATGGTAATTTCTTAAACACTTCAGTCAATACTCCTAAAATTCAACAAGATTCAGCCGTCTCTTCAGTCAATAATTCTGATGTGAGTATGCGGGTCTTCCTGATGAAAAAAACGTCAGGATCTGTCTCTGGATTTGCCAGAACTGTAAGTTTCTTAAGTAATGAGATGCAGGTGCTCAAATCACACAAGGGAAAAGCTGCCTGTATATATATATAGCAATATAACAGAGAAGTTTGGGACACCATTACCAAAGAAAGGAAAGCTCAATAAAACATTAAAAATATCTTGGCATTTTTCTAGCCTCCAGGAGTGACCACAAGTCCAGGTACAAAAGCCTTAGACCCACAGAAGACTGAAATCAGTCTCCCTGTAGCCACGAGGGGAGACATCTCAGCCAAAGCATGGAATGAAAGGACAGAATTCTCCAGGGTAAAGGGAGTGGGAGACAAGGAAAGGGCTAAAGTGCAGCTTTCCTCCTTCTCCCTTTCCCTGGACCTCAGCTTGCCACTAGATGGGATGTGGTTTGTACCATGCCTTGCCAGTTCAGCACAAACGGCAAAGGGCAAGGTGCGGGGAGCCAGGGACCATCGAGCCTCCCCTTCTCTCCTTGACCGAGGTCAGATCGTGGGGAATGCTCCTGCCTGCCAGAGAAACATCCTGGTAAAGTTTTTTGACACTGGAATATAAATGGCTCTGAGTCATAAGCCTCTTTCTGTTCAGAGCCAATGTCCTGAAAAGTTCTAGCAGGGAAATTTTAAAGAAAGCTTGCAATGATCCACTCACTATTAATCTGATGTTAAGTGACCTGTGAGCAGAGGTCACAGAGCAATAGCTGCGATCCAGAGATCTGTATCATTATCTGAAGGGCTCATGGGATTCACAGTGCAATGAGAAAATTTTACTGAAGAAATTTTCAGCCTCAGGGAGGAGAAAGAGCCATCCCAGAGGTGGTTGCTTTGCCTGCTCTGTACACACAAACACACACACAGATGTGCACACACACCAAACACCTCACAAGTCAGAGGAGAGCAGAGACTGGCAGCTTCTCACCTTCAGGAAGTCACCCCCTTGGCAGTCGATGTTCACAAAGTCGTAGTGTATTGTGATGAGCTCCTCGGGCTCCCCGATGAAGAAGGTTGCGCAGTGCAGCTGTGGCTGGTCCGCGGTGAAGGTGAACTGCCCCTCTATACTCAGCATGTCAATGCACCCTGCGGAAGCGGGGACAAAGGGCTGCTGCCTCTGCCTGCTCCGGCAGGGAGGGAGGGAGACTCCGTGCCAGCTCCCACCGTGCAGGGAAGGAGGGGGATAGGAGAGACGCCCCGCACTGGGATCCGGCTGGCACGGAGAGCCAGCTGAAGCAATTAGGAGCCGGCTGAGCATCAGAGGATAAATAGCAACTCACGTTCGTGAGCGCAAACGTGCGACGGGGCGATGCAGGGGGATGGCGTGTCAATGCATCTCTGGGCAAAAAACTCTGTGTATGTGTGTGTGTGCACAAGTACTCTATTCTTTCAGATTCCTCTCTAATCACAGCTGCTACACCTGCCCCACCCCTTGGCAATGTGACCCTGCCTGGGGACATGGATGTGGAATTCTACTCCAGTTATTTGGGACCATCAGTCACGAACCCCAACCTTCTGCCTCAAACCACAGGTTTCTGCACGTTTAATGCTTTGCCCTTCTTCTCTCTACTCTTGCAAAAGGCTCCTGCAGCTCTGTCATTCCCAATTAGCCCTTTGCCCTCCCTGAGGTACCCCCAGGATTCTCCCACCTGCCGGTAGTCCCTACCAGAGCACTAACGAAACTCACGGAGTGAACGCCGGTAGATCTGTCCTGCAGACAGCTCTCGCTTCAGATCTTCACTGAGTAGTAGGAAGGGGTCATCTTCACCAGCATCCCTCACCTGGTGAAAGATGGAGGGCAAAACCAGTCTGGGACAAAGTGAAATGCAGCCCTCTCCTTGCACCTCTCAAGAACAGGCACAGCACATTACATCCCTTCTCCAGAAACAGTGCAGCTGTGGAAGAGCTCAGGCAGAAAGCTGCCAACCTGCAGTATAGGGGAAATAAACCTGGCATCTAAGAGGTGAGCCCAGCACCTAAGTGCACTGAGAGCCTCTTAAATCCTCGGCAAAACTGCTGGCATAAATAAATAGAAGGGTGGTACAGAATACATGGGACTGTTGCACTGATGTTACCCAGGTGGAAGTTTAATGCAGGAGAAGTGGGAACAGGAAAGGTAGAGAGAATAAAGCACAATGCTTGAAAGCTGAGAGTACAAGTTAGAAGACAGCAGCTAAAAGCACAGCGAGATGTTTAATCATCAGCCCTATTGCTCACCTCTAGGTATCTGGTTTCTCCCTTGGAAGCTGCCAGGAAGATGAGAACGAGGTGGCACTGAAACTGGAAAGCAGACGGCATGCTGACACCTCCTCTGGCGGCCGTCCCCCTGCGGCCAAGTTTCTCCGGGTCCGTGCCGGTATGCAGGAGCCGCTGGGGTGTCTTGGAGCGACTCTTTTTATAGAGCTGTTGGGAGGGGAGGCACTTGGTCCCCGTACTGATAGGGTAACCCATGGTAACTGAATTCCTCTCGCAGTGACACAGTACGTGGGCATGACAAGGGTCCAAATTGCAGCCACAAATTTTCAAGACGGTTGAATTCCCCTCTCTGGCAGAAGTCTTTCCTACTTATCTGTCTGGAGGAATAGCTGAAAACCTCTGGGGAAAAGAGACCAACCCTGTGCATATGGGGGACTCATGCACTGTATTTATTTCCAGTTACTCCAAAGCGAGCAAAGAGGAGCATCCCTTTCTCCTCCCGGGGCAGTCCCGGGGTATTTGGGACCTGCAGGGCTTCCTGCCTCCCTTCTGCTGCTCTGTGACATGCAGCTCTCTGCAGTGCCTGTGCCAGGTGCTTCCCTCTGGCCAGGCCTGGGTGGGCACCCCTGTGTCCCAGTCAGGTTTGCAGCCTGTGCCAGCATCCCTCAGGGCTCTGCAGCAAGTGCACAGGCAAAACCAGACAGCTCTCCCCACCAGAAACAGCTTTCATACAGAAATTATGAAAATTTGGGGTTCCCAAGTGCATATTCGTCACAGAACTCCTGATACTCCTTCAGCCTTGATCCTCAAGTGAAACCTGAAGACCTTTAAAAGTTGAGCCCGTGAGTGAAAATTCATAACTCTGCAGAATACTAAAAATCAGGAATTCAGCAGAAGTATTAGATGTAGGGTATACTCTTGTTTTCCCCTGACCAGGATGAACCATCAATACTCTGCAGAGGGTGACTACCCTTTCCCCACCTCAGGCTTCTTACTAATGTGTCCTTTTGCTCTATGCTTTCATGTCAAATGTCACTTTGGTTCAACAAAGCAATAATATGAGCAAGGCTTGCAAAGTTTAAAGTTTGTTGCTCCTGATTTCATTGTGAGGATTTATAGACATCAGAAACATTTGCTCATTGTTTCACACAATTTGTTGGTTGAAAAACAAATAAATAAATATTATTCTGTCTACACACTTGTGGCTCTGACCTTATTATGATGTAATTCTTATCTTACAGTTGCTTTATTGTAACCTATAATACTGTTCCATATCTGCATGAAACTTCTGTGATTTTTTGAGAAAAAAAATTACTGAGGAAATGGAAAACATTATTTTTGAACTTTGGCATCAGGTTGGATTCAAAGGCTGCTAAAATTGCTTTGTAGAAATGAATAATTAATTACTGCATGAAGTGAGACTGAATCGATTCTCTTCATGTGCTTACCTTGATTTGTTTGAATATTGTCATTTTAGGCAAGGATTATCAGAAGATTATACAAGGGAGTTTGAAATCTGAAATCCATTGAAGGTCCTTGGGAATTACAAACTTTGTTGGAAAACTGCAGGGTTTAGTCCCAGTTTGCATTAGAGGATGGCTGGAAGGTTAATCAGGAAGGTGAGAGGTGCCTTGGAGACCATCAGGATCAAAAGGGCTGCAGAGGAGCCCAGCCTTACTTGCTAATCTTTTGCTCACTCTCTAAAGAGACTGATAAGGTTGAAATTATAGCTTGACCCCTCCACTCCCCTGCTTAGAGGCATTTTGCAGAATCCAATCCCAGGTTGTGGCTGTAGTGTCCCAGTTTGCCCTGCCAGTCCCCAGCCTGTACCTCAGACCCTGAGTGTAGAGGAATATTCAGTGCAGGGAGCTCGGTGTGCAGCTGCAGTGAGAGCTGCAGATTGAGCTCTGTGGGGCAGGAGTCCCAGACCAAAGGAAGAGGCTGTGAACTGCTGACCTTTTGAATTCCAGAAGGCCCAGGGACCTGTGGCACCAGCCAGGTGACCAGACACTTGGAGATGCAGCAAGAGTCAAGGACTCAGCTGGAAGATCGCAGACTTTCACACACATAGACTCTGAGGGTATAAAAGCCCAGGCATTCCTTTGTTCAGGGTCCCTCTCTGGAGGCACCGGCTTGAGATTTTTATTCTGTTGCTGCACCATTATAAAATTACTTGAAGGAGACAGAGATCTGAGGCTCTGCTGTGGGAAGCCTGGATTTGAGCCAGTGAGGAAAGCTGGTCTGCCTGTGTGAGTGTGGGATGTGTAGGGAGTTGGGTGGGGACCTGTCAGCTCCCTGGAGCTGCCCACTGTGAAGGGGCTTGGGTCCCAGCAGTTAAAGTCTCTGGTTGTGGGAGTGTGACTGCCTGAGTGCCTCTTGAATGGTCAGGCTGGGACATTATCTTGCTGTGAGTCCTTGAAGATCTCCAGTGAAGGACAGAGTGTTTGATAGTGTGTGAATTCGTTACTGAAGATTTCCAAAAATTAGTGAAGGACACACGGCACTTCAGCTAAAATATTATGACTCTATTAAACCAAATGTGAGATGATCTACTCAGAATGAAACATACCAAGAGTGATGTCACCACAGTTTAAACTCCTGCCTATGAATATCTGAGATCTGGGCTTAGGACAACATTCACCAGTGGAGATGCCCAGAAAAGCAGGAATCCCCACAGTCTGGAGGACATCCCGGCAGATCAAGTGGGGGGACTGTCCTTCTCCAATAAACAAGGTCGTGGGAGGAGCAACAGGAGCCACCTCCATATCTGTTGTAATTTATTGCTCACACAGGGCCAATGGTGACTTTGAATTTCCTATGCAGCACCTTGGAGTTTGTTTTGAGTGTACAAATATTCTGTGTAACATTGGTGCAAAAGCTGAACTCAGACACCCTTTGCTGTTGATGTGGAACTTAATTTAAATGGAGCTGCTAAGCTGGGGTTTTTTTTCCACTTTTCAGCTCTGGGCTCAGCAGGAGCTGATGTAGCATGATGACATCCTGACCAGGCTCATCCCAAAGCCTCCCAGTGCCTGGGGCAACTCTGTGTCTTCAAACACAGGGCTGTTCTCAGTCCCCAGTCTCATGCGCTTTCCTTTGTGCAGCTCTAATGCTTGGGGAAGGCAAGTAATTGAGATGGGATAGGGAATCACACGCAAAGAGATGCAGCTGCTGCTGCTGGCTGGGGCTCTGCTGCCTCAGGTGGGGCTCAAGCAGATAGAGCCCCAAAAGGAAAGAGGGGGTTCATCTCCCAGCCGTGCATCCCACTTGTCAGAGGGTGAGAGAGAGTGTGAGGCCATCTTCTCACTCAGCTCTGCTGCCTCCTCAGTGTATCACAGGTTCCCCTCTACCCTCCCTTTGCCTGCTTGCAGCACTGCTTTTGTTAAAAGTCACTTGCAGAAACTGAGATTTTCAGGAGATGAGAATGTGACTAACGAAGCAAAGAAAAATCACTTTGAACTGGGTTCAAAACACCCCTGCAGCATTTCAGAAGGGAAAAGCACCTTCAATGTGATACAAACCCTTGGTGGATGTGGAGAGTGTCATTTTTCTTTCATAGAGTTGAGTCATGATAACACCCTGAAGGACAAATTTTTTTGTTAATATCAAATTGTTTAACACAGTAAAATGCATTCCCCAGTGACACCCTACCACAGGCTAAATAATTCAGTTGATTGGCACCTTGATCTGCTGACAACTGTAATTTACCCTGGGAGCAGCCACTTTCCCTGGCAGAAATGATGGGGAGCCGTGGTGCTGGTGAGAGTCTGGGCTGGGTGCAGGGCATCACTCGCTCTGCTCTGCTGCAGCTCAGGGTGGCATTGTTTAGGCACCCCAGCCTTTGCAGAGCCTGGGGCTGTTAAAGCAGTGCTCATGGGTGGGCTTTTCAGGAACATGCTTTGGAGGACCTGCCTGCCCCACTTGTGCTCAAGGCTTGTAGGTGTCTTGTCAGCTGTTATAGAAAAGAAGAAATCCTGACTATAGTAAGAAGTGGAGAAAATAAAGCTGAATAAAGACAGTAGTGAAACAAACTCCATTTACCCTCCCCCACAGTGTTCAAATCATTCTCTGTCCTACAATACAGATGGTAAATGGAGCTTCTTGTCCTAAAAAGTAAAAGTAGTTGTTACAGGAAGAACACGCATGAAGTGCTCGGTAGTGAGATTCCTTAGCAAGAAGTGCCTGAGCCACAGACACTCCTTAGGGATCCCTCCCTGTAGCAAAGAGGGGCCAGGTGTTATGAACCTTTCTGCTCTCAAGAAAGGTCCTGTGGGTACCCAGCTCATTAATACAGCTCTTCCTTTTCCTCAGCTGCAACCTGACTTCTTACACAAGCAGCTGAAGCAGACCAAACTTCTGTCTGCCACTGGGACCTTAAACATGAGTTAATATTTCCTGTATAGACACAATCCCAAGCAAGCTCCACATCACAGGGATCAGCCTGGCTGCTGCATATCCCATGGGGGGCTCCTCTGCTTGTCTGTGACTGGTGGTTTCATGAACTGAGCACAGCAGCAGTGAGACTGGTGAACTGCTTCAGTGAAGAGGAGCAGTCCTGCCTCAGGCACTGTCGTCAGCTGTTCATGCTGACTTCTCACTACTGCTCAGTGATGGCTGAAGAGATGACCTGTGGGGTCATGCACAGTGTGAGACATCTGACTGGACTTTAAACTTCATATTGTGTCAGCTGCTAAACATTGTGCTGAGCTACATTTATTTCCCTTATGCTCTTTTCCAGTGTAACTGAGAATTCATTCAGGGTTAGCTTTTCATTTCCTTCACAGTGTCTGGGAGACATAGTACTAGTCATTTCTGTCTTTTTATCATGTGGCTGCAGGTCTCACACCAATATCAGTGTCTGTGAAGAGTAGGAGATTGCTACACATCACTTGTAGTTTATTATACACATTCAAATGTTTGTGAATCCTTCAGGATATTGTTTTTGAAAAATGGGATCGGTTAGCCCAGAGTAAGGTGAGAAAGAAATCTATTGTCTCTATAGTGTCACAAATGCTACAGTGAAGGCTAAATTTTTTGCTAAATCACAATCAGTCACTGCTTTGAAATAACACCACAGAAAAGAAAGCAAGGGGAAGATTGTACAGCAAATCACAGTCCTGAAGGCCATTAGGAAACCATGTCCTTGATACAGACGTGCACAAGATTTCGCTTCAAACTCTGTCTGAGCCAACATGTAAGAAGCTCCTGTTCCTGGCCCAGTTTAAGCACCTGGACTATGGACATACAATAAGAAAGACAGAAGTCAGCATGACTAAAGTTAGTAAATCAGCCCTGTCAATAGTTTGATACGTCCTTTTTGCAAGAACCCAATCAAAGTGCAATGACAGCTGAAGGAGAGCATTTTCAGCAGCAGAAATGCAAAGTCTGAGATCACATTTTGTGCTTCAGTCCTTTACTCTTGTGTTTGTTTCAGTACCAAGCAGCTGCCCCAACAGTCCATGACCCAACCTGAGCCCAGGACTCTTCTCTCTGTAATCAGTGGGCATCTCCATCACTGATTTGTGTTGCCACCTGTCTGCCTCAGCTTTGTGCTGGGTATGACAAGCCTCTTCCAAGCCTCACCACACATCTCTCTGTAACACCACTTCTATTACTTCTGTGTGTGTGTCTAAATTGGCTTTAAATAGAGCTGAACTTTCCATAAGGTGAAGTAAGTGTAGCTTGTTAACTCTGGGCAGTTTGACACAAGAGATGGCGTGATTTGTCACGTTAAGTGGTTTAGAGGGATGACAAACGCATGTGATTTATGAACTGAAAGCCTATCAGCATCATGCAGGCTTGATGATAAGTGTTGCATTAACTCTATTTATGGCATTGTCTAAAAACAAAGATTGTGAAAGTCGCAGTTTAGCGGGTTACAAATAATCAAGCAATCATTATATTCAGACACCGAGATTACCGTGAGGGCGGCTATCACTACCAGCTCTGCCTGTGAGTCAACCAGCATCTACACAAAGCACTCAGGGCCAAGAAGTGGGAGAAGAGTTTTTTTCCCAGGAAGGAGGAAAGAGATATGAGAATGGGTGACTGGAAAAGGCACATGCCATCGCTCTGGTGTTAGAAGAGGATGTTTGTTGAGCTGTTTGATTTTATCATGGACCTTCCTCCTCTGTGGATCCTCTAAACAGAATCTCGGCCCTCGAGGGCTGCTGCAGGAGGGCCTCGACACCAGGGCTGCACACAGGTGTCAGCATGGCCCCCAGGCAGCCTCTTTGATCCCATCATATTTGCCTTTGCAGCTGCAGCAGCTACTCTGATCAGTACCAGTGCCCTTGCAGAAGAACAGCTTCCTTTCCAAAATATGGCACAGTTACTGCATCTAGACTTTGCTTGGAAGTGTAACCCTCATGGCCCAGGTCACATCCTGTTCTAGATCTCCTTTCCCACAGCTGCAACTTCCTCCCAGTGACCCTCCCCAAAGTAACAGCCCCTATTCCTCCTCTCCAAAGTTTCTTCTTCATATTGGGGCTACTAGAATATTTGTCACTCAGTTTTTAATGCTGAGCTAGTTTATTACACAGAATATAATTTCAGATGTGTTGGGAATCTCTGTATTTCCACATATCATGTTCCAAAATTTGTTTAATCTCTGAAGTACAAACTTTATCTTTGACAAAGCAGTGCTTTCATAAGTGATATTTTAAGATGCTTAGGGTTTTTTTTAATCCAAGGAGGACAAGTATTTCTTAGCTGAAGTGGCTCTCCCTGAGGAGAATCTTTCTCATCTAGGAAAAACTGTAATTCAACACAATTCTGTTACACATCACAGTAATGGACCCAACTTCAGAAACACTGTGAATTGTTACACAATTCAGGCAGTCAGTATGAGTCAGATAAGAGATGTCAGCATACCCAACATAATGGTATATTTATCCTTTCAACTACTCCCTCTGCGTAGTCCTTTATTTTTCATGTATGTGACTCCTTACCAGTTATCCCAGTACTGTGCAGCCTGCAGTGCCAGTTTGATCAGTTAGGCTCCAAACACTGCTAGGTGAAAGTACAGGAATATTTTGTGTCAGTGTAAAAATCACATATGTTGAAGGACCTTGAGAACACCTGGTCAGCATTTTACCACCTCCTGAAGTCTAAAGGCAGCTTCACCTTTGCTAGCAATGTCACAGAGCATCTTTAGCTCCAGTGCAGTAATGGACTTCCTCATTTCAAACATAAACTGCTCTCCTTCTTTCCAATACTACTCCTGGGGCACCAAAAATGACCAAAAAAACCCCCTCCCCTGAGAGAGAGGCTTTTCCTAAAACTGCAGAATTAGGTCATTAGTGCAAGGGCAAAACCAGTCTTGCTTTCACCCACCAAAGGCATCAATAATTCAATGGGATGGAGCCCTGCAGCCCCATTTCTCATCCAGACACGTTGCTCAGCCACAGGGATCTGTTTGCTACTGCCACTTGATGTCCCCAGCCAGAGCTGAGGAATTGACATCTTTCTGCAGCATTCTCAACTTTTCACCATTTTTCAACTCCCTAAAAATAACCTTAAGTAGTGCTCCAGGTGGTTCAGTTGCTTTTCTGCCCTTTATAACTATATGGCAGGATCTTTTTCTTGCCATAGCTTTATTCTGTAGCTCTTTTCTGAGCTCATGCAACTACTGGGAATGTAAAGTTAAAGCAATATGTGGAGTTTTAAGGCAGGGTCCCCTGACAGATGTTTGAAAGCTATTCTATGATGATTGCTCTGCAACCCATGCAGTCAAACAGAACCTGAGGGGACAGCTTAGAATTTAAAGCAAATGCATAACAGGAACATTTTCCACTGATTTTCCCCCAAAGATCTGGGCTCTGAGAAACTACTCCTTCTGTCTTCCTCTTTGCTGTCTTGTTGCAATATTTGCAGTTTTACAGACATGTCCTTATTTAGCCAACCAGCTTACAGAAACACAGCTTTCCATTGAAGGCTAATTTAGAGTCTCAAGCACATGTTCTCAGCTGCTGCAAAATTATGCCACTGAGTGCAATGGGCTCTGTCATTTTACATCAGCTGAGAATCTGCTTGCAAGGGCAAAATAAGTGGATGCAGCTGCAGTTCTCTTCCTTGGGAGTTGCCCCTTATACACAACTGATTGCAGGTGGCTGAGAGTTGGTATTTAAAAAGGACAAGTTTTTTGGTGTTTCTTTTTTTTAAAAGATTTCTGCTGAAGTTCATTCATGTGCTCTCTTCGATGGCTAACCAGGACCTACAGCCCACAGTCCTCCAACTCTGAGGAAAGGATATGGACAGAATTCATTTGGAAAATGGATTTCTAGATCATAAATTAAACATTCTCTCTCATGCCATATCATGTGGCAGAAGAAAGATAAAATTGAAAATGTGACCCCTTTTTTCTTCAAATAATACAGTGCTATTCAACAGACTTAATTATCCCTAAAGACACATGTAATAATTGATGGCCTGTCAATCAAAGCCCTTATTAGACATGCACATGATGTCACATCACAGTCTAAATCTTAATCTAAATCTAAATCTTCCTGCCAGTCAAAGATCTTTATATAGATTAATCTGACTTCAGATACAAGTTTTGTGTGTGACCTTTGACCCAACCTTTTCAAGGCTGTGATCAGAGAGGACATAGATCTTTTATGTGTGCTGCTGAGCTGGTATGATGGACACTGGGCTGTCCCTGAGAGTTTTTCTCCTGGCCCTGCTCTGCTTTATGCTGTAGCATGGAGCCTGGAAAAGGGGTCTGCCTTGGGTGGCTGAGGGACCTGGGGTGGATCTGCACTGCTACAATTGGCGGAAAGCAATTAATAACATTACTGGCTACTGGAAACATCACCTGCTCTGCTGAGGTTTCCTGGAGTCAATTCTCTTTCCTTTCCCACAACCTCAGGCAACTTTGTCTCTCGCCTTTACAGGGAGAAAACAGTGTTGTGGAAGATTATTTTCCCATTGTGCTTCCACACCTTCCATTGAAGAGAGGGAAAGGTGGTGCCTTCCTACTGGGCCCAGCTGGTAAGTCACAGGTTGCAGGCACAGCTCCATTACAACTCTCTTGTCTTCATGATGGTGTCATACACAGCTCTTTGGGATTGGTAGCTGGACAACAAGTCTGAAGAAGTTATAAATTTACTAACAGGTAATGCGTCAAGCTTTGTGTTGCCAGTTTCACTGGCACTTCAAGTCTCTTGAACTGAAATAAAAGCAAATGACAGAGGCTGAGGCTTTCACGATAGCAGAATTTATCTTCTGCAAATCTGCTCTTTAGATGTCAAGCAAAGCAATTTTACAATATATAGAAAAGATCTTGTCTGGCATTGTTGTATTTTTATTGGTCTTTGATGTAACTTGAAAATATTAGGCTATATTTTGGTGCTCTATTTTATACAGGTTTTTCAGACAGCCTGATAAAACAAATGGCAAAAATGATTGTAATTAGACATAATTTCTAAAACTGAGGCACTCTAGAAAAAGCCACAGAGCAAGCTTGATTTGCATGTAAAACTTCAAAGTGCTTCCTAGATTCATGAACTACAGAAAGACTTGAAGTCAGCAGGAAAATGTCAGAAAACACTGAGAAAAAAATCCTGCCTTCAGTTTTGAAGGAGAGAAGGAAAACCCAATATGTTCACATCTGCAGGACATAGTGTTCATAGTGAGGTTGGCCTTGCATGCACCATTTTGCATGGTCAGTGTAAGTGGTTTCAATGCCGTTTTCCTTTCTGAGGAGTGCTCACAGTTTTTTCTGGCTCAGAGGCAATTCAAAACTTTCAGGTGATCTTCATGAATCTGTCTGGGAAGCGATGTCTACTAATGGCGCATTAATTGGCTCCTGCAGGAGAGGAGTGAGAGAGGGCCACTGGTGCAGTGGGTCAGTCCATAGTTAGCCCAGGAATAGGATGGCAAGCCTTACCCATGGCAAGCCTTACCCCAGGGCCCAATATTGTGTGAAGGCTTTGGGGGTTTGAGCTTTTGAATGTGTTTTGTGCATTTTCTTACTTTTCTGCGTGGTTTCCAGTCTTTGTACAAAAGGTTTCTTCTGACAGAACTGACAGAGTTTAACACTTGTCCTTGCAGTTAAAACAGCAACAAGAAACACCTAACAAGGCAAGCTAAAACCAGTGATTTATGAGGTTTTATTAAACTTTGTTGGAAAAAAGATCATTTGAGTCATTCTCCTCTGATTCACCCACAGCTCATGTGCAAGTAAGCCCTTTCCACACAGGAATTAGGATGCACACAATCCCGAGTAAATTCAGCTGCTGAGATGGCTCCATTGGCCCTCTCCATCACAGCAGAGACTCTTTTTCTGCCTGACTCCAGGGCACATTGTTGCTGCCATCTGCGACCCAGCATAATTCTGCTATGCATGTGGGCTGCTAAATGTACAGGGGCTCATCAGGGATGGGCAGAGAAAGACGAACTTTCTGAAGCCTCTTTCCAAAAAGTTTCTTTCTCAAGTGTTTTCAAGAAGAAAGTTTTTTTACTGTGATAATCTTACTCCTTTTAGCTTGGAGCTGAAGCTTGAGACTGCTCTTCTTTCACTTCCCCTCGTGGCTGATACTTTTGCCATCCTGGTCCAACACTTGCAATGATATTGAGGTGCATGTCATTAAAGGGGACAAACAGTTGTCCAGTTGTTGCCAGTTCTACTTTCATACTTTCTACCATGTTGGTCTAGAAGATATTTTGTGAATCCTGTATAACTTTGTCACTGTGGCTCTGTCTCTATTGTAAAGTTTGCCTTTTTCTGGGGTAACACCATTTGGCGGTGGCCCCTTTCTTATGATGATGTCTGCCCCTTGTTACATTCATTACACCCTGTAGAATCTCATGCTTATAACAGATTACATATTCTTAATCATATATAATTTCATACAAATGTGCACTTTACCAAGTGATGTTTGGAGGTCTGGGAAGGAGAGACAAGTGAACTACATTCCTCTAATGTTTTCTAGCAAGGCACATCTTCATTGGGGAGTCTTTTTTTAATAACCTCTTACACAGACAGAAAATCTTCATTTAATTCATATGCCCTTTATTATAGTTTGAAATTACAAACAAAATAACAAAGAAATAAGAGAGCTCTCCATGCAAGAAAAAAGTCACAATATCCTGCCTCTGAGGATTTGCAGGGCTTCAGAAGTATGCTTAATTCAAACAGTAGTGTGTAAATACTCTTAATTCAACCCAACAGTGAGCTAACACTGGAAGGGGTTGGTCTACTCTTTGCCTGCCAAGGGATCCAGGGAACCCCGGCTTCCATACAGGATGGGAGTCAGTGTAAGATGAAATAATCATGTTTCCACAAGATGACTCACATCACAAAGTTGTACCCTGGAATTCCATCATTAAATCCTCCACAAATGGTCCTCTAAAAGGCCTCATTTTAACCATGCCAGAGTAGTGAAAGCAGAAGGCATTTACACATTTCCCCCAAAGACCCAGTCCTTCCATCAGCCCTCTGAGCAATTTGCTGACTAAATCTTCTAAGTATTTGAATAATTTATGATATGAATAAATTCATTTATGCCAAGTGAAGAGGTTGACTATTGGGATGCAGTAATGCCAACAGAACAAAATTGAAGCTGGAAACATGGAGGAAATGAACCCGTAACAATGGCAAGCTCAGGCAGCAAGAGACAGCTGTGACCACATCTGAAATATGAGTGGGGGGGAGAAGCATCTAAAAAAGGTTTTAGAATACTCAGAGCTGAGCTAAAAAGAATCTGCTGGTTTTGAGATTCAAAATAAGATTATTATAAAATGACTGAAAAATAAATTTAAAGTTTTATGTCTCATTCCAAATTTTTTCCATTCAGAAATTATGTAAGTAACATTCCCGTGCCTTCTACTTTCCACTTATATTGAAGAAATAGAAATCTCAGCTCCTGCCAAATGATCTGTCACCCCAAATCCTTGACCTGGGCAACTGATGAAGGCATGTTACGGATGTATGGAGTGCAAAGACTGGAAATATTAAAAGCCACATCTCAAGTAGTGTAAGCTGGCTGTGGTCCAGCTTACACCAGCTGCTGATTTGCTCCATAAATGTCTTAGAGCAGTAACAGTTGGAGGAATGATCATTTGTATTCACTAAACACCAGTGAGGGTTACCTAACTAGGCATGCTTTGCTTGCATTTGTGGCCAGGAGATTGTGGCCAGGAGATTACATAGAGGATTTTTAAAATTCCTCTTTCTTTAGCTGTTCTTCAAAGAAATCATTACATGCGACAGTCAAAGCAGCAACCAGAATGACAAATTCATTGAAATCCACTTCATTGTCCTTATTGGAGTCCAGATCGTTCATAATTTTATCGACCAGGAGGGGGTCCTTTTGTCCCTAGAGAGAAAGAAAAGTGACTTAGCTGTGCAGATCTTGAATGTGCAAATCTGACATGCCTGGCCCAACTGCTGTGTCATGAGGCTGGTGTTATTAAATAAAAGGCTGCATCAAATGTGTATCTGAACAGTAATACATCGCTAGTCACTACTACATCAGAAACTAAAGACAGTGCAGCCCTTAGAAGGAGTACAGGTACTAAATAGGCACCGAAATAAATCAAACAGATTTTAGGAGATACTGAGCATGGACCCCTTTTGTCAAGATGGATCTGTAAAGTGCACTTCTCTGTATCATCCCTTGACAAACAGTACTTAGATTTCCAACAGGCTACTCATAAATGGTCATATTATATATCCATTCATCATATTCAGAAGATCTCTGGCTGGCAAACAGCCATCCGATTCAGTGGGAGCAAGAACATTGAATCTCATAGTAATAGATCAATAGCCAAGATTAAAAGAAAATCCAATTCAGGGAAACGGATACGTTGTAAAGAAAATCCTACTGGTGGTCATAGGTTCCACAATAATTTTTACAATTAAGAGGATACATAAAACCATTTTTTTTAATACTTATAATTCCATAAAAGCATCCACACTGTGTAATGTAAAACATAACAAACATGCGAAGAGATATTCAAATCAGCAGCTTATTATAGAAAGGATTTTCTCAGCACCTCTCTGCAGGGCACACAAGTAGCAGTACTGTGCGGCCAGTGTGCACAAGCTGCTTTCCTGTCTCATGAGAACTAGTTGCTGCATTTAATTCTTCAATGGACTTATCTGTGCCCTATTATCAAAAACAAACAAACAAACAAACAAGCTAATTGACCTTTATTTAGTATTCATCTTGCTACTGCTTCTAGGCTGGTCTAGCCCTCCTGCTCAAAAGCACTGTGGAGTTTGCAGAGCACCAGTACCTATCTCTGCTGCCAGTGGTACATGGGAGGGTACTGGGGCTTGACCACCCTCTGAAAACACATTTCTCAAATGGGACATTTGACATCATATTCTTCTGTACAGCTCCACAAAGAACTGTTATCTGAGAGACTGTGACAGGATGGGCCGTGCACAAGGAGATACTATTCCTATCCAAGCACTTGGATAGCTGCTTAACCCACCCATGAAACAGTGACTCATGAGTTTAAGAAGCTGCATCTTACTGAAAGGAAGTCAGTGAGCTCAATGGTGAGAAGCTCCTTGAGTTCTCCTTTACTGAGCTTGTGTCTGTCTCCTTCTCTGCCAGAGTAGTGATAGAAAATCCTGATCAAGGTGTCCATTGCATCTTCCAGTGGAGTGGTCATAGCAGTGAGCAGGAGAGCTGTGGGGCAAAGACACGTAACTGACATTGCACAGGAGTCAAACCAAAGGCCAGTCTCTGGGAAGGGAAGGAGGGCCAGATGAAGACAGAGATTGTTACCAGTACTGAAAAGTCAGGTTTTCAGTTTGTCCATCCTGTTAGCTGTGTGTAAGCAAGGATGGACTGTAATAAAAAAACCCATTGTCCTGAATTCAAAAGCAATTGCTTCAAAAAGGTAAATGGAAAGGAAGGACTTTCATTTAAGAAAATGATCTACTGTGCATCCATTTTATAAAGCTGCTGTAAAAGGAAATCTTTTGTACCCATAGATGAAAACACAGGAAAAATGAAGGCATACCTTCCTACCGGATAATTTAAAAATTTTCTCAAGAAAATGACTTTGACAAATTCCATCTGTGAAAGTGAAAGTGCATTTATACAGAACGCTCCAGACCAGTTTAAAGGTGGTCAGAGGAAGATCACCCACAATAATGATAGGTATCATCTTTCAATTTATTTGGTTGAGTTTACTTGGGCTGAGCCTTTTTCCTATAAATTGCCTGCAGTAAACAGATGTGAGCTGGGCACCCCCAAGGTTTGCTTCATTGAGCATACAGTAAGAAGGTACACAGGCAAGCAACACCAAGAAAACAGATGGAAATGCTATTACTTGCAAAGCAGTAGACTCAAAAAATCAAATGTAAGTGAAACATTATGTTGAAAAAGCCCCAGGGAAAGATTAAAAAGCCAGAATGCACTTCAGAGTAAGACTGGAGTCCTGAACAATATCATCATGCAGAGGTTAAGACTTACCTGCTTTACAGGCTAGTGGAGGTGTATGCAAGGAAATACTCAGATCACAGAAGGTGATGGTCACCTTCCTTTCAAAACCCATGCACAGGCTCTTGTTTATCAGGCTGAGAGGGTGGATTACACAAATAGAGGAAGACGTATAATTGTCACAGGGATGACTGGTCTTCTGTTTCCCTCTGCATTTGCCTACTCTGTTCAATAAAAGCCTCTTGCTGTAAGTGGGTCACTAAAATATTCACCAGGCAGAGTAAAGCCTGCACTTGGAACATGTGGGATACTTTTCATAATTTAACCTTTTACAAATGTGCCCATTCACGGCCTTGAAGGTCAAAATTAGAAAATGCTAACAATCACCAAGTTGATATAAACCAACTTTCCACCATATTCAAAGGACCGCTTTCTAATATGTCTTTCAGTATTTCTACAGTCTAAGTGCCTCAGTGCTGGCAGCCAGAGGTCAAAGGCACCTGGGTTACCTGGGGGTAGGCCTGTGGGTGAGTTTGCCACATACCCCTTGAGACATCTACTTTAAATGTCAGATATCTCCATACACCTAAAACATTGTCTCTTGCTGAATGCAACTCTTGCTACATGAGTACATGTGACCTCAAGAGGAAATTGGGGAACCAGTTTCAGTGGAAGGTGTGCCTGGAATTCCTGTGTACACTGAGCAACAGTCTTAGCTTCATTTTTACAGTCCTGCACAAAAACTGTAGCCCAGCATCTCTCTCTGAATAACTGACCTTGCCCCAGAAGGGCAATAAGTGACCTCTGCCCCCACCCCAGGAACTTGTTGATGCTGGGAGTGATGGCTGAGGGATGCAGGAAACAGCAGCTTCATCGTGGTAGGGCCTACTTACCACCCAAAATAACAAATAACCACAGTTTTCATGACAGATACACGAAATGGAAAACTGCTTGTGAGTTTGCTTAAGGGTTTGCTTTCCCTCAATAAAACCTTATACCTGCTGCACACACATGTCCAGCAAGCACAATTGTGCAGATGAACAGAGCTGCAGCTTCTTCTTTGTTTCATTCCAGTCAGAGGGAAAGAGAACGAGGTGGGCATTGCTTTCAGCTCTGAAATCTTCCAAGCACTCCTGATTTTGATTACTACCATATATCTCAGCCCACACCCCTGCTGGCCTCCTGTGCCTTCAGGCATATTTCTTCTGCCTGTGCTGTTGTGACAAGTCTCCACAACCCAGGGGTCTTTTGTGGGCCTCTGGGAAAAAAAGGAGAGAAAGAGAGGCTGGAACACATAAAAATACTGGATCCCAGTAATAAGGGAAGTGACCGTGTGTTAAGCGTCATTTCCAAAATAGGCAGGCCCTTCTGGCTAGAGATCCCTGCAGACATGTACAGTGCTATGTGCAGGGCATACACTTCCAGCTGCCATCCCTGTGGCCAGGAGTGCTCACCAGGAAAGGGGCTAGCCAGTGCACAGGGAATTATTATAAAAGCTAAAGGTGGAAACCAGAGGAACAGGAGGAACATACCTCCCCTGGAGTCAGAGGAGAGCTGGGGAGGACAGCTGCTCTCCACATCTCTTCTGTATTTGGGGAAAGCTCATGGGTGTCTGATTCTGTGCAGGAGTTGCCCCTGTGCTCCTGTAAGCACTGGGATCTAGCTGGATCATATAGAGTGTATAAGAGAAGAACATGAGTGGTATCAGGCACAGCACATCTCTCCCACTCAGTTCTGGAAATCCCCTGTCTGCAGATGAGAAGAAAAAGCACAGACCCCCTTATGTAGCTACAGCCACAGGGTTCTGTCTTGCCTGTGATTCACTAATGATTGTAACTATTGCTCAGAAATATTATCCAGATAAACATCAAAATACTTGGTTGTTTTTTGTTGTTGGGTTTATGTGGGCTTTTGCCATTTATTCAACAGCAGGTTCACCCACAACCAGAAAAAAAACCACAGTTGACTCAATACAAAAGCATGAAATCCTTCTCTTTGTCTATATATTATTACACTGATCCTCCGGCTAATGAATATTGCAAACTAATTATCTAAGCAGACTCTACAGGAGGTACAACTTCCAGGAAGTAGGTGTAAACTTTCAGAGCTGCCATCCTCAGGACAGAAGAAAGAAGGGTTTCCTCTATTATCTCCAGAACATCAGCTCAATAATTTATACAGTGATGTAATATGTGCAGACTCCTTCTACAGCTACTTTCACTCCAGCTAATTGAGCAGGAAACCTTCTTTTCCACACTAGTGGGTGACATACACAGGGAACAGCTACACTGAACTTGTTTGTCAAGGGGTCCACACAACTTGCTGTGTCCAGTCCTTTCCTCCCTGGCTAGTGAAATCCTGCCAGTGCCTCCAGTGGCAGCAGATGTCTCACAACTTCTATGAAGGCAGATCCCAGCAGTGTCTACTCAATATTTGTGATTATCAATCAAGTGTTATAAACTTCCTCATCCAATACTCCAGCACAATCTGATTTAGTACGCTATCGAGTTGGCAATGAAGATAACTAAATTCAGCACAGACTGCAAAGCAGCTCAGTATTGGGCCAAGACCTGACTCTGTGTCAGCAATCACCATTCTCCCATCAATCCTCACTGGTTTCCAGCAGGTTAAGCACAGGAGCAGCACCAGATGTGGCTGACAGAGAACACAGGACTGCAGCATGCCTCTAGACAAGGTGAAGGATGGTGCCTTACTCAATCCTGACCAAACTTCCCCCATCACAGCCTGCCAAATCACAGCAGTGTTGGTGGGAAAGAACCTCTGGAGATGCTTTGTCTCACTGCCTGCTCCATGCTGGATAATCTCCAGTATTAGACTAGACAGACATGGTTTTGTTTAGGTAAATACTGAAAACCTCCAAGGATGGAGATTTCACTAATTCTTGAGTAACTTGCTCAGGTGTTGTACTATCTCCCTGGGAAAGACAGCTGCCCTAATATCCACACTGAGCATCCCAAGCTACAGTTGTGAGCACTGGCCCTTTTTGCACCACCTACCACTACCACAAATACTTGGACTTCATAAATTACCTTCAAATAGTCTTGAGTCCTCACTCAAAATCAAAAATAAACTTGGATGCAGTCTATCCCCTGACACACCCAATCTATTTCTATGTTTTACTGTCCCCTTCATGTTACGTCCTTTACCCGTATATACTGTCCCAATTGTGCCTTTCCAATGAATATTTCAACATTAAAGTGTGCACTAGGGAAGCAATGGCTGTCAGAAGGGGAAGGGGCAGAGTTTCCATCTGGCACAAATGGTCTATAAGGCTGAATTCTGCCATTTTCTCAAGGAAGTGATAGGCTAGCTAGGCTTACAAAATGAGTCAGTCACCGTGACTTCCAGAAGATGATCAGAGGGATGGAGCACCTCTCCTGTGAGGACAAGCTGAGAGACTTGAGGTTGTTCAGCCTGGAGAAGAGAAAGCTCCAGGGCAATCTGATTGTGGCCTTCCAGCACCTAAAGGGAGCTGATAAGAAGGCTGGAGAGGGACTTGAACAAGAGCATGCAGTGACAGGCCAAGGGGTAATGGTTGCAAACTGACAGAGGGTTGATTTACATTCGATAAAAGAAGAAATTATTTTCTGAGAGGGTGGTAAGGCACTGGCATAAGTTGCCCAGAGAAGCTGTGGATGCCCCATCCCTGGAAGTATTCAAGGCCAGGCTGGTTGGAGCTCTGGGCAACCTGGTCTAGTGAAAAGTGTTCTGGCCACTGCAGATGAGTTGGAACCAGGTGATCTTTAAGGTACCTTCCAAATCAAATCTTTCTGTGATTTGACGGTTTCACTGGAGGCTGTTGAGAGAAGCAGAGGTTGTTCCTTGCCCTGTAAATGTGAGAAAGGACCCAACATGCAGGGCTGTTTCCTTTTATTTTATTTAGGGTAATGTAAACATGCACCCAGCTGGGAGGCTCTACAGTACTGCTCCTCCGCCCTACTTGGAAATGGGGCAGTCAGACCATAGGCAGAAAATCATATCACTAGTCTCCGCTCCTCAAAAAAATGAGCAGAGTTCTGACTTGTTTGAAAGCAGTCGGTCTTTGACATAGGTCAGCAGTCTTCTTCTGCACAGCTGTGAAGGAGCTTTCACTTATTCACCAGGATTTTTCCTTGATCTCTTTTTGAGACAACATGACAAAAGCTGCGTTTAAGCCAGAGTAGTTTATAAAGTGCCATTCTAAGCCTCAGTAAAATACGACCCAGCTTAAGTGTGAGAGTCTTGGACTTAGGCATCTGGCTTTCAACATTTGCCAGAATGCATGTGGGGAACATTTTCTCAAAAGTAATCATTGCACTGGGAAAGGCAAGTCAGCCTCCCACCCACATCCTGTCATTATTTAGTTTTCCCAAACTCACACAGCTCTTGGTATGCACATACTTTGATTCAGTGTTGCAGCCCAAAGTGGGAAGAGGTGAGATGGGAAGAAAAATTGCAAGGCTCATAAGGACATTTATACTACACAATAAAATCCTATATTGGATTAGAGCCTGGATTAGACTGGAGAGTGTATTAAATAGATTAAGGAGTTTATAAGACATTTGAATCAGAAGTTCTTGCTAAATAATGATGAGCATTTTCTCATTTTAGGATTGTTAGTATTTTCATTGGTGGTTTGTTTCCATGTCTGGGTGGCTGATTGATTTATTCATTTACATAAGGAATGTCTCCCTCCCCTACAGGTTCTGGCTCACATCTCGAAGCTGTTTTAACTGCTGCGATCCCCCAGGCAGCAGAACAGCAAAGAACAGTTAAACGTCTTGCTAGTAGCTTTTACCACCTAGATTTGGTGGTTTGCTGTCTAGGCATCTTTTTTAATGGGTTACATGTCAAGGGCTGCTCAGCTGAAGCGTGTCCTTATATTCTCTGTTGAGTCCTGTTTTGAACACCTCTTTTTCAAATACGTAAGTGACTTTTTCACTGCACTCTCCAGATCATTGAACCCTGCTTGTTCCCATAGTGGTCATTTCTCTTGTGATACCCACTTAGGACAGAAATTGGAGCATTGTCTGTATCTGAGGTACTGACTTCAGTTACCACTTACTGCTTTCTTCTCTTCCTCATAGAAAATTGCTCACCATTTCCTACGCCCGTGAGCAACCATCCATTACTAGCCTGTGAAGGCAACATCAATTGTATATGAATGTACTGTTATACATTGTGTAGAAAACTTTCATTAACCCTGAACTGGAGTTTAGAAATATTTCTGGCTACAGTTCTTTCTTCCTCTTATGCCTCTGAAGCAGACGAATCTATCCAGTTGTGTATCAGCCAAGAAATTTATTAATTTAATGTTGTCTATCTACGCCCAGGAAGGATGCCAATATAGGGTAAAATATCTTGGTGTAGACAGAGAGTCCGAGCCAGTTATGCCCCAGGTAGTGGCAGACGGTCCTGTTGCAGAGCAGCCTGGTAACAAGAGACCACGCATCCACTGCCAGCTGGCTGTGGCAGCTCACATTACAGCTTGTACTTGGCAATACATCACCATCTGCACAAAGCCAGGAGACTCATTCCCCTTGCATTAGATCCGCTGATCAGTAGGGCAGACCCATCCCTTGGAGATACGGTGGTTCTGACTGACTCATGTTTTTTCCTAATTCAAACTCATATCAAT
>VZTZ01038801.1:297810-317270 GCA_013400955.1 Drymodes brunneopygia
ATTCAAACTCATATCAATATGCAGAAGCCTTCATTCTAATTCACTTCCATGTCTGGTTCCTTCTACAAGGTTTTTGTGGCTAGGTTCAGGTTACGTTTAATAATTATTGGGACCTCTCCTCGCAGGGGGTGGTCCTGTGTCCCAGGATAGTTAGCAAGTCACCTACCAAGTTGTAGTAGTAAGAAAACCTTACACAGATTTTCCATGGTGGGTTGTTGAGTTATTCCTGCCTCAGTTCTTCCTTCCTGGTTTCCTAGTACTCATACAGCAGCTGTTACTTTGGGAATGGGACTCCAGGGCCCTTTGTGACTAGCTCTCTGTTGCCAAGAAGCATCTCTGAGCAGTGAGAGCCCCTGGCCCATACTACTATGTATGGGTACATGTGCTTGGCCATGCCAGGTTGTGTCGGGTGACCACCACAGCTCCAGATGCAGAGCTCACCACATTTTTCCATCTTCTTTACCCTTCCTGTGAGCTCAAGTGGGCCCATTTGCAGGACTGGCAAATAAATTCACACCTTCATTACCAGTGCCAAACTAAATACTAAAAACACAACAGGAAAAAAAGCATTCCAGATGAACTTGATTCAGTATCTCTGGGCACTACTGTTGTTAAATCAATTTAGAAAAATGAGGCAAATATAGTGTTCTCTTAGTTTGTGTGTATATTAGAAAGGACGAATACTCTTTTGGTCTGGGGCTGCCCCTTAGTGTCCTGCTGAAGAACTGCTCCTTCCACATCTCAAGCTAGCAACAACTGCCAAAGCTGCAGGAACCAAGGGAGAGAAACTCCCACCTGTCTGCTCCAAGGCACACGTAGATGTTTCACTGCTGTTTTACTACAGTAAGCTCCGTAAAGGGGTCAGCATTGTCAACAGCACACTAAACAAGCAGCATTATCATTAAAAATTACAGAGGAAAGGAATAACCATTGCACACAGCCTTGTTAGCTAGAGGTATAAACCGTGCAGAGAATTAAATCACTTAATACAGGTCAGTGTTAAAGTAATGGGATTTAAGTATATGATTTGCTGAAGTCAGGATTTATATTCCAATAATGCCCCTTAACAACTCATCCCAAACTTACCATGTTCAGAGGGGAAAAAAAAGTTCAGAAGCACTTAAGGTCAATGCTGCTGTTTGGAGGGTAAATGTAGGAAAAGTCTAGAATACTGTACTGTTCTCCAGAACTGTTACAGAAGCATTCTGCAAATAGCCATGAATTCTTGTCCAAGTGCAATGGGATCAAGAAACCTCAAGAGGGCATCGAGAGCCAGTAGATGGTGAGGGTATAGAAGGAAGGATTTAAAAAAGGATAAGGCCATAGCAGAAAGCCTGAGTAAGTATTTTGCATGTGTTTTCACTGTGGTGGAACTTGGAGAGGTTCTCAGAGGATGGAGAAAGAGATATGTTGAAGCATCTGTCTCAGTCTGAAGTGAGGGTAGAAGATGTAGGACAGATCCTGCAAGGAGATGTAACAAGACAGGACAGGATGAAATCCAGCCTGTAACTCTAGAGGAACTTGAGGTAGATGAACAAGGGGAGCCTCTGGCTCAGGACCACAGTAAGGAAAACTGGCTGGTACAAGGCAGAGTACAATCCAGAGAGCCAATGAACATTAGATCTGCTGTTATGTTGGATACAGAGGTAGAGACCCACCTGAAAATCAGAAGGGTGGGAACATGACTAAACACTGGGGATAAGTAAAGAGTCATAATGCAAATCTGCTGGCACTCCCTGAAGGAGTACATGTTGACTGACCTCCCTGATTACTGCCCACCTTGTTCCCAGAAAGCATTCCTCACTCCTAAGGAAATTAGGCTGCCGTGGGATACAAGGAAAAGAGTCACACAGAAAATGACTAACTGAAAGACAGGTAATAAAGAATAAATTATTGAGTTTTACAAGGGAACAGAACAATCAGTGTTGTCTCACAGGCACGTGTTCTGGAGGCAGTGCTAATCAATGTGGTCATTGGTGAGTTAGAAAAGGAAAGGAGAATGAATGGATACCTCTTTTGTTGTTGATACAAGTTATACAGAGACAGAAGTTAAAGTTCAGCTATGAAGGATGCAGGAGGATCTCATGAAATTAAACTATATAGTGTCAGATAAATTCAACATAGATTAAACAAAGTGTCATGGGGACATTATAAGCTCTGAGTTAACTATGAGAATTCATGAGAGATCTTGGGGTTACTGCAAGTGAAAATGTTAGTCCAGTAAGAACCTGAAAACAAACAAGACTAGAAAAGAAATGGAACACAGAAAACCAGAAGTGTTTTTATGCCATTAAGTTCAAGGGAAGCCCATTTATTCAACATCATGGCAATCTTCCTACCTTCATCTTATACTCAGTGCAGCAGAATTAAAAGAGCAGCAAAGAAACAGCTTCTATGTCAGAAAGAGCTAAATACACAATACATCTCAGCCTGCAGAAGTATGTAACTGGGAATGTCAAAGAATTGTGTATATTCAACAATGGCACAGAGAAGGCAAGAAGTAATTATTCATTGTGCTTACAGTACTCTCTGGATGTTCTTACAGCTATTGCAGCTACAGTTGCTCTGAGGGATCTGCTCTAGAAAAGGGATTTTCTGGTGGTACTAGGAAAGGAGCTGGACCAACCCTACAGGAGCAATGCAAATCTCAGCAGGAGCCAACTTGAGCGCTAGAGGCTGATGTGAACTAAGAGTCAGAGGCAGAGGTAGTTAAGGTGCAATTGATTTAATTGTCTTTAAAAGACAAGGAAATTAGTTGGTTGTTCCTGGTTTATTGAACACCATAAATGGTGCAGAGATATTTTGCAAGCATGCGCAAATCAAGAACAGCTGAGATGGTGGAAGTAACAGAGAAAGTCAACAGGCATAATTTCCTCTTCACACCTTAGAATGTGGGGCTGCATGTTTTCTCTCCATTTGGAGGAGAAATTGAAAATACACTGTGCTGTATAGATACACTCAAGTGTATCAGCAGGATGCACTACCTCTTCTGTTGTGCCTCCATCCCTCCCTCTGCAGGGCAGTAGCAGGAGCTCCTGGGTCCCAAAGCCCTGGCAGGTGCCACGTGCAAGCCATACCTCACACAAGCCATACCAGGTCAGTCTCAGAGTTCCTTCCTGTCAAACAGTGTGATGGTCCCCAAGCTTCCTCTTGGTCTCTTGGCTCACACTGTGGTCACACACACTGCCAATCTCATACCACAGCCGTGTGTCACCTGGCACATCTGGTGCTGAGAGACTAGGTATAAGCCTAGCATGGTGACAGAGAATGCACTTGTGTGTCCCTGGAAATAGCACAAACACATTCTCCAGCCTTTGCCAGCACTTGCTGGGTACTGCTGTTCTGGTTCCTCTGTTTCACTTCTCCTTGCTGCTTTTATCCTTGCTTCTGCACCTCCCATGAATAACACTTGAAGCCTTTCAGCCCCTGTGTTTGTAAAGGGACTCCCCTGGCTCTAGCAGCCCTCATCGCATCTCACTCTGCAGCATGAATTTCCCGTACAAGGTTGTGCATAATTTCCCATCATCCTGCAACAGGAAACCTGTTTTCCGTGAGTGATCAGTCAGCTCACTTTTAAGTCTACTACATTAGATACACAAAATTAGCGTGAATGGAACTGGTTTCAGCAAACACCTTCAGTGTGTAAAACCAAAGACACAGATGTTAGAAGAGACAAAGCAAACACAGGTGACTGCAGAACTATTACTCAACCAATACACATCACAGTTAAAATATGTCATCAAAATTTGGAAAAAATGGAAATAAAATCACCAAAGTGAGTTAAAATGGGTGAGTAAAAGTTTTGAAGGATAGAAAGCCTACAAAGCAATTACACTGAAATGTACAGTATGTCCCACTGAAATAACTCATCATGTCTGCTTTAGAAAACAGAGCAATCATCCACAACTCCACTGCTCTGTTGCCTTCTGAAAGGATGTTATGTTTTATTACTCTTTCTCCATTTCCCAAATACCTCTGTAACAAAGCCTTGAAAAAGCTTGAGTTACATTCACAGCCTCTTCCTCATTTCCTCCCTGCCATGCTGAACAGTACTACACCTTTTATCAATGTGTCTTCTCTTTACTTCAAAAAGTGACAGAACACTGTTCAACCTTTTTCTTAACCACAAGACATTGCAGTTTGCAGTCAAACTTGGTGATTGCAGTAAGCTCTCCACATCTGTTACCTCTGAGAGTTTAATAACATTTATATTGTATCCTCTAAGAAGCAGGTATCACTCTGAAAAGAAATTCCTTCATAATCAGAATAATTTGAATTTCTGTTATTTGCTTTTCAGATATTTGAAAATATCAAAGTCCCAGAGCTATGAAAAGGAGAATATCAGTGACTAATATGATGTGCAGCATTTAAAAATTTATGCGTTTACTTCCCCTGCAAGTATTTTTTTGCCCGATTTGCAGTGATTTTGGAATGACATCAGATTTTACCTGTATGGAAAGTCTTTTACAAACTAGCTCTTTTGCCATAATTTGAAGTTGTTTTAAAGTTCATTGGTACTCTGTTATTTCCAGTGAAAGCAGGACAATACACTGACACATATGCAAAGACTAGTGTTAAATGAGGTTTTAGGTGTACTTTTGATGATACAAAGCACTACCATCCCTGAATTTAAAAGCTTGATGATATCACCATCTCTGCTTGTTCTCTTTTTCTAGAATATTCTGGTTTCTTGGGGTAATTGGCAGATATAAGTGGCTGGTGGGTTTCCAGAAGCAAGTTCATACTACTACCTTCTTTCTGTTGTCTTGAATTGGATATTTAAATATGATCATTTTGGTACAAAAGTTAAAGTACCCTTATTTTCAGATAGAAAGAAGCAATCTCAAATACCTGAGGCTGTTAAGACTCCTTGGAGTCATACTCTGGCAGAAGTATTGCAAAAACTAGTATTATATCAGTAGTGACTGCTGCCTTAAATGTACAGACCTCTAATTATAGTACCTTTATTAATTACATACGTTATATCTTCCAGTGGTCATAGAATTAAAGAGTAACAGGCACTGATGTCTTTCATTCTAGGGTTTATCTATGTAAAATTATGGCACTCACAAAACTTTCCAACAACTAAAATTGCTGATCCATGGAAAGTTCCTAAATGATATAACATTTTTGTCAGGTGACTGAGTCCAGGCAATCCCCATTCTTCATTCTTCAGGGCCCTGTCAAGAGAAGTCTGCAGTAAAATGAAAGGCAGGTGCTCTCATTTCCTCTAATGATGCAATCCCACTAAAGGGACAGGTCCAGCACTCTCAGTTGTTCCTGACTCATGTGACACGATGGGTTGCAGCTCAAGGAACGCATCCCAGCCCAAGTTCTGCCTATGATATCAAAGAGGCAAGGACTTGCAGTGTCTTGCAAGAGTATTACAATTCCTGACTGAGGAAGATGAAAGTCTGGTAAAACCCAGTACTTATAAGGCTCTGCTTTTGTTCAAAGATTGATTCCTTACCTAAGAAGTACATTTTTTTCTTGAGTCTACTCTTGTGAAGCAGCCTCAGCCATCATCCTCAACAGCACAAAGTTATTTGTAAGTACAATGGCCATGGTAAATACACATTAAGTACAGGTAGAAGTTGCAGGTGGAGCAAAATTTCCACAATGGAAAGCTTCACATGGGCTCAGATGGTCTGGAAATAAAGACAAAAATCAACTATCGCTGACAATAAACTTCTGCTTGTCATACTATTCCAGAAATCTGGTGATTACAAGACTTAGAAGGCAACAGCCTTCTTGCTCAGACAATCTTATGCTTTGAAGATTTGGTTTTAGCAGCAGTTTAAATCTAAGAAAAAAACCAAAGGAGACTGAAAGATACTGTGAGAATGTTCTGCTTTGAAAGTTACACTCCAGGAGCCACATATCTCCCCAGCAATCTGCTTCCCTGATCCTAAACCTAGCAGGGATATTTGATATCACCTTTTAAGTCCTACTTCTTCTCTTATATCAGATATGTACATGTGTTTTGAAAGGGAGAATTGCAAAATAAAGCACAGCACAAGGAAAAAGGACAGTCTTTCACGCTTTAGCGTTAAAGAGAATATGCAGTAACAGTTAGAAGCAGAAGAGGGAGCCTTTAATCACAGTATCAGCTCTGCAGATACTCAGAAAGTTAAACAAAGCATGATCCTGATATGTAACACTCTTTCCCCAGATGATGGACAGAGTCCTCAGCTAGTTCCTGAATACCACCGGCCTCCCTGGGCTTAGGCTGACAGCTTGGTTGGCGTGTGACACGTACCTCTCCCCCTTCGCTGAGAAGCCGTGGTCCTGCACCATGCCGTGTCCCTTTTGTCTGCCCAGACGGCACCATCTCCCAGCACTGCAAGCCTCCCGAAGCTAGGAGGCTGATATGCAGCAGTGTGGGTGGGATTTCAAGGTGGGCCGTCTACTCCGCGGAAACACCAAGAGTCAAGGTCTCTGTCTTTAGTGCAATGGCTTTGGCTCCTCATGGGGAAGTGGATGCTCTGGGAGGGAGGAAAGAGGCTGCCAGGCATGATGAACTACCTTCTGCAGGTGCCTGCCTACTCATTTAGGATGCTTAGATACCGCAGCAGAGATGTGTGTCTTGAGTCCATTTCCAATTACAAACTGTGAGTTCTCACTTTGAAGAAGGAATGAATTGTGCAGCAAAAAAGGTACCATGAGCTCATGCTAAGGGAAACTGCATCAGCTGGCATAGGATGTGTGCCATGTCATGAGAGTGACACCACTACCTGAACAAGAACACAAATGGTCCTCAAGCCACAGTGCCCTGCTGAGCCCTCTTTCTTTCCAATCACATCTGACAGGTCTGGTTCAGTGTCTTTGGGTGCTACAACCAGCAGCGACTCTAGGGTCAGTGTTCATGCCAATCACTTAAAACTTAAACTTAAACCACACATGGAACACGAAAGGCTCTTGAAACAACAGGGCTGCTGACATCTCTGTTTTCTAAAGGCTTGCTATCTTGATTTGAGGTGCAAGCAGTGGAAGCCATGACCTTAGCAGCAAAGTCAGGCACTGCCACCTCCCCATGTCTGGCAGAGGTATCTCCACTCTGTGCTGGCCCATGTCCTAGAGACAGAACCTTCTCTATTCACCTGCCCATGCCCTGCTATAGCACAGTTACCAAAGTGAAGGTAGCTGGAGGTGGACTCTCTCTCCCCTCTCTCTTGCCATCTCTTCCTCAGCAACTTCCTGGCTCCTGCTGCAGAATTTGATTACACAGAGCTCACTGTGGGCTGGCTTTTGCTGATGCTGGAGCCAGCTCTACATCCTTCAGGTAGAAGACCTGAACAAAGGCACCTGAAGTCTTCAGAGACATCAGACCAAACAGACCCTTGACAAGTGGTGCATCAGCGACCACCTTTAGAGATCTCCATTGCTGACCCTCCTTACCAAAATGCCATGCTTGCTGGGAGCACTGGTCTGGCAGCCACTCAGACATTTACTGAGGATCATCTTACTGGATATTGTCATAGTATTCATGACACTGCCTATTTAACCAGTCATAGTGACCTGGGGAGATGCCAGGCAACTGGCCTAATACACACAACATGGTCTTCATAACTTATGACAGAGCAGTTCTATAACTTCCTTTCAGCATTTCATTTCACCATCAAATCACTCTTCACAGCAATAGCACACTTCACCCCAGCTCATAAATAGTATCACCACAGTACAGCCTCTCCCAGCATTTCCAGCTGTGCTCCTGAAATTAATGGAGATATGTTAGTGACTTCAAACAGAAGCAGGTAACTTCATTTAAATGGGATACAGCACCACTTGCCTCTAACATGTCCTGAATTAGTGCTAGGGGCTTGTCCTAGATACTTTTACACTTTGAACCATTTTGTTCAGTTCAGGTGCTCACAGAAAGCCAGACAGGTTTTCCAGACTGGGATTTGAAGATGAAATGTCAAGAGGTCATGTTGTATCAATCTGAAAGTATGTGCTAGTCCTGAGTCACTGCCAGTTAAGTCCAGGGAACACCACAGTGTGGTGTTTCCTCCCGAGCTGAAACAGTCATTTTGACTCATTGGCTGCTTCTTGAGTTTGCTTTATATCCCCCTGGCTTTTGTAAATGCGTGACACAGAGCACTCCTCAGGACATTAGGAAAATTACTTCTACCCATTACACCTTATCTTCTAATTTATGTTCTTCAAGTTAATTATTTCATTAATTTCCTCTTATTCAGTGGGTTAGCCTCTCCAAAGAAACAGAATATCCTTTGTTTTACCCACTTAAATTACTCCTTTTTCCCAAGTGTATACATATACAGACATAGGCTCCATGCAAATGAGCTCTACCACTCCACTTGCTGCAGTCCACAGGATTATGTGATAAAGCAGTCCCCAATGCAGTCATTCAGCTGGGGAAGCATGGACCCAACTGCTAAACCACAACACTGAGTACATACTGTCCTGAACTCAGACATGTGCAGAAAGCATGAATACTGATGGTGTTCCGCACTGCTACACTGCCATATATTAGCTCCTTCCAGCAGCCGAGAGCTGGTAAGTGCTATAAACTAGGGGAGGGAGAGAAAAGGGTATTATCAAATAAACAGCACTTCAGTCCCAAACATACTGAACTCTGATCCCAGCAGTTTGCTTCTTGAAGGTGAGGCACAAAGCTGGAGTGCAGTTGCTGAACCAAATGTAGCTGACAGCTGCAACAGAGATATCCACTCATGCCACTCATGTTTGTTCTCAGAGCACTCACCACTTGATGCATGCTTGGCAATTAAAATCCTGGCAGCCTTAAGAATTACTATACATTGACTTTTAGAACTGCCATAAAATACAAATGTTCCTTCTGCCCATTGTTTTGCCAGAGCTCTCTGCATTAACTGACACGTCATGGAAGCTGTAATACCTGGAGGGGACTTACTGATAGAGCTGAGAGTTGTTATCAGGGTATTTCTCTCAAGTTCCATATGTAGACTGGTCAAATTTTCTTCTCCTCCCACATTCTGTTGCCTTGTTTCATTATACAAGTGTTCATTAATGCTCTTTACTGCGTATTACTAACACTTTTGAAACAAAGGACTGAGGCTTAGTCCATGTGTGCTACCTGCAGACTATCTTGTTGACAAGCGGACCTCCAAATGCAGACCTAATTTTAGCAGCAGGACTCTGCTTTACAACATGCATAATAATCCCACGGAGAGCAGGTGTAGCTAGTTCTACCACCAAAGGTGCAGTCTCTGGGTTACAGCTGCATTATGGCTCTAGCTATGAGTCTGGTGATCAGAGATTGCACTGGTTGTCTCCTGTGGACACTCCTATGCTCTGACAAAAAGCAATATCCAGGTGAGCACCACGCTGACTCACGTTGCACATAGCCTTCAACAGCTATGTGACAGGGAAGCAGGGTACCCAGAGACATAGAGTGTATACACTTTAGCTGTCTCTGCATTTGGAATGCTGCATCTATACTGAGGCATAGACACTGCAGCTTGGCTCTGACAAGATTTAGTCACAGCTAATACCAGGTAGACCCTGGTACCACTGAGCTGCCTCTGTTTGTACCACACAAGCAATCCCAGGTAGTTTGTGAACTCCAGTGCAGCTATGAACCTACGTATCTCCATGATCATGCAAATGGGCCTTTCTCCCTTTTCCTGGCCCCTAAAGAGCTGGCTAAACCACCAGGGAAGCTGGTTGCGGACACAGTTCAATGACTGAGTAGTCCAAGTCACAAAAGGTAGCACTGGATCAGTAAGTCCTTATGGATTGATGGAAGTTGTCTCAGTATCTCTGCACAGCATTCCAGGCATCCTTCACAATCTCTAGTCTTTATTCCATTATCTGAAGCATCTCCACCTCCTTTGGCCTGGATGACAGAGAGCTGACTATGCAGCCAGCCTGTTGTACTGGTCCTCCTAGCAAACAGTGTCCAGAGAATGTTTACTTGCAAACCTAAAGAAGGTTATCACTCCTAAGACAAAACATGTAGGTAATACATACTATCCTGGCTGTTGGTGAACCAAAATGACGAGGACTACTGTGCTTATATTGCTCGTGTGCCATATTTAAGAGGGATGCTGTTTTTTACCCAAGTTCAAAGAGCCTAGACAGATCAAATGCATCTGTAATGAAACTTGGGTCCCAAATGGCTGTTACTGTAGGCAGGCATTATGCTGCTTGATTCCCAGGGCAGTTACACCTCAACATCATGTGCTAATTATCTTCAGTCATCATACCACAGTCAGACAAAACGAATGCTAAACTTGGTGGGCCCAGGTGGTATTCATTGAGGACTTATGAAAAAATATAGACAAAATAGCTGAATTAGTAACTGAAGTGTGTTATCTCTTGCCAAAATTATACCTGAATACTGGGAGCCAATGCTGTAATCAATAAAAGGTTCTGACGTGTCAAGGGAAATACAGTTCTAGGAGCTCAATGTATGTACTGAGCAGTTAGGGAAGAGTCTAAGAAGGGACATCACTATGGAACTTCTTGACCTTTCTGGTAGAAGTCACCACTGTTTTTGTAAAGAGAGTTCTGGACTTAAAAACTTTGTAGAGTTCTTGGAAGAGGCCAAACACAAGTGGAGATAAGGGTGATCCAGCATATCCAGTCTACATGGATTTCCAAAAGATATTTTGGCAAAATTAAAGATCAAAGACTTTCAAATAAAGTAGGCAGCCACGGAATAAGAGGGCAGGTTGGTTAAGAATAGCTGATTGCAAGGAGAGAAATACACAGTAGCAGAAAAGCAGTCTTCACTATGCTAGTGTCTCACCAGTGTGGTGCCAGACCTGTGCTGTTCTGCACATTTATAAACAGTCTGAAGAGGGTAGAGCACTGAGGAACAAAAGTTTGCTGGTAGCATTCTAACTTGGCATACAAAACTGTGGCTTGTAAAATGACTGTAATCAATCAGGAGAGATGTAGTTACAGGCAGCTGCATGAAAACATCGGCTCATTGCTATGGAGCAGGAGAAAAAACATGGAATTCTAGGGGCTATTGGGCAAGCAAACAGTGCAAAACAGAAGTCATCACTGTACCATCCACAGCTCAAATACTATGTGTTGTTTGGAGACTGTGTGTGGAAATGGGAAGGTCTCAGAGAAAGGAAACAAGACTATTGCTGAGAGTAGCTGACCTGGAAGGGCCTGGCTATGACACCTTAATGTGCAAAGTACCTAAAAGGGAATATGATACTGGCTTACAAAATTTCAAGTGGATGGACAAGACAGTTAGGAACTTACTCACATTTTCTTCTCCTTTAGGAATGAGGGGCCACCTAATGAAGAATGTGGGTCCTGATTCAAAGTGAATAAAGTGAGGTTGACAACATGACACTCAAATTAGGCCAGACAAATTAGACTTAAGGAAATTCTCATGCTGAAAGTAGCAGGATGTTTAGACAGTATGATGGGGGATGTGATTCTTGGCTGTGCTGGTTTCACTCCTATCTGGATATCTGCCTCTAACTTTTTTCTGTTGCTGTTACACATGCTCTTAGGCACAGATGGTCCTTCTTGGCAGCAGCTTTCCTTACAGCTGGCAAGGAGCTTAGCTCCTCCAGCCTTTGTCTCCGTTTTTTCCTGAGCTTCAGAGCACATTTCAACTATGCTCCATAGTGCAGCACGCAAGTGGTGCTGGCCACATCTTCTGTACATCTGGTATATCAGCCACATGCCTTGTGCAGCAGTCCTGCTGTTTTTTTGACATGTCCCTTGATGCCTTGCTGTCCTGTTGACCTCCAGAGGCAGAGGTGAGATTAGTCTGGCAGAGCTGGAGCTACCCTGAGCCAGAGTGAGCAGAGCCATTCCTACAGTCATGGGTAGAGGCTTGCTCCCTGCTGCTTGGGAGGTTAGGCATAGGCTTTGCAAGCCTGTTGGTGGTGAGACAGTCTGAGCCTCCCTCTTGTTCTGAACAAAGAGCTCATCCAGCAAAACAACCAAAAACTGTTCCAAGCCAAAAGCAAACTTTCCGCCATCCTCCTGGTTTAACTTTAACCCAGAACTGATCCAATCCACCCCAAGGTCACACTTGCTTGTGACAGTATGAGGAAACAGTGTGATCACGCAGTTGGGTTAAGGGAAAGGCTAATCTACTTCTCAGGTGCAGCATAAACTTGGGCTGCTTGTGAAAGTGCACATAAAATACAGGGATTTTCAACTCCCCGATGCTTTCATGAATGTCACAGGATTTTTTTTTAGCATCTAAACCGTTAATGAGCAATAGGTAGGGAGAGTTTTTAGGTTCTTTTAGTGTTTGAATTGCAAAGGTGGCACTGTTCAGGAATATATTTATTGTAAGCTGAAGACAATCACCTTTATACCAACCAACTCTGCCCAAGAGTACAGCTCCCCTTCTCCACTCCCCCCCAAAAAAAGGTTTAAGCAACCACCTCCACCCTCCTGGGCTATATGTTCTTACCCCATCACTACCTCACTGCACAGGCACATAGTTGCCAGTTCAAGGAACTGAATCAAATTGAATGAACAACCAGCCTGGTCTAACACTGCTTTCTTAATTGAAACAAACTAATTCATGCTAAATTCAGGATAAGGATTTGCAATATAGCTACACGGAGGGAAAACTTCACTTAAATGACTGTAAGCTTCTTGAATAGTATTCTCCAAAATCTGTCACACATTGTAGAGCCTCATTTTAAAAGAAGTCATTCTGTCTATTAGAAGTTCTTAAGAAGCTTTCAACATAGTACCACCTAATTCTTACTCATGTCATTGGTAGACCTCCACTGTTGCTGCAGGTAAGAAAGATCCTTCATTGCAGCTTGCTTTGCCAACCTACAGATGAAGGCTAGAAGGGAGAAATGGTCAAGAGGACCATCAATTTCCTTCACATGAGCTGCAGTAGAGTTGTCTAATTGTTGGACAGGAATGACAGGAAAGAAACAAGAGAGTATAGATGCACAGACAGTACTTACTGCAATTCTGATTAAATAATGACAAGAAATAAATCTTGTCCCCCAAAAGACTGGCTATATTAAGTATGTTGTATTTTAGACATTTAACAGTCATCTGTGAATCATGACCAGTCTCTTTGTGGTATTATACACACACTGACAATTTATCATCTTTACAACATACAACCTATAACCTTTGTACTCCTGACAGAGCACAGGTAGGTCTGTAAGTATATGAACTGGATGCCCTTTCTTCATATTACTCACTACTGCATCTGGAGCAGGAAGCATACTGACCTGCTTAGCAAGATAAAGGACACAGACTCTGAGAAGAGCTCAGACAGCCTTTTGAGAAGACCATGTAACTCTCTTCATTCCTAATTCTTCCAGTGAACTATGGCCTCTCATGTACAGTTATTTTCCAGTAAGGATGCTGTCTAACACCTTCAGTTCAGTAATAAATATGCAATTATTTCCCTGCATTTGTCAGGAAACAGGAAGAGAAAACTGTTTATGTCTGAGAAGTATTTGTGTTCCATGATATCTGGAGCTGTAAATTCTCCACTCCTTACTGAGACATATGTTAATATGCATTGCTACTTCAGCTTGGCCCTCTGAAATACTGTCAATAAAACATCCTACTTTCATTGCTCTCTAAACAAGCGTGTCATTAGGTAAATTTTACTCTACCCACTTAGACATGACAGCTACAGTTGTCACGCTTATAATTAACTGTTAGGAATAGTATCTTTGTTACGTGAAGCCAGTCAAGTTGAACTAGTCAAGCTGAACTACTTTTGAAGTGCATGTAAAAGAACAAAAGAAAGCACCCAACTCAAATGTGTTACGAAAAAAAAATCTTATTTAGATGTCTTTAAAAATACAAGGTACATTTTATAAAATCAAATAGCTATCCATCAAAACTTTGTTGTATATCCCCACATAAGATCATGTACTGGCAAATGCTAAGTAACAGTGGATAATCTCAACTAACATTTTATCCCAGTACTAGCTGACAACAAGATCAACTTGTCAATTCAAATAGGATAACATTGTAAGCTTTTACTACGTTAGTACTTACAGCACAGTAACTTGGAAAACAATATATAAATTATATTATACCAAAGATAATAAGCAGTCTAATCCAAGATGGTGAAATGGATTCTCCTCTACTTCTTTCTACGGCTCCAAATGATGTTCAGTATAAGCAGGTACACAGAACAAGGTCCTATACACACAATCTGTTCAGATGCTTAATACATTACAGTTAGAGTTAAACAAAACAGATTTTTCTGTTAATTAAAAATACTAACAATACTGCATAATATTCCAGAGACATTTTGCTTTTCAGCAACTTTTATATTCAACAAGTACATCTTCAGCCACAACTCACTTTTACGTCAGCAGCACTTTTGTACGGCATCTGAAATGTCTTTTTGTTCCCTCAGTTTCGCAGGAAGATTTATCTGCTTATGATTTCTACACAGAATAAGCAGCTGTCAGTTCCAAATTCCAGGCTTCAAAGTAATTAAAATGCAGAGGTGTTTCTTCAGACTCTCTTGTACAAAGTAAGTCTATTGTCACATCCTTTCGTCAGTAATAACAAAAGTTCACTTCTCTAAGATTAAACTCAGTAGGTTGTTTTATTGGTCCTACTTGAGCTTGAAGAATAAGAACTCGATTTCTTGGGGTACCTGCTTGATGAGAGAGACACTTGCATCCTCTGTGTAGTTCGCACACTTCGGCAAAGAAGAGCATATTTAAGGTTGTCTCTGAAGTCTTTTGAAATATAATAATAGATGAATGGATCAATACAACTATTCAAAGTGGAAAGACACAGTGCAGTTATGTACCACACATACAGATGGCTCTGGCTGTAGGCTTTGAGGAGTGAATAGTGCACAATAATCAGCACATTGCTAGGTGTAAAACAGATGAGATACATGGACAGGACAACAACAATGAGTTTGATTGCTCTTTTTCGTTTCTTCCCAGTGCTTACATCTACAATGGAAGAACTCAGGGTTTTAATCATTAGTATGTATGCAACAGCAGTGATGATAGCTGGGATTAGGAAGAGTCCAATTGCAAGTGAGAGGAAATAACTGAACATGTCATGAGCCAAAACATTTTCAGGCAACACATCATGGCAGGTTGTGATGTTAAGATTTGAAATATATGCCGTCTGATTAACAAGATACAATGGAATGGTGCCCAACAAAATCAGTATCCAGATAGCAATGGAGACACTCAAAGCAATTTCTGATTTCTTTTTTGAATGCACCATGGGGTTCACTACAACCCAGTACCGTTGTACACTGAGACATGTCATAAAGAGGATGGAACAGTACATATTTCCATAGAAAAATCCAACAAATACTTTGCAGAGACCTTCACCAAATAGCCAGTTATTACCATTTAGATGGTATGAAATCTTCAGTGGGAACCAGACAACAAAAAGAAGGTCTGCCAATGCCAAGTTAACCATATAAATCACAGCTGGATGTTTCTTCTTTGTTCGGAAAAAAAAGACCCAGAGAGCCATGGCATTGCTTGGCAAACCAATTATAAAGACAAAGATATAAACAATTGGAAGAAGAACTGTAGTCAGCTTTCCTGTGAGGACTTTTGCTATAAATTCATCCACCTTGTATAACTCTTCAGAATTATTCGCATTTGGAACCTTCTGGCCAACGAAACTTCTTCCTTTTTGTCTGCTGGGTCCATCATTCTCTAAAATTATTATAAAAAAAAGTTATTGCTGTTGTTGAAGTACAGACTTTTTGCCCTTTTAAAAAAGAAACTAGATACAATTATTTACTCTGAACATTTACAGACAGCCTTATCAACAGAAAAATTAAGACTAATATTCAAACACTTGACGATTTATCTTCCCTTTGTTTTAAATTTATTACCCAAAAGACAACCTTTACCCCTATTCAAGGATTCTACCAGCAACCAAAACACTTTTCCATGTCACCAGTGATATTAAAAATGCCTTGTTAAAATGGGCTGTCAGGTGCTCTTACCACCTGAACAGCTACAGTAGAAACTGCTTCAGCTACCCCAGGGCACCATTACCTTTTCACACAACAGTGCCAGATCACCGGTGTGCTGGGACTTGGAAAACTTCACAGCAGGCTAATTTAACTGCAGCAGAAGCTTTGCCAGTTTAGATGGCCCAAAAATCACATATGCAGTAAAAAGAGAACATAGTACCTTCAGACAAGCTATAACTGAAAGTCAGAACCGCGCATCTGAGCAGAAACTTGAACATACTAACTCTGAGCATGGAGTTGCATAGGTCTGTCATCTGGGATCTCCTTCAGGAGAGAAGCTTTCTGTGGTTTCTGCTTGAAGTATCAGGTGGTAGAGCTGACAGCTAAGGCTGCTTCATACCCAAACCAGCTTTGCTCTGACTCTTTGAATGCTGTGGGAGCTTACAAACTACATGGGCAAGCCAGGTGCTCCTCACTGCTGAGTTCTGTAGGACAGACCTGGGACAGCCCAGTTCAGAACCCCTGCACACACAACACAGCCCTCCTCTGCTGACACGCTAAACTGCACAAGCCAAGTCCTGGAATGCACACCATTCCGAAAAGTCAGACATTCACCAGCTGACATCCATGTCCATACAGCTAAACTGTATGGGCATGGAAGTTGACTGGTTTCGAGAGAATTATTTCTAAACTCAGTTTCTATCAATATTTGCGGATTTATTTAGCCAAAGCCCCCCAGATGGAATATAAAAAAAGAGTCTTTTTGAGTACCTGAACAGTGAACAGCCATGAACAATGTTGAAGCATGTCCCCTTTGTTAATAAAGAATTGATACAGTTCCAAATGAAAAAATGCTTACACCTTACATTTTAAAGAATTCTTACACAAAAAATATGTAAATACACAAGTGTGTGTTTCCCAGTATAGATTCCCCAAAGTAGCGTACTTTAGATAGCTACTTTTTTGCCTTTCAAATTGTAACTGCAAAAGTCTCATATACAGCACTAGATTCCTGTCTAGACTATGCAACCTTTGGAAGATGTATGCAGAAATAAACATATATTGACACTCTTTAGAGTTTTGAATTAAGTTAACCTAGATCCACTGGAGCACTTAAAAATTTCCAGGGCCAGGCAGCCTTCACAGGAAAACTGACGCACAAGAAAACTTTCTGCCTGTAGAATGACATGAACAAATCTTTGCAGTAGACCACATGAAGACAGAAGCTTAAATTATACTAACAAAATCACCATCCTAAAGAAAATTAATTCAAATGCCAAATAGTAATTCTGGTATATGGTACAATTACAATAAGGCAGATTTATAGAAATACTCTGTTCAGATATTCAAGCCCCATGATTACATCAGCAATACTGTTAAAGACTGCAAAGTTTAATTATAATGTAGCATTTCTCTATTTCCCTAACTAGAGCTGTGAATAGGAGAAGCCATAAAACCAGCCTAAAGGACATAGCTTACAAATATCAGATACTGAAGTGATAATGAGCTAAGCAATGCTGATTTTCTTAGGCATACAGCTTAGCTGAGAAAGATCCTGGAGATGCTTGGAAGCAGACCCTATATACTAAGTTGATAGCAGTGATCAGGATACAGTAATAACATCCACCATACAGTGCTATGTTAAGCACCTGTCCACCAGAAAGTGGTTGATACTATCAAACTGCAGTCATGCTACTTTTATTCCATTCCAAAGACTTAAATTATTGTAGAGAACTAGAAGAGCAAATACTACCACTTTGGTCTTTCTAATGTTTTGTGATCAGATATAAAATAATGCTTTGCAACCGCAGTTCAAAGGTTAGGTAGAAAAAATAAAAAACTCATCAAAAAGCCTAAAGTGTTAGTGTGAGACTCTACAGTAAGAGCTACACTAAAGTGGACGGACAGATACCTGAACCACATACAGGACTTTGTATTGCAAGAGTGGCAGAATAGAGACAAAGGTTTGTTTTATTCTACTTTGTAAGACATAGTGATTTCAGAGACCAAGACTTGCTTTTATGCTGACTTTAATCCGAGCCTCAGAAGTTCTGACTACATATAATGGGCAGCTTTTTTCAGTCCAACTAGCAACCTACACATATAAGGAGAAAGCGTCCTGTTTCCCTACAGTTAACACTCCCTCACCGAGCAACCAATCCTTTGTTAGGTATGTGCATTTTCTACATCCCTTTCTTACTCTTTCACCACTTGCCGTTTTCCATAACAATCGAGCTGTTTTCCAAGAGGAGTTTCACCCTGCTTGACTCACATACAGAGAATGCAGTTGACTTGCTAATCTGCCCACGGGAAAAGCGTACTCTACTCCCACAAAAGACTGTTTCAACACCTTTGCCATTTGTCCAGAAGATATAACCCACTACATACCAAATACAGGATTATGCCTACTCCGCAGACACGAAAGCGACGGACAACAGCACCAAGTATCCAAAACCTAATTAGTTTACTTATAGTAGTACCCCCACAGGACTAAATTTAAGATTATCTTGGTTTTTGGATCCGCAACCCAGAATCGCCACAATGCCGCAACGGTATCAGCCTGTTTGAAATCTGCCACAACAAGCCTCCGGCTTAGTGAATCCCCTTTGGTTGGGATGGGATCACATTTCAGCTCCTTTCACCTCCCTACTCCAGGATATCAAGCATCCAGCTAAAACTTTTGCGCACTCTACTTTTCTCTCTCTTCCTCTCCCCCGAGTATTCAAAATCCCTCATTCCGTTCAGGTCAGACAATTAGGCTATTAAGTAGCAGCTTAATTTCAGGACTCCGCTCTGAACAACACAATTTGCATCTACCTCGCATCTACCCCTTAAGAAAACATGACGTTTGCTTGGCTTCAATACGTATACGAGGTATATCCTACGCTTGGCTTCAATATTTACACAATCTTTACGCATATGATTTTAGTAGGTAAATAAGCCCGGTATGAAATATAGAAGGACACAGTGCAAAGGCATGCACAGATATAGCAATGGAGTTTATTATAAAAGGTGGTGAAAAATTAACTTAATGCAGTGAAATATTAATATGAATGACTTTAGGTTTTTTCCTTAAACAGCACTTACGTTCAAGAAGCAATAACATAGACTAAAAATTTAAAAAGAATCCTAGCTTTTTAGAGCAGGGAAAAAAATATCGTCTTTTAAGTTTTTTCATATTTATCGTAAACGAGGGTGAGCGGGAAGGGGGCTACAAGAAGGTTGTGGAGCTTTTAACAAGGCCACTAAGTGACAGGATCACATGAGATGGTTTTAAATGGGAAGAGAGTAGATTTAGACTAGATAGTAGGAAGAAACTTTTTATGTGAGGGTGGTGAGGCACTGGAACAGGCTGCCCAGAGAAGTTGTGGATACCCCATCCCTGGCAATGTTCAAGGGCAGGCTGGACGGGGCTCTGAGCAACCTGGTCANTCCGGCCGCCGCCACTCCGCCCGCACTCCCCACCAGTTTCACCTGATACCTGAGCGGGACGGGCCGGAGGGCGCGGCCGGGCGCAGGACCTGCCCCGCGGAGGGCGGGGCCAGGCGAGGCCCTGCCCTCACGGCGG
>VZTZ01038810.1:0-25792 GCA_013400955.1 Drymodes brunneopygia
AGCCTCTCCTTATGCTGTCCATGATCACCTAGGAAAAGCCCCCTGCAATGATGACATAAGAAGGTCTGTGGTTTTGAGACAATTTTTTAAAAATTCTTCAGTTTGTATGGATTTTATTAGCAAGTAACAGTTAAAAGGAGCTCTTGCAAAATATAGCTGTAAATATGTATTCCATCCATTGTGAAGGGACACATCACACTTACTTTTATACCACAGTGATACATTTTCTTTGGCCACTGCAAATTATGCAGAACACTCTGTGATTGATCTGGCTAGTAGTTGAAAATGTTCCTGAAGTTTGAATTATTTTATGTCAACACTGTTGCATGGTTTGATATCTCTGCTGCCAAATCGCAAACCGAAGTTTGATGAAAATGTTATTACAAGAAGAAGAGAAGTAGAAGTGCTTGCAGATTCCTTATGTTTGAATTTGTTATGAAGGTAACTGGTCTGCGTTGGTGTTTCAGGCTGGTAGATCCAACTGAATTGGCAACACAGGAAGCTAACAAGAAGACAATAAAGTCTTCTTCTAGGTGTTGCCACATGGGATTACAACTTGGACAAAGTCTGATTTACTTCCTTCCTCCCTAGCCTTCCCCTGCTCTGAAAACTTCTCCTACCAGCCTTGCATAGCTGCCTGTGAGGTTCCAGAGAGTTGTCAGGATAAGGAGGTTGCTCCTCTGGACTCAGACTCCTGCTCAGTGCTCACAGAAGGCTGCGTCTGTGCTGGTGGGACCATCCTTCACCGGACTCATACTGCTGTTTGTATTCCTGAAGAAAAATGTGGTATATTTGGATGTGATTTTCTTCTTTATTATCTGCAAGTTGGTGGTCAGATACTTCGCTATTCCTAAGCTGAGTTCTGGTTTGGTGTTGTGTGAGTTCTGAATATGTCATTCCTTTGAGGATTCTAGATATGCAGTGAACATGAACTGTGCAGGTGAGCAAGCAAGGAATGTCCTTGTGACACACAATTTTGCTCACTTGCTCTCAGCTGGAGGATGCTCTTCAAAGTCTTTCCTTAAGTTTATGTATTCAATTATTGTGTATTAGTCTTGGCCTCCTTTTCACCCAAGCCCTTTGCCAAGGGTCCAACCTTTTGATACCCAATGGCATTCAAATGACATGCAGCAACAGTTAATTACATATTTTGAATAATACATGTGTGTGTCCTGCTAGCATTCATGTTTATTTTAATTGCAATTCTGCCTCATCATTCTAAATAATGGACCAATTATTCTCCCTAACAGCATGAACCTTAGAGATGCAGCTTATGATAAATCAGACTACTAAAGCACTGTAAATTAGTAATAGTTTTGATAATTGTGAAATACAAAAGTAACTTCTTTTCGGATCATTACTTAAAAATGAAGGATTGGATTGGGATTTTAAGTGACTAGCCTTGCAGTAGGGATACAAAACACAGTGGAGTTCTGGATTTTCTGGGGAGTATCGAGTGTATTGCTTTCCTATAAGAAGTCAGTCACAGACTGTCTCTCCTCTTTCACTTTTTGGGGGTTGATGGAAATAGGCAAAGTCTTTCAAATTCTGGGATTTTTATGCTTCATAGATCCACACCTGCCATGTAAAAAAGTGGTGATCAAAATTTGCATTAAAAAGGAATTGCTTCTGCTTTCTGTTATCCTGATCTAGCTTGTACAGACAGCTCAGGAACACCTCATGCCGTGGGTGAGATCTGGAGTACTTCTTTGAGTGGGTGCTGTATGCAAAAATGTGTTGACAGTGAGACCATTGTTCCAGTGGAGTACAACTGTTCAGAGATCCACAATTTGGAGTGCCAGCGATTTGCAGAAGTGGCCTTGCTTGTTCCTGATGATCAGACATGCTGTCCTCAGAAGATCTGTAGTAAGTATTCCTTCATGGTTGTGGATACTGCCCTCTGGAATATGCAGATGTCCTTTCTCTGAGGTTTGCTTGCCTGTTATGTGTGCTATTTTTGAAGCAAATGAAAATTACTTTGGTTTGAATTTACAGATCATGTGGAAAACTGTAGAAACTGTTTAGCTCAATATCCAATAGTTTTTGGGAGAGAGCTAGAGAAATAGGAGGAGGACTGAAATAGCACTGTGTTTATTTGAATATGAATTGTGTTTCCCTCAAGTTTAGAGATTACTGAGGTTTTTTTAAATATCCAAATACAAACAAATGATCTGGGTAATTCTGAGGAAAAATAAATCAGATGATTGTTTATCTAATTTACAAAGTGAGCAGTAAAAATGTAGAAAAAGCCTCTTTTTCAATAAATTCTTGCTTAGTTTAGAAAGTTTCAAAAAGAAATTGCAAGCAATTTTCAAGTTTTGGCCACCTGGTATGGTGTTGCAGTCAGTTTTCCAGAGGAAGTTTGTTTTTTTAGTTCTCACAAGGACTCAGTTCTAGTTAAACATTGGAGATGTTCATGTCTCTATGGAGAGTGTTGCAAATGATGAACACTTCTGAATCCTACCTCATGGGAGATTTTTGCTGCTCCACTGTGTTTTCCATATGCCTATGATTCCGAGTTTGGGGGTATCTAACTGCAAATACTGCTTGCCACTGCTCTACTCAACTTATAAATACATGGTTTAGAAGGTGCTTGTTCTTCTTTTTTTTTTCCCTTTATGGAACAGTTTGTAATCAGAGTCTCTGTGAACTCCTAATCCCTGAGTGTAGCAGCTTGGAGAAGTTGGTCACCTACTACAGTGAAGAATCCTGTTGTCCCAGCTACGTTTGTGGTAGGTTTCTGTAGAAAGTTTAAAAAGTGCACCCTGCTAAAGAAATTCAGTAAACTAAATAGATCAACTTAGAAGGATAAGGGTAGTGTAGATACCATTGTTAGTATGGCCATTTACAAAATTCTCATCTAAAGCTTAGGGTTTCTCTGTGCCTCATTTTGAGCAGATGTGATGCAATCCTGTGTTCAATAATCAGGCTTGTGATACAAGGTGAAAGCTTTTCTAAAGCAGCTTGTAGCACCTCTCTGCCCTGCACTGCCTTTCCTCAGGATATAGCATAACAAAGGAATGCTCAGCTTCATCTAAAGGAACACATCTGTTGCCCTTTTTTCAGAATGTGATCCAGAAAAATGTGAACCATTGGAGCAGATGCCAAGCTGTCAAGATGATCAAACACTGCTGCTCTGGTAGAGAATACCTGCTGCATTTCCTATATATGTGGTACAGCAGCCTGACTGGTTGAGATTATAAGTGTGATTTTGCATGTGAAATTATGTCTATTATTATCTTGCCAGTTAAGACTCCTTGTATTTCCTTTGGTTCTCTCAACGTAGTAAGGCTTGAAAGTGGCTAAAAAAAAGGGCATCAATTTTCTAAAACTTAAGAAATGGCAACAACCATCAAGAGTCACAGAACGACTTTGTGCAACTGAGTAGTATTCCTGGGTCAAGTAGAGGAGTGGTGGTGGAGTCCATGGATGAGGGAATTAAGGGCTTTTGAGATTTTCCATGTGCAGTGTATGAACTAGATACACAAATATTTTATCTAAAAGAAGACTGAAGTTACAAATGCTTTTATTCCTTATATCCTCCTGTATCAGCTATGGCCCATCTTATCAAATGACACACATCCCATATTAGAGTATTATGCATATTTATTCAGTACTTTTGGGGTTTAGCCTCTAATGACTTAATTCAATAATAAAATTGCATTTTTGCCATTATTATATGAGCTCCAGTCTTACTATACAGTTATTTTCTGTTTAGTAAAAATCTGATAATAAGGTGCTATTGAGTTTACTTCATTTTTGAACAGGTACCTGTGAAGTAAAGGCCATTCCATATGCAAAAATTTGAGTGCTAAGAGGAAATGTGAATTTCTATGTGAAATTCTGTTATTTACAGTAATCCAATTGCTTTGATCATATGATAGCAATTGGCTCGTCTCACTGTCTGCAGAACATCCTTTTATGATAAAATGACTCTTTTATGATAAAATGAGTCTTTGCACTGTACATATTGAAAAGTTCCTGTTGTGGTTGTCATAGGTGTTCAAGTGGGAGGATAACACTAAGATCACAGATCCCTTAAAAAAAAATAATGTGACTTAGTAGGAGGGAAAACCTAGCAAAACTTTTCATAACAGGAGACAGAGGGAAAATCATGTTTGCTCACAAAAAATGTATCAATTCCTTATAGCAGGGGACAAAGGAAATAGGGGAAGCTGAACAGAAAATTTGCCTTTTGATTAGGGTCTGTAAGCAGTGAATGCAGAGCACCTCTGTTACCTTTCATATGAGTTTGTGACAAGTTTACAGGCACATTATCTAGACAGTAGTAAAATTTCTTCCACTATTTTAGATATAAATAATTGCTTTCTGCAGCATGTGGGGCTTGCTCGGATCAAATACCCAAATGTCAAGAAGGAGAAATTCTCATTCTGGATGGCAACACTACTGACAGGTGTTGCCCTACATACCAGTGCAGTAAGTTTGACTTGATTTTAATACTTTAAATAACAGAGAACATGGGAAATTTTGTGGTGTGGATGTTCAGCATCAAAAATGGTGGGTTAGAGATACAGCTCCACTTGCTGTTTAAGCAGGCCATCATCTGTAATTCTGAACATATAATGTTTGCTTTTAAAACTTCATGTGTGTAAAGCATTTTCTGAATATCTGTATCATGGAGAAAAGTGAGTAGTTTCAGACCTCAAATTCAGAAAATTAAAAATTATATAAATATATTTCAGAGTATTTGTACTCCATGCTGCTATTATCTGATTGCTGACAACTAAATTTTTATTACTACTCTTTTAAACCTAAATGTTATCCTGTCTTAAGTTACAATAGTGTGNTCATATGCTATGTCTTGATTAATATTTCCACTCATCCAAACACGACAGCATTGTTTGTTGTACTTTCTTTCCTTTAATTTTAGTGTGTGAAATACGTCATTGTCCTGAGTTCAAATGCATGCTGGGCATGTCTCTGGTGGAGGTGTGGAGCCCAGAGAAGTGCTGCCCTTTCCGGACATGCGGTAAAATCATTGATTTTCATTAAATTTACCTTAGACAATGAGAGATACAACAACAGCTTTGGCCTCTGGGTCTTGAGCCTGCTTTCAGCCAACTACACCATTGTGACCTGCTTGTGAACAAATAATACAGAAAAGTCATTTCATGCTACAGAACCTCCTAAACTGCCTGCTTTGCTTTTCTTGCATCCTGTAGAATTTGCCTGTCCAAACTGGGTGATTTACCATCTTGAAAGTGTAAAAATTATTGAATTGGGTTTGCTGACTTTTAAATCTGGAATTTCTGTTCTCTCTGTTGCTCTGCTGTAAGCAAATGGCATATAAATTGCTAAACTACTGTTTCTGGTGTTGTATTTTGTTTTAGAATGTGCGTGCGAAACAATCCCCAAACCTCAGTGCAAACTGGTATGAAATATATCTTGTCACTATTCTTTTATTAATTTCTTAATAAATCTATTTATCAGTGTCTGAATAATAGTTTTATCAGTGAAATGTGAAATGCAACATCATCACCTCTTTTAAAAAAAATTACAGTAAGATACATCCAGTTTTAAGAATCCACCTAAGTCTAAATACCTCACAGAATAAAATGACTGTACAGCCCTGATATTTCCAGAACATTTCATTACTATATTCTGCCCCAATATATTGGTAGAGTAGAACTGCTTTCATGCACACAGGATAATTTCAGATAAAATTTTGGGTTTAAAGTGTTGAACTAAATTCTTTCAAGCATCACTATTTGTTAATATTATTTGTTATGGTGAATATGTTAACATACATTGTGCACTCAGGCTGCTGGCTAAGCAGAACCCTCAAAAGATACTGCTACCCAAGTTCTGAAGGAAAGTTGTTTAACAAAAAAAGATCATATAGAGGAGAAAACACACTGTTGTTTCGTGTATAATTATTTTTTTTTCTGCTTTTATAACCATAGGGGCAGAAACTTCAGATAGACGAACTGTTTCAGAACAGTACAGAAAATGTCTGTAACTGTGTGAAGTACAAATGTGGTAAGTTAGAAAATAATGTAATTCAAACTAATAGCCTTTCAAGTGCTAAGGGAAATTAGGAATTAAAAATCAGGTGTTCACTTGAATCAGGAACATGGCACTGAAGAGGATAGGATTAACTGACAGTTCACAAATAGTGCTGATTCTCTCTGTGGGGAGAAATAGACATTTCTCAGGTACATTTCTTATCCTGAAGTAGTCTTTCAAAACAAAACAGTTGAAGAAGCCTGCACTGTCACTTGGGTTCAGCTAATATAATATTATATATTTATTTATATTCCATGCATGGCAGTATTTGAAATAATTTAGTGACTGCAGTGAAGCATTGGATTGCTATTAATGATTAGTTTGAAAACGTGGCCCGTAATTCTAAAATAGGTAGAGTAGCTTTTTCCATTCCTGCTTGACTGTTTAAAACATTTTTAGTGGAGTTTTGATGCCAAGCTGATTGTCCTGAGCATGCTGTTTGTGTTTTCTTGCAGTGAGAGACAAAGTTTGCCTGAGTAGTGAGAGAGGTGTGTTGCTTCCTCGGCAGAGAATCGTGGAGCGCAGTGCAGATGGCATCTGCCATATTTCTCATTGTACAAATGTGATTGATTCCTCCACTAAATACTACAAAATAAACATGTCTTCGATAGACTGTGCTGTCAAGTGCAAAGCTGTAAGAAATTCAGAGATTTAGACCTGTATATTGTGAATGGTGGCCTGAATTACATTGTGATGGGTTTTGTTGAGCAGATGACAGTTGTAGAGCAAGTTGGAAAGAGTAATTAGGATATCTCCCTCTAACCTATCTCCCTTCTCTACCACACTTCTGATGGAAGTTTATAAAAGTCTCACTCCCTCCACTATTTTCTCCCCTGTGTAAAATTACACAAACTAAAATATATGGCGAGTGTCTCTGTATCCCTGCAGAGCTTCAGCTGCATTTTGTATAAACAAACTGGTACAAATTCCTGGCACACAGTAGCTGCTAATAAGAATCAGGAGGACAATAATTATAAATAGAAGAATTCTAAATGTGGTGAAAACAGCTTTGTAAAATAAGCAGCTGTTACGTTGTTTTTTTACAAAATACAGTACGTCACCATGGGAATATATAGAATTTTTCTTTCTAATTTTATACTTCTTGTCTAATGTGTAAAAAGTCAAAATTTCAGTGGTACTCGACGTAAACTGTCACTTACATTTGAAAGTGGCAGAAAGACCAGTTAATTCTCTCAGATTTGGAACTTCTCCCCTTTTAATTCAATTAAGATCAAAGGTATTTTATAAAAGCCTCATGAGTGTGCAGTGTGTGCAAATGCAAGCTATGTGGTTTTGAGAGTTATTTTAAAAAATACCCCTAAAATCAGATACCTGAAAAAAATCTGCCTGTTACAGTAGTGAAATGTTGAGCTGCAAGATGGTCTCATGCAAGGAATAATCTGTTTGGTTTTGGCAGAACCAAGTCTATCAGCCTCCAAAAGATTTAACAACTTGCTGTGGTAGCTGCAAGAACTTGTCTTGTCTCCACACTTTCAGCAATGGCACAGTTGCCAGTTTTAAGGTGAGTTTGCATATTTTATTCCCTCAAAATATTTAGAAGTAAACAAAAAATTATGTGATACTGTACACATCTTGCTGTATAATATATGCAGAAAAGAGCTTTATTTGCCCAAATACTAGGAATAGTTTTGCATGTAGACAACATTAATTTCTTGGAGAGTCAACCATATAACCGTCAACAAAAATTAAAGGATTCTGATATGTATCAGAGAATTACCATCAACTCAACTATTTTAGAACCTGTTTCACATTATGTATTTTTAATTGGACTTCCAAAATGCGTTACTTAAACAGAACTTGAATATGCATCTAAATTATATTTTGCTGTAAGTATTACTGTTGATTCAAGTGAGATCTCATTCAATGGAATTGTTTAATTAGTACTTGAAATACTGTTTTTGCTGAGTAAGGTTTCTGTTTTACAATTTTTGACAGCCCGGTGCTGTTTGGATTTCAAACTGCATCAGATATGAATGCACCAACACAACTATAGGTCCTGTTCTGGTTTCCTCTGCAGTTGGCTGCCCACCCTTTAATGAAACTGAATGTGTGAAGGTCAGTGTACAAGAGACTGTTTGCATTCCAGCTATGATTTATGTTTGCATGAAAAGATTTAACTCTGACAAAAGATGTTTTTACCTCAAGGAGGGAGAAATTATGAATTTTTGTAGCACCTGTATTTTTGCCCAGACTTTTAAAAGTAAAAGGTATAACCACGCACCAGACTACTGTGCCACCAGGCTGCTGAGTTACGCAGCTGGACACACCTCTTCTGATTCTTAGATTTTTTTTTTTTAATGAGGTTTGTAATCTCAAACTAGTCTTCATAAAATTGTCTGAACTTAGATGCTTTTCTGGGCTGGACTTCCCCTTTCTATCATTTTCTGTGTATAGCAATTTGATTCACCACAATAATCAAAAACGTTGAAAAAAAGGAAAGATTGTCTGAAAATCAGGAGCATCTTTTCTACAGTGACACATAAGGTTTTATAAACCACTTTTGGAGCAAGAATAAAAGTTCGGTTTGAATTTGCAAAATGAAATTAGACTAAGTGCCAGGAAATGGAAGCAAGGAGAATTCTCTTACTCTGGCTGCTCTTTGTAATTCTACATTTTCATGTGGATAGAAAGATGCTTTCCTTGGTGGATGATGTTACACAGGCAGGGGACAGTCCTGCAGGAACTGTGTGTTTGTAGTTCTTCCTCACAAGTAGCAGGGGGTTGGTTCTTCAGAACAGTCTCAGTTTCATAGCCAAACCTTCATCCATTCACCAGAGCATTGCATTTGCCTGAATAATGATGCAGAGCTTTATCTGAAAGGTATTTCTAATAGTGCAGATAAATGGGAATGAATGCTTGAAAAAAAATCAAGTTTTTCCTCTTTATTTTATCTCTTGGCCAGATTGGAGGCTATGTTGTGCCATTCTTAGAAGGATGCTGCAAAACATGTAAGTGGTTAATGACAATTCCTGCCTCACAAGTCTCTCTGATTTGTTACCTTATGAATAAGGTGGATTATTTCCTGTATGAAAGCTTGATTCACGTCTCAAAGTCTGTGCTTTTCCCGGGTTTACTCATGCAAATAACACAGAAAATAGTAGAGTTAAATCAAAAGAAAACATTCAACACTGAATTATTTACTCCATTGCTAGTGATTGTAGCTGGTCAGGTCACTGAAATTCCTACCTCAAGTATTTTGCAGTTCTTGTGTAAAATGCCCCAAAATTTTAGGTACTGAATTTAGTATAGTGGAAGGTACTGTATTTTTGAAGGCACCCTAAAACTATGCCTCATCTACATTAATATCTTCGTATTTTGTAAAAATGAAGGTTGATCTCTGTGTTTTGTAAGTTAATTTTGTAAATAATGAATATAGAAATTAATAGACATAGTTCAGAAACATTCAGGCAGTATCTTTTCAATGATTTTGCAACTAAACCCCACTTCCCTTACTAGATTATCTGTAAGAGCTAATACAGATTCTCTGGGCAAAAAGCCCGGAATAAAAGTTCTTTACAGAATAGGTTTGAAATACACCATTTCTTAATAGAAATCAAGAGCTAAGTACATTTTTTTTCTTAATACACTGGTACACAGCTGAAACATTTTGCCTGATTTCATGAAGGACTTAGGCTGAGGTCGATACTAATAGAAGCAACTGAAAATGAGATTTTTATACTGGGCAGTAAAATAATATTTAAAAATGCAGAAATCTGACTTAATTGCCATAACTAGCGGAAATAGTGACCTGAAAGTGTGGGAGAGAGCTGGAGAAAAGTGCAGGTATTCCCTGCTGGGTGGGATGGAGCTTGCACAGCTGTGACTACCTGACAGGGTACCATGTGCACAGTTACTGCAGTGGGTTATGTGCTGCCAGCAGGGAGGTGCCTCTTGGAGTTACTGATCTGCATTACATTTTGTAGCAAAAAGTTTACTGAAACTGTGCAAGATTTATCTGGGATTTTTTTCTCTCCTCCCACTGTAAGGTAATGATAATATCCAAGTGTTTTCCCTCTGATGGACCTGTGTTTCAAGCACGTGTCCTAGTTCTGTGGCAAATCCTCCATAGGCTCTCTGAGATCGGTTTTTGATTATCAGACATTGCCCTTCAATGCCCTAGCAGCCAAATAAACCAGCTTCTGAACAAATTAGTAAGGCAGTTAAACATCCATTTAATTACTTTTCAAAGAGCAGATCTTGTTACTATTCTTAGAGAAAGATTATAACCATGCTCTTTAATTGTTAAAAACAAAAGTAAATTAACCTGGGGCATGCCTCACAAAGTAAAATGAAAGCCTTGAAGAACTCAGTGATTTGTGAGGTGCGTTCACAAGTACATTCCTAGAGTTTTGATTTCATGTTTGTGCATGACACAGAACCTCTGTGATTCTGTAGTTCATTCTGACTCCAAGCAAACCTGCCCTGAGAGCTGTCAGTCAGCTGTAATTGTGGGAGACATTTTATGAGAAGGATTATCAGTGTTTTGTTTTCTTTTTAAGTTCTTCGCCATTAGAAACAATTCTGATTTTTGTTTTCAGTTTTAATTGGCCTTTGAAAATTAAGAGCCAGGAGCTCCATCAAAACCTAGAGAGGAAATTACACTATTTCTCTGTTGTATCCCCAAAGGGCACATTAAACTCAGGATACCAGACTGGCTTGGTTATACCAACGTAGATCGGGTTCTTCCTGGTTTGCACATGAGGTTTAGCAGTGCAAGTAGTGCCTGGACATGGTGCTCAGCTGCTGGAACCATGAACCCTGCCTGAGCAGGAAAGCAGGTCCAGGTGATCTCCAGAGGGCTCTTCCAGCCTCAGCCGTTCTGTGATCCTGTAATGTACAGACATTTTAAAGTCGAATTCTGTTTTCCAAAATCTAGTAACTCCCAAATGTTTTCCTACTTCCAGAAATCCTCTGTAACACGTGCTCTGTTCAATGTGTAATATTCTTACCAGGTTCTTCAGTGTCAGTGCTCCTCCCATTCCTTGTTAGCCCAGTCACTCCTACAGCCTATGTTGGCCATCACACAGGTACCTTTTCTGGAAATAAGTAGGACCAACCCAAACAGCATCATTGTTGATTTCCAACAATGTACTCCCTGATAGGAGCGCCAGACCTCACGTCACCCAATTATTGCCAAAGCTGCAGTGTAGCACAACCGCTCCTGGTTATTCAGAGTGGCTCCCATTTTGGTTTGCTCTTCACTTTGCACTGTGTGGGCGGTGCATTGTTGTCAGCCAACAATGTACTGTTGGTAGTAAGCACTTGCATAGTCTTTAGCTTGCTGCATGTGTCAAATTGCTGTGTTTAAAAGGGTAAACTAATTCCATCCTGTTTACAGTGCACTAGAACATAGAGACTAATTGCTTTGCTTGTTAAAAGCTTGTTATGTAAGCCACATTTTTGCAGATGATGTGTTGTGCAGTTTTGCTTCCAGTGCCACGTACAGTAGAAGCAAATAATTGCTTTCCCATCCATAGTTAGGTCAGTATACTGAAAACAGCAAGCCTGAGTTTAGTCCATGAAAATTGGAGATTATCTTTGTTCTTTTTCATAAAGTATGTTAATTCTTCGAATTGTAACACGGTATGAACACACTTGTTTTGGCATTTATTTCGTGAAAACAACTCTCCAAGTTTCTGTAAGAGAAAATATGTAATTTTCTACACCACTGAGTGATATATTCTACATTAAACTACACCTGTGACTCTAGGACTACTAAATCAAAATCTGTATTTCTCTTTCATATTGATGTCACTTTCAGTGACCACAGTGTTATGAGTCAACCCAAAAACCAAGCAAGGATTTTCAACCTTCATATAGATGGTGCCAAAGAATCTCATTATATTACAACACATATAAAATGCTCCCATGTTTTTTAAGGTTCTTAATGTAAAAGTACATTTTGTTGTAAAACTCATGAAAAAAGCACTGGATATTAAAATACATGCATGGAAATACATTATATATTTATTTTGTATGAGATACGATGTACTTTCACCATAGCCTGGATGAAGTCATAGTCACAGCTGCACTGAATTCTCCACCCTACACACCATGTATAATGTAAAAGAAGAAAGAACTATGAAAAGAACTGTGAAAAACACAAAAGAACGGTGAGTTGGGTTTTTTTTAATAACAATTCATTTTTTTCTTCATTTCTCCATTACTTTTTCCCTGAGCAAACATAATTCAGTGACAGTCAAGCAGTAGCCAGATATTTCTCTCTGTAGGTTTTTATTTGCTTCCAAGAAGATTTATTGCTGTCCTTTCTGTCATGTTGTAGAAAACTGCTATGTCTAGAAACTGTACCAGGCTTATATAATTAAAAAAAAACCAAAAAAAAAGGCAAGAAAACCCCCAAATAACATTTAAAACTTTCTCTAAGAAGCAGCATTACTAGTTTGACTGTGGTAGAGCAGAGAACTGGACATTATGCATCGAGATGTAATTAAATTGTGTCACAGTTCAGGATTGGGTACTGTTTGAACCAATTAATCCTTTATTGCTCTTGCTTTTCTGGAGCTAACAGTATTCACCTTTTGTGAACATCTTTGGATTTTTTGGCTCAAAGAAAATGCAGCTCTGTAAGTGGAGAATCATTGCGGGCTGCATCATAAAATGTAAATGTGTGCAAGATCTTGTGTGAAATAGTGGAAACTCTTCTAATGGAATGGGCTGCTCATTCTCTTACAGATCTGCAACATGATGTGGTTTCTTCAGCACAGAGAGGATCACACTCAGAAGAAACTGTTCTTGTTCTCTTACAACTGAGCTTTACGCTGAACATCTTTGTTTTTCTTCCAGTGTTTGGCATTCCTTTCTTAAATTAAATTTAACTCCTCATTTAATTTCATGATATCTTGTGATCTCTTTTATTTGACCCAGGTGCCTTGTATATAAATCTGTGAAAAAAAATTGTGGAAATAATGAAAAGGAAAATAAAAGATTTCATTTGTTCACTGGTGTTCTTTGCTCTAATAAAAACATTCATAAATGTAAATCCCCCTGAAGCCCTGTTGTTCATCAGATTCTCTTATGTATTTATTTTAAATTTCATTTATACCACTGGAACACAAGTGCTGTTATTAGAGTTTGTTGTATTTATTTCATGGAAAATGCACTCTAATTTATTAACTTGTTTACCTTTTGAATGATACCNTGGTTTCTTCAGCACAGAGAGGATCACACTCAGAAGAAACTGTTCTTGTTCTCTTACAACTGAGCTTTACGCTGAACATCTTTGTTTTTCTTCCAGTGTTTGGCATTCCTTTCTTAAATTAAATTTAACTCCTCATTTAATTTCATGATATCTTGTGATCTCTTTTATTTGACCCAGGTGCCTTGTATATAAATCTGTGNTTATTTTATCCATGTGCCTTGTACATACTTCTGTGAAAAAACTTGTGGAAATAATGAAAATGAAAATAAAAGGTTTCATTTGTTCACTGGTGTTCTTTGCTTTAATAAAAACATACATAAATATAAAGCCCCCTGAAGCCCTGTTGTTCATTAGATTCTGTTATGAATTCTGTTATGTACTTATTTTAAATTTCGTTTATACCACTGGAACACAAGTGCTGCTATTAGAGTTTGTTATATCTATTTATTTCATGGAAAACGCACTTTAATTTATTAACTTGTTTACCTTTTGAATGATACCATTTGGTATCATTAACAAGTTAAATTAATTAACAAGTCTCCTCACATGAAAGTTTGATCAATTTTACAAAAGTNATGTTCAGCATTTCCTTCTTAAATTAAATTTAACTCCTCATTTAATTTCATGATATCTTATGATCTCTTTTATTTGATCCATGTGCCTTGTACATACTTCTGTGAAAAAACTTGTGGAAATAATGAAAATGAAAATAAAAGGTTTCATTTGTTCACTGGTGTTCTTTGCTCTAATAAAAACATTCATAAATGTAAATCCCCCTGAAGCCCTGTTGTTCATCAGATTCTCTTATGTATTTATTTTAAATTTCATTTATACCACTGGAACACAAGTGCTGTTATTAGAGTTTGTTGTATTTATTTCATGGAAAATGCACTCTAATTTATTAACTTGTTTACCTTTTGAATGATACCATTTGGTATCATTAACAAGTTAAATTAATTAACAAGTCTCCTCACATGAAAGTTTGATCAATTTTACAAAAGTTTTTGAAAACAGTGGACTTACTCATGAGAGGCTTCTCAGTGAAGAATAAACGTTTTATAGTTGTTATTAAAGATAAAAAGAGACAGATACTTTAACAAATGAAATAGTTTTAAAAGTGAGTCAGTGTACAGATAGTGTTACTTCACCAAAGTTTTGTATGTGCAGTGATGTATTGGGTGTTTTCTTCTTTGTGTCTCTTAAACCCATTAAATGTTCACGAGTGTTCTTGGCTCTGAAATGTTAGGAATTTGAGTTGATATTTTTAAATCTATGCCCATTTTGCAGGTAAGGAAGATGGTAAATTCTGTAAGAAGGTGACTGTTAGGATGACCATCCGCAAGAATGACTGCAGGAGTAACACACCAGTAAGTAAATAGCCATTGTGATTTCTTTCAATAGAAGAGAAAAAATATGAAATGTAAAAAGAAGGCAGAAAGGGATCTCACATTCCTCAAGGCCGCTGTCTCCACCTCTGCCACAGGGACAGAGGTTTGTGTTTCACAGATCTGTTTTAATGCTTCCCTATATTCTCAGCAGGCATCTTCTCAATAATGAAAAAAGGAGGCTGATACTTCTTTTTGTGTGCATTTAGGTGCATGTCGATTTAGTCTAATTTCACCCTGTTTTGCAATTATTATATGCAAATTAACTAATATAACTGAACCTTGCCCCGATCTTCTACAGTTAAAACAGCTGCAGACGTGTGTAATTTTTCATCTGCCCAGGGAAAGTGTTTAAATGCCAACTTCATGAAGAAAGGAATCCTGGGTCCTGAAAGCTTTTTTTAGGCAGCAGCGTGAACACAGTGTAAAATGTGAAGAAAGAATGAGGCACTATCTGCGTGTCTATCAAAGGATTTAGTGTTGGAGGACACCAACCACGTCCTGCTGAGCAGTGAGGCTGAGAGCAGCAGCAAGGGTGCAGACAGAAGTCTGTGTGAGATGTCTAAGAGTGCCTGGAAAAGCTGTAATAAAAGAGAGGAGGGAAGCAGCTGTAGCCTCTAAAATGACTCCGAGAGTACATTTAGTAGTGTAAGCTGTTGAGCAGCCAGGAAATTTATTCTCAGTGTTTCATTGAACAGAAACACAAATCCTGACTATTAAATCTGAAAAAATTATCATTTTCTTAAGCCTGTTTGTCTTACAGTCTGTATTACACATTTGGTGTCATTAGTGGCAACTCCCTTCGGCTTTCCAAAGGATTGGTTCTTTTATTCCTCCTTGCTGATACACAGTATAGTTACACTGCATCAGTATATCACTGAAATGAATACTGTAGGGAGTTATGGAAAGAACATTTGGTGCTGTATTCAAGCCAAAGTTGTTCGGAACACTTTAAAATTCAAAACTGAAATGCTTCTTTGTGTCTGTTAATAGCCAAATCTGTTAGTGAAATTGACAGAAAAGTCATCATTAATATCAGTAATATAAAAATTGAGACCTGACTGGGCAATGCACTTCAGAAGTTATTTTCAGATTTAGTGGGATTTCATAAAGGGTTAGAGGAAATACCTCCACAATTTCACTGTTTTGCCATTGGATTTGGGTGCCTAATATGTTCAGAATTCCTTGAGAACGCCTAACTATGCTCCCGGCTCCCATTTGTTAATTATTGCCCATGTGTGTTGCCAGGTGAACATTGTTTCGTGTGATGGGAAGTGCCCCTCTGCCAGCATTTACAACTACAACATCAACACCTATGCCAGGTTCTGCAAGTGCTGCAGGGAGCTGGGGCTGCAGAGAAGGACTGTGCAGCTCTACTGCACCAGCAACTCAACCTGGGTCAGCTACTCCATCCAAGAGCCCACAAATTGCTCTTGCCAGTGGTCTTAAAAAACATAAAAGGAAAGATAACAGCAAGCCCAGCTGTTCCCAGCATAAGATAATTTTAATAGTTTACCTATTCAAAATATAATAGCCAGTACCCTGAATTTCACCAGTGTAATGCAAAAATGCTTTTGGACTCTCCTAAATATCTGAAAAGTGGCTTTGCATCGTTTGTGTTGTGATTTGTCTTAATTTTCATCCACAAGGGTTGTTTTAAAGGTTCTTGTGATACGTGCCAACTTAAAAGGTGATTTACATTAGTGACATCTAAGGAGAAAGAACACCATCTGTTTTGTTCTGGAAGGCTGATCCACTCTTTGTCAAACTCCCATTTCAGTTTTACATCATTGCCTGACTTACCTGGCAGCAGGTCACTCTTTTGAATGCATTGTAATTGTGCAAGTATGTTTAGTGTCTATTAAGAAAAATTCTTTGGACAACATGAGAAGAATTTTTGGTTTAAATCATATTCCTGTTGCTATGTAGAGCATGTATAAGAAATTCAGTCTAGGATTTTACTTTTTTTTCTAGTCAGGGAAACATTATCCATACTGATAATTGTATGTAATATTCCCTGGGAATAATTTCAGTTTTTCTAGTGTATTTTATATTGTAGTGAAAAGCATTATGGCAGGCATGTGTTTCTGGAACAGATCTGCTGTCTTTAGGCTATCTAGATTGGCCATTAGTCACTTTATCTTTCTGCTAAACAATATGACATAAACTGAAAATACACAGATTTAAAAAATGAAAACCATTTTATACTCCTTTGTATAGATATAACTTAAATGAAAAAATTCAGCTTATGAAATGAACCATGCTTAAATTGTCTCTTTAGGAGAATGAGCATTGTTCAATACTAATTTTAAAGACGTGAAAGTTCATTAGGAAAAAGAAAATGAGGATTATGTATCTGCCTCAAAGGAAAACAAAATTGAAAATCTTTGTCACATGTATAGTAGATGCAACTTCTTACGGTAAGTGCTTGAAATTCAAAATGTGCAATTGTAAGGTTTGAAATTTCAAATACAATTTTTTATGGCCTTGAAAAACTAAAATTTTTTTTGTAATGAACTAGTTTTTTCTTCTCCAAGCTAATGTTACTATTCTGTTCTTCCTTAACAAATGCCACTGAAATTAAGCAAAAATTCAGTAGCTTTTGTTTTGTAGATTAAAATTGTAGATAACATGCAGTGATACACTTGAGATCGATAACAGTAAATAGATCTCAGCATACCTTCTTTGAAAGCTGTTTGTCTGCAGTAAATCCAAAGAAAAAAGCATTGTTAAAATCAATCATGTGAACATTTTTGATATTAATTTTGTATACTGTACATTTCATTCTTACAATATCTAATAAACAACAGGAAGTCTTACTTTGTTACAATTAATTTTGCTATCATTGCTAGAGCAGCTTACTGCCATGTGATGAAACACAATATATTTACTAATATTTTTCTTCAGTTGTGCACATGGGTAATTTTAGGGTTTGCTGATATCACAAGCACTACATCAACGAGGAAGACCTGCTTATGGATTTTTAAAATCTACAGATTTTTCTGATTTCATCACAGTTCACTTTCAGCCTCAGAAATGCAAAATTCATCTACATAATTTTATTCAAAACAAAAACTGGAAAACACTTGTTCATCAAAGTGTAACAACACAACCCTGACACTGTCAGACTGTTTGTCCTAGAAAAACAGGGTAAAGAAAGTAAATTTCTGCACATGCCCTTTCCATATTTTTGTCTAACCCTCTGTTTGACTGCAATGTGTAGACTGTTTTGAGTAATTGTTGTGTAGTTGTGATGGTCCTTCAGTACTTTGGGCCAAATGTGTCTTTAAGCTCTACCTGTTGTTGTTGGTGCAGTCCCTGCTCACTTTGCAGATCATGTTCCTTGTTCAAAGCTATCTTCTAAATAGCAGAAAAGGACAGAATCTGGGAGAAGTCCATCGTTTGGAAACCCAGGGGAAAAATTGCTGTTTATAAGACATTGAACAGAGTTAAATCCTTGATGCCAAATGCCTAAAATTCAAGCTTTGGCATTCTCCAAGGAGAAGTTCAACCTTCCTTAGTTTACCAGCTGGGAGATGCCATCCTAGAGGGAAGGAATTAAGAAGAAGAGATGTTTCTTTTGCTCCCAACCAAGATGATATTTGCTGTGAATTGCCAAACACCACCATGAGGGATAGAACTAGAGCAGGAATTTGGCCAACTGTCCTGTTTCCCTCTGCTGCAGTGTGGTCCCTCCTCTTGCCACTTGAGCAGAGAGCTCATTGCTTCCAGCAGCTCAAGGCAGTAACTCTGAAAAGCATTCGAGATCGAAACTTTCAGCTCTTGGTTGAAGAGGAAAGGTGGTGCAGGCAGCAAGAGCAGAAAGCTGGCAGCAGTGTGTCTGGTAACCATAATCAAACACTGCTGCTGCTGCTGCTACTTCAGCAGTAAAACAATAAACATTGTGCTAAGTCCCTAGTTCTGCTTTTGCAAACATTAGGCTTATGCTGGGAGAAACAAGGGGAAAGATTCAAACTGCCTCTGGTTGGGCAGGGGAAGCTACTTTAATCCTGCCTCCGTGTTAAATTCCTTCACACATCCTCTGCCTATCTGTGGTTGTTCAAAGCCCCTCCAGATCCTTGCTATAATGTAAATACTACTTTATATTGCATTTGCACAAAGCAGCTCAGCTGGAAAAAGATGTGCTCCATTTGTACTTCCATGTCTTTGGAAACCAAAGGAAATGTGGGTTTCATCTGGCCCTTCCATGCTGGAGATATTTGGGCTGTTGCAATGACTGAGTCCTAAAACAATTTTATTTTCTTTTTATTAAGTCCTTTGCTTGAAACTGACCTGTTTGAAACTGAGGCTTCTCAACATTTCTTTGAAAGTCTGAGAACTTTATTCCACCTCGATAACCCTGTTCTCCTCACATATGTTTGCACATGTTTCTTCACAAAAATTATTTCTGATGCAGGGAGGGAAACATCACAGGCTTGTGTTTCATTAAATCTAGGAATTAAAATCTTTCTAATGCTAGGCAGTTTTCCATTTTTTAATAAAATGTTTCGTATTTGAGTATGGAAACATTGGCTGGTCATTACAATGCTGATTGCTCATTTTCATATTTAAAAGAACACTTCATTTGCGTTACCTCAAGTAGGCTTACCCAGCCTTGAGTCACAGGAAAATTATATAAGAGATTTGGCAGCTGGACTCTTGAATACTATGGATCGTGGCCCTTGAGAAAGGCCTTTAAGAAGAAATATAATTATATCAATTGTGTTTTCTAAATGCTCACTGTCTGGGTTATTAGTACATGATCTGGACTCAGGATAATGGCCTCTTGAGTAATGCTCCCTCTAATTAGTGATAGGGCTGCCTGGTGCTTCGGTAAGTTAATCTGAGATACTGGCATCTGCTGGGCTGCAGTTTAACGTGAACTATTAGTCACAAGTTAAATAACTTACACCCCCTCAGATGGCTCTCAAGTACGCAGCCCATGAAGTCAGACCAAAATCATCCAAAAAATTTTGCCCTCACTCTTATCTCTGCCCAAACTACCATCTCTCTTCCCCCGTGCAAGTGGCTAGCTATGAATAATTAAAACGAGGTAACAGCTGCTATGCAGATGGTGATTTTTTGGAAAAATCCCCTCTTAGTGTGTGATGAAGACATCTCACCTCTTTAGAGATAGTACCTGACAGACTGCCAGCCCCTCAGATCTGCTTTCTGTGTGAACTTCTGACCAAGTCTTTGATCATATCACTCCATATCAGCTGTTTATAACACAGATATCTGAATTAACTCAGGTGTCCAGGCTTCCCCCATCACCAAAGAGAGCTGCATCCAGAGAGTGACTCAACCCATCCAAAAATAAGTGTCTAAGATTGATATGATTTATCCTCCAGATGTATCATCTTTCCTTCTCACTGTGGAGAGAACCTGGATGGTAAAATGTGGTTAGGTACCTCGCTTTTGGACTATTAAAATTAGTTGGAATTAAAGTCATCTTTAATGGTTAAAGATATACCAACAGGCTCAAAAATCAGCTACACTGATAGTGATTATGGCACTTACCTGACCACCTCATATGAGGTGATTAATGGTATTCTTTGATTTGCATGAAGCTGAATCAAGTGTCATTTGTCTCATTTGTTGTTTCTTGTATGTCTCAAAGTATACTTATTTTATCTAACAGCTATAAAACTATCCCTGTATCTCTAGAGCTGAAGACAGACATCATCATCAGCCAAACTGTCAAGATGGAAAAGCACAGCTGAATTTGCAAAGATGTCATGTGTTTATTTCCATGACAATGCCCTCCATTAGCTGGAAAAGGTCTATAAGGTGAGTGAATTTTAACATATTTCTGTTTTATAGAGCTTTCATTGTGTAGATGTTGGCTTGAGATCTGCAGGTGATTTGTGATCTTGCTTTCTTACCTTTTGGCTTCCAAGGCACTGACAGTAATGTGATTCTTCAGAAAATAGCGAAAACTCTCTAAAAATATAAATAGATACTTATTGTAGCTACTTGGAGCAACTTTGGATGGTAAACCCCCCCACACTTTTGGTTAAAATCCCTAAAATGTTAAAAATGGTTTTCTGGCAACTTCCTTATTTTCAAATATTTAGTTGAAATACCAACATCTTAGATCCTGACTCTCATTCTTTTCCTTTCTGCTCTGGAAGAAGAGTAGAAGGGAGATGACGGATGATATTTTCAATGAAAAAATTTAGAAGTTTTTCTCTTCAGATTGGACTGGCAAGCCCAATTACCATGAAGTTGTTACACAGGGGAAGGTGCGAATCAGTACCTAAGGGATCCTATTGTGATTTTCAGTATTAGAGGTGGAAAAAGTCCCTCCCTTGACAATGAAGGAAAACTGATGTGTTCTGTGGCTACTGATGGCAATGGGCTTGAGTTCAGCCCTTGTGTACGATTACTGCAGGTAATAAAGTTTCTCTCCTATCTTATTCATGTGTCATGGGGCTAAAGGAGGAGTGTGGGGCCTAATAATGAATGTGTGGTAGCTCTAATACTGAGAGTCTTGTAATTACCTGTAATTGACATGAAATGAAAGAAAATATAACCTAGTGCCCTATGAGTGCTGTGTTCAAGCTGATCTCTGGCAGAAAATTTACTGCATTTGCACATTTTTTTGTTGACTCCCAAGACTGAAGTGCAGGGGGAAGGGAAGGTATCATTTTTAGGCTTTAGATTTGGTCATATTGTAGCACTGCCAAATCTTCTGTCAACACTGGCCTGATGTTGCATTCATTAAAAAATGCACGACCTTTTAAAATACCCATCTGTTATATAAATAAAAATAATGCAGCCCTATATTTTTAAGGTATGCTAATCCTGCATGGCCATGGTCTAATTATCAAATGATTTCATGCTACCCTGGTGGCAGGCAACATCCAAACCACTGAACACTTGCTATGGATCTCTCATTAAATCCCTCTTGCACAGTTTCATTCATAAATTTACCATGGCTTTTAAAACAAAATAGTTTGATGCTTATACAGCAATATCAAATAAGAGCAGTGTGTTTCCAGAATGCAGCAACATTTTTCAGATGCTCCACTTCATGCATGACTGAGTAACGGGTGGCAAACTCCTTTGCTGCCTTTTACCTTGAGTGGAAGCCTTGCTGCTGGTGGGGAGTGCGTGGCAGTTGTGCCCAAAGATGAGATGCCCTGGGTGTCACCTTTGTGGAGCTTGGATATTCTGTTCTCTGCACCAAGCTTCATTTTGATAATAGCTGCACTAAGTTGGGTATCAACATTCCTGATCCACAGCCTGCTCCATTCTGGCTATGTTGGAGCTAGCGTAGAGGTGCTGGGATGTTCATGGCTCTTGCCTTCTCTGATGTTCCTCCGGCACAACCCTGTGTCTCCACCCTAGTGAAACATGGAGCATTAGAGCTTTAGAAACATGTCATGTTAAACTTGGAGAGCCAAAATGCAGAGAAATTATGGGCTTGTTGGTTACATTGTTAATTTAACTTTGGAAAGGCTTGGAAATTGCTTGGTAGAAGTGGGTAGTGGAAGTGTTTGCTTGTTTCCATATGGCAATTTTTAACTTTTGAATTCAGTGCAAATGACTTATTCCCATGTGACCATCTGATTAACTCTATTAACAGTGGAATTATTAGGAACAGAATTAAATTATTTGTGCGTATTTGCCTTAGACTGCAATTTACCCTAAACAATTTCATGCCATCTGTGCCAACTTAGTGCCATCTGCTCTTTTACAAGTTTTGCAGCTTAACAAAAAAATCTTCCTTGTGACTTGGAGTACTCTGGTAGTATCACTTTCCCTGGGCTTGCACCACCCTCATAGTGTATTTTTTAAAGCAGAATGAATCTTTTCCCCTTGATCTTTTAGATTCTGCTGCTCTGCTCTGCTCTGGTGAGACCCCACCTGCAGTGCTGCATCCAGCACTGGGGTCCCAGCACAGGAAAGGCATGGACCTGCTGGAGCGTGTCCAGAGGAGGCCACCAAGATGATCAGAGGGATGGAGTATCTCTTCTATAAGGAAAGGCTGAGAGAATTTGGTTTGTTCAGCCTGGAAAAAGTGACAGATCTGGGGTGACCTAACTGTGATCTTCCAGTTCCTGAAGGGACCATACGAAACTGATGGAAAGGGACAAGAGCATGTAGTGACAGGACTAGGGGTAATGGGTTCAAACTGAAAGAGAATAAGTTTAGATCAAATATTAAAAAGAAATTCTTTCCTGTGAAGGTGGTGAGACACTGGCACAAGTTTCCCAGAGAAATTGTGGATGCCCCATCCCTGGAAGTGTTTAAGGTTAGATGGAATAAGGTTTTGAGCTACCTAGTCTAGTGGAAGGTGTCCCTGTCCATGGCAGGGAGGTTGGAATGAGATGATCCCTTCCAACCCAAAGCATTCTGTGGTTTTATGATTCACTGATGGTAGCACACAGCACCAGTGTTCAGGTAGCTGGGGGCTGCCTGGGAAGGGGAGCATAGGGAGAGGTGCCTTGTGATTGTGATTTTGATTAATTTCCTGTCCTTGCTGCATTTTTTTATTCTTGCCTGATGAAAAGCTTACCACTTCCAGTACTTTCATATTCTACTTCAAATCTATAAAGCTCAAAATATTTTTATCAGCCTTTTATGTTTGTCCCAAACTGCTTCAAATAAGAATGAGAAAGTACCACAGGAGTGATTTGCATCAGTGTGCTACCAGCATTGCTGTCTTCCTGCTAAGGTTTAACAAGCTAATTTCCCTCTTCTCTGGCACAGCTAATTCTGATTTAAGTATTTGTAATAAGTTGGAAATTTCAGTGAGTTGTGTGCTTACTCACCAAAGTATGTGACTTGCTCAGTTCTTACAGAGCTTGTTTTTGTTACCAGGTCATCTGAAGTTCAAAGCAGTTGAAGATCTTTGCAGCAGTCTTTGAGATACTGCTGTTCCCTGTTCAAGAAAAACCTTATCCAGAGCAACTGAGAAAAGTTTTTTGAATGTGGAATCTTCGGTAGCACAGGTTGCAAACTTAGGGAGGACAATGTCCATTACAGAAAATTTATGTCCCAGTTACTTGCTTGTCTAAACTGTAAACTTTCAAAATAAGAATTTTGACAAGGGAGGCTTCTGGGAAAATTATGTGGGAGGTGGGCTGTTGCCACCAGCTCTAGGAAATCGTAATGCATGGAGGGTTAAAGGATGTGCAGCTGAAATTTGTGTTACTTGCTCTCCGATAAATTAAGCACCTATGGCCAAGTTAACCTGGTACTTCCAATAGGCTCCTGAAAAGGCTCCTGAAAACAGGGAAACTGAAAAATAAATTTCAATTATTTGATGCTGTGGTTGTACTTCAAGTGTATCTACACTGTGTATTCTGTGTGCATATATATTACATACCTGCATCCAATGGTACATATGGAACTGGTGACCAACAAGTAGTACTTAATGTTCACAAATGTTACCTCTTCATACCTGTTGAATGCTCCATTTAAGCACCATTCATTTCATATAAGTATGTTTGTGAAGTAGGTAAAATCAGATATTGCCATCTAATATGTGTAGCAATCGGTTATTTTTTCAAAGCACTGGTTACTAATTGGATTTTCAGTTCACTGACCTTGTCACTTCTCTGCTGAGTTCAAGATGTTAAGAATATTTTCCAAATGGTCAAATCTCATATTTAAAATTCTAATGTATTTTACATAACATAAGAAGTTTTTAGTACCAGAAAAATTCCATTTTCCTCAGTCCAGTTTCAGGTTCCTAACCTGATTTTCTGGGCTTAATCCTCTTCCTGTTGAAATCAATAAGTACATTGTAATATAATGATTCACGTTCAAGGTTCAACCATAGAAAATTAAGGCTACATGCTGATTTTACTGCCATTATTGAAAGATGATCTCTTAAAATGTGTAAAAGCACAATAAACTCTTTAACTCTTTCAGCCCTAATTTTTTTTTCTTCAGAGAGTCTAAACACCTAAAAATGGACCTTTGTTTTAGACCTAGTGATGGCAAGGAGATAAAAGCACAGCCATGTTATTTTGATAGGAATTTCTTTTGTGGTTTCAGATGCTTTGTAGTGGGACAGTCCCTTCTTTCCTTAACTAATGCATGTTAAGCAAGACTAAAAGGAAAGAGCAAAAAGCAAGTGGAGTACATTTTATTGTTTTAATATAAAACAATATAATTAACACTATGGAACTGTTGAGGTTTGATTTGCTTAACTCTTTTAGGGACGTGGAGAAGCAGCCCCAGTCAAGCTGTCTGGATGTGCTGTGAAGGTTTGGATGTCCTACTGTCATTGAACAGCCTGGCAGCACCTCATGTGCTCTGCACAGAGCTCCCCTGGTTTAGAGGGTCCTGACTGATGCTCGTGAGTCCAAAAGTGAATATTTCAAAATGGACTCTGGGATGTGCTTCAGGCTGTCCTCAGGTGGCTCTTCTGGAAGTTGTAAGTGGCACCTTTTCTGCTTTGCTGCATCATATGCATGAGATAACCACAGGGATATCAGAAAGGTGAATTCTGCCCTTGGCTGCCCCAGTTGGAGTGTAGGAAGCAATGAGGAGGCCCTGCTCCCTATGGATGTGCATGTGGAGCCTCTCCCACTGCTTTCCACCAGAGCTGTCAGTGAAGGTCATGAACATCCTGGTGCTCCTTCCTGGGAATAAAAGTCATTATACATTCTATCTATAGCTTCTGCTTCCTAATTATGAAACTGCCTGTTAATGGAAAAAATGTGCCTGAAGCATGAACTTCAGGCTCTTTGTCATCCCAGCTGAACAAATATTTTCTTCTTAACTCCAAAGTCTCCAGGAGAGGAAAAAAATAAATTAATCACCATCTCCATCTCTTCCCTCTTCCTCACCCCAAAAGACTTTCTTAGGAAGTTAAACCCTTTCCATTGGGTTTCCAGTCTCATTCAGGCACAGGGATCTCCCTCCAGCTGCTGAAGTCTCATGACCCTTTCTGCCTTGGGTGGAGGACATGCTATGAAATACAGCCTTTCCCCTTCCTGTAGGAGCTTGAGGACATTCTGTCCCTCTCCCTGATTTTGGGACCTTGTATGGAAATACAGTTATCTGGAAATGGGAGTCTGTACCAGCTGTTTAGGGGGGCCCTTTCTTGTACAGAGGGATAGAGAAACTGAGACTGACAGAATGAGAAATGTAGGCTTTTTATAGCATGGAGGTTTGTGGGAAGCTGTGGACTGATCAATGAATATTTCCAGCACAAGTGGAAATATGTCTTTTCACAAGT
>VZTZ01038810.1:27567-41846 GCA_013400955.1 Drymodes brunneopygia
TGTGCCTGAAGCATGAACTTCAGGCTCTTTGTCATCCCAGCTGAACAAATATTTTCTTCTTAACTCCAAAGTCTCCAGGAGAGGAAAAAAATAAATTAATCACCATCTCCATCTCTTCCCTCTTCCTCACCCCAAAAGACTTTCTTAGGAAGTTAAACCCTTTCCATTGGGTTTCCAGTCTCATTCAGGCACAGGGATCTCCCCCCAGCTGCTGAAGTCTCATGACCCTTTCTGCCTTGGGTGGAGGACATGCTATGAAATACAGCCTTTCCCCTTCCTGCAGGAGCTTGAGGACATTCTGTCCCTCTCCCTGATTTTGGGACCTTGTATGGAAACACAGTTATCTGGAAATGGGAGTCTGTACCAGCTGTTTAGGGGGGCCCTTTCTTGTACAGAGGGATAGAGAAACTGAGACTGACAGAATGAGAAATGTAGGCTTTTTATAGCATGGAGGTTTGTGGGAAGCTGTGGACTGATCAATGAATATTTCCAGCACAAGTGGAAATATGTCTTTTCACAAGTGCAGTATCCAGAAAAACTTAGTCTGAGAATATATGGTTAAAGTACACAAAGGTTGTGCAAAGATTGATTCCAATTCAAATGTATCCATTACAGTATAAGGTACTACTTCTTTTCTGAATCATCTGATCCACCATGAAAGTACTGCCAGATTGTAGACAGTTCCTCCTCATCCCCAGATGAGGGTGTTTATTGAATCAGTAAGGATAATTTTTTTTTTATTTTTGGAAAAACAATGGCTGATCCCTATTAGACCAATGCCACTTAACTGAGGGGAAAAAGACTTTAAAAGGTAAAAGGCAGAATAGATACAGCTAGGTCTCCTTGCAGATGTTCTGCTCTGCTGGTAGAAGAATGGAGTTAGCAGTTTTGGGTGGTGGGTACATCTGCTCCAGGTGAAGATATTCCTTGTTCCATACTTCCCAGTGAAAAGGAAACTGTTCCAAAGGAATGATAGCAGGGCTGGCATCTCCCAGGGTCTGGGACTTCTTATTAAGTCCTTTGCTTGAAACTGACCTATTTGAGAAATTATAGAAATGCTGCAGTGGAAAGCAGTGATCAGAAAATTGAAGGATTTTCTCTAGCTCATAAGAGTACAAAAGAATACTGGTACAAATGGGGTTTGTTTTGGTGTTGGTCGTCTTTGGGGAATCTGGCTTGGTTTTGGTTTTGCTTGGGGGTTTTTAAGAGACCAAGAAATCATCTGGTCTACTGATGTCCTGATTGATTTTTGTGATCTCTTAAGAGAGAAATATGTATGTAGCCTACCGACAGCCTCAGACACTGAGAGGCAGCACTCGGTGATGACATAAAAACAGGCTGAGAATCTAATATCAGAGGCACAACTGACATTTTATTTTCAAATATGCCTTCGAGTTCATAAGTTACTACTACACCAAAGAGCAAGGATTTGTGCTTTCTTGTTTAGCAGATAATGATTCTGGCTTGTTTGGTAACGTGGAAGGAAAATGGTTTCAAGGAGCTGGTGTTGGTACTTTGCTTTCTGGACCAAAGCAAATTGACTTATTTTTAGACTGGTTTTGATGTGGCTGTGGGCTGCCAGTACACTTCAGGAATTTGTGTTGCATAGTTTTCTCAGCAATATCTAACCCTTGACTCCTAGGAGTGTAATATAATATATATCCTAGATAAAAACATCACAGTGATAATGCAACTTGGAATCAGAGGGAAAGTTATGGAACAAATGGAAACACTTCCTAGAAAGATGCTGCAGCTTGTACTTGCTAAAGCTTTGATGAATTAGTATGTAGGGATATCCTTAAGTTTATTAGGTAAGATCTTGAAACTATGAGATGTATGCAAATAGCTCAAAGTTATGCCTAATGAGTATTATGAATGGAAGAGTGGCCTAAAAATTAAATACAGGATTATCTGGCTGTGGGAGGTGTTTGGCTCTACACAGGACAGTCAATGTGTTACCAAATCACATCGTGACACTGAACATGGAGGGTCACAAGTACTTTTATCAGGGCAGTTTATGATTAAAAATGTTGAAAACCACTTAAGATGACTTTTTCCATTAGTAAGAAGCTGAGTCAGATTGTTTTGGGGTTTTTTTTATAGCTTGTTTGCTTGTTTTTTAAAAAGAAGCTGTCATTAATTTTTGCCTTGACAGCTGGAATCGAATTTCTAACTTTGTGGAGGATATTGGTTGTGTGCTTTCTGCATGTAAAAAATCTCTTCCTAAACCTATCCTGTATTTGGCTGTCTGTTGGTATCTACACATAAGATTTTAGTTGTCTTTAAAAAAATTATGAGACTGATTAATAGGCACACTAAGAGGCATGCCTATGAACAGATATGAGCACATATTCATTTTAGTATTTTTTTTATTTGCATGGTATCTCTTATGGTTCAGGTTTCCAATTGATGTGTTTCCAAACCTTTTCATTGGCATCCAGTTACAAATGAAGAGCTGGAGAATGCACAAAATTTCCCTTCAAGTCCTATTTGAAGTTAGACTGAAGATACATTTTTAGATGCACAAATGTTTGCATTGTTGATGTTAAAACAGGGAACTCTCTACATGGGGTCCCATTAGGCTCCCTTTCTATTATTTTAATTCTTGGTTTAGCTTATTACTTGTAGGTTCATGTTTTGTATAATGAGTGTATTTGTGCATGAGTTAGATATGTCAACTTCTCATCTATTGTGATGCTTTAAATTGAGAGAAGAACTTTGAGGGGAGTGAGCCAGGACCTCTGCTCTTGAAAATGGATAGGGCTGTTTGTCGCAGCAGAGGATTTGCTGCAGTGTCAAAGTGCAGGAACTGGGTTTAGAGCAGGAGTGGAAAGGTTGTACACATGGATTTCAGCCAGAGACAGGCAAAACAGTTTTACATGAGGTACATGTAAAAAGCCTCCTTACATTGAAAATGTCTGCATTGAAGGAAAACATACAAGGAGAAAAACAGAAGACTGAAGGAATTGATTTCAAATAGCTGGAATGTAGGTCTTGAAGGTCCATAGAGCTCTGTCTTCATTATAACTTAGATTTGTGAGAAGTTGGTAATCTCATTGGACTTGTATCCACAGCTTTGCCTTTTCATTTCCTTTGGCTGGTTCCTCACCTGGTGCTGAAGAGTCAGCAGTCAACTGATGCCAGTGCTTGCTGCCTGCACTCATATTTAATTCTGTAGTTGCAGTGTTGCTGGAGTGATGCTTAAAAATTTAGAAATGTTTCCTTGGATTGTCTTTGGCTTTAATGATGCTCCTTCATCTCCTGTTTATGCCAAGATAAGTGAGCTGAGAGCCAAGACATGCTTGGCATAATTGCTATAGAGTTAGCTCAATAAGGGTGCTGGAAGACTTCTGGGAGCTTACTGCAGCAGGATCCAAGAAGGGAACATGGCAAAGAGGGGCTGGAGCCATCAGTCCTGCATGCAGTCAGTCCCATCAGGTGCATGTTGTCCCCTAAGGACAGGTAGCTAGTGGCAGATGTAATTAACGGAAAAAAGAAGTAGTCAAGAAAACCGGCCTTTGAGTGTAAATGGATGGACCTTCCAAGAAATTATTACCAGGAAGAAGTGACTAGTGATGTCCAAACTGTCTCCATTACAGAGTTTATAAACACTTTTTGTAAATGAGAGGTTAATAACTCTGTTTATAGTAAGAAAAGACCCCTGCCCTAGCATACACACACTTCACTGTACCCAGATAATCCCTGGAGCAAGGAGGTTTAAGGTAATTTGTGGTGCAGCTGTCCTTTCCTGGAACATGAGCAAATTCTCCTGCACATGGTCAGCTGCAAGAACAAATGTCTCTAGCAAATGAAAAAACAAGATGTCCAACCACAGCCTTCTGCACTTCCAAGAGGGGCACGTGAGCTGGGCTGTTCCTCCTGCCGGAATCAAACCCCACAGCACGAAGGGGTTTAGCGTGTGGCTTACAGCCAAGTGGGAGCAGCGTGTCAGTGGTGAGGGAGGAATGCTGGTGATGGAAACCCTACTGATTGACACACAGTGGCCATAAAGTCATAGTAAATCTATTGTTTTGCCAGAAGGAAGCAGGATTAGAAAATGTATAATCATTACAATCCCTGCACTATGCAGCATCAAGTGACGGTTGCTCTCCCGTTGCTGGTGTGGCTGCAATTATGATTAATCCCAGTGAAGCCTGTACTTGGGTGAAATTTTCTAATGCTCCATGTGGTTCAAGCCATAACCATTCCTGTGTTTTAGCCAGGAAATGCCTCTGTGGTACTGCAGAATTTAGCTCAGTATTTCCAAGGAGATGCTTTCTCTGCTATGTTGCTGCGGACACCCCCACCCCCTCACTGCAAGTGGCAAGTTTAAATTTATGGTCTGGGAACTCATTCTCACTAAAACTATTTATAAAAATCTAGATAATCAAGAGAAGAAGAATCCAGTTCTCTGGAACAGTTAACTTTTATCTACAAATAAGTGAAATAAAGACCGATAAGAATGTCATTAATAGAGGCCAAACTTGCTCCTGATCAAACTGAGCTGAAGGGAAAAGTTGCATTTTTCAGAAATTTGAAGAAGGCCTGAAGAAGGTTGAGAGGTAAATGCTATATGCAGCCACACCTTCAATTCCTTACTAATTGACAGACAAAACAATGGACATACCCAAGTCTGCTGTATTTTTTTAACACCTCTTAAGAGGAGATGCAAAACTCCTGTATTTGGATTATATATTGCTCTAAATATAAGGGTTTAGATTTCTGCTCTTTCAATTGCCTTGCAGGATGAACTGTAAGTCTAATTGACTCTCTCTGCACAGGATGTGCACAGGATACAGAGGTCTACGGCAGCACAAATCACATTTCTTCCTCCCAAGCAGGCACAGTGGAGAGAAACCCTCAAAGAATTTCATACTACGTTTCTAAGATTGTTGTTTTGATGGTGGCTTTGTATTGTAATTGAACTGTGGCCTGTTTTCTCTCTGAATGCCGGTGATATTAAGAGGATAGAACAGGCCTCTGCATGCACTATTGCTGGGATGGGAGAAGATCTGACTGATAACTGACGGAGAACATCAATGGAAAGTCCATACTGGTTGATGTCTGGGTTTTTCTTGATGCTCAAGATGCTCAAGAACAGAAAGTGTTCTTTGTTTGTAGAGAGATACAGACTGCATGAGAGAATGTGAAGTGATTCCTCTATTAGTCTGTAATAGAGGGGAACGGAAATTTCTAATTCCTTTCTGTTTTACACTTTACTCAGCGCTGAGATTCTCGTGAAAATGGCATTGGCTGCCTAAGGACTGCACCTACACAGGAGCACTACCTGATGTGGGATTGGGAATGTTCTGGAATTCAGACAGCAGCTGCTCAGAGACTGCCTGACAATAGTGATTCCATCTTTTTTTTTGCTAAAAAAGGTGGAGGAGTTTGATAAACCACAGGCTTTAGACTAAAATAGAGACATATTTTATATACGGTGAAATTCCTTCATGTCTACCTCTTCTTTTTTTATGAAACAGCATTATTTTTAACTAGATTACCAAATCCATAAGGCTAGTGTGTTTTTATGGCTACCCTGAGCTGTACACAGGTGGCCTTTTTGTTGAATGTGGCCAGTACTTGCCTTTTACATAAGCAAGCTAGGGCTGTTGCAGATCTTGTGAAGAGTGAAAATACTGTGGTTTAGCACAGGATTTTAAGAGTTTGGAAAGCCACACTTTCTGTTTAGTGTGGAAAAAATTAATTAAGCTTTCTGTTAAGGAAAACTTTGAATAAATTATAAAACCATTTTGTTCCTGGAATAAAACCTTCAAAATGTTTATCCTTGAGTTTCCCTTTTTCTATCCACCCTGTCTGGATCAGCAATGCTGAAAATTCCAATATAATTTCAAAGTAAAATTAGATATTCCTCCTTCTTAGGAAGTTAAAACAAGATATTTTGATGTGAATTAAGTTTCAGCATCTTAACCCCAATCTGTGTTGTCAGACTTAGTTTTTTCCTGAAAGCCTGGACTTTACAATATCCCTGAGTTCAAACAGAAGACAGACAAGATGAACTTGTTTTGCATAAATTTTAGCAACAGTTGATTTTTTTCCTGGAGTGAGAATCTGACAAAATGAGCAGTGCATGACAAGTACCTCATGGAGTGATGTATGTGTCATTTTGGATTTTATGGTGTGAGAATACAAGTCTTGAAGATAAAGTGCAATATCTCAGTCACTTGATTTAGGACAGAGCTTGCTTTTGCATTAATTGGTTGTGCTTTGCATATCTTACTTCTGAAGTTCATTTTTCAGGGTTTTTTTTCAGTTTGGCATTCATAGCTTGGAATAAGGAACTTCTCTTAATATTTACTCTGAAGGCTGAATTTGATTGAAACACAGAGCAACTCCTTTGTTTAAACTGGGTTGTGCTGGATGAATCCCAGCATAAATCTGGACCTGGGCTTGTGGAGGAGTCACTCGACTTCTCTCCTCTTTTTTGACCTCTCTTTAAAATAGAGGCAGGGTTACCTGCTCCACTAAGAAATTCCATCACAACAGTGGCTATTGAGATCCTTGACTAGAAGGTGGAAGGGAAGAATCAGTCTTTAAATTAATTATTCTGATAGGCATGAAAGCCCTGAAATGAGTGAAATGACAAAGAAAAAGCAGAGAAGGGGAACTGGAAAGAGCCATAATGCAACCCTGGGTTTGTGCAAGCAGTTGAAGCCACTGAGGTGATGCCGGGAAGGGTTAACTCTGCAGCAGCTGGCCACCAGTGCTTGGTCCTTACCTCACTCTTATCCTCTGCTATTAACTGGCCACAATTACAGACCGTATCGGTTACTGCCATCTGTTTTTTCGTGAGGCGTTGGTGGGACTGCAGCCAGCACGGGGGATTAGGGCAGAAAGGCAGGGATGAGCAAACGCCTCTGCGGCGCTGCGGAGGGGTCCGCGTGCGGCCGGGGCTGCCACCAGCCCCGACAGCTGCGCAGAATTAAGCGGAAAGATAAACTGTGAAGGCAGTTTCAAAGCTGCTGCAGAGGAAGGAAATGCATTTCTGCCTGCAGTTGTGATGCAGGGGCTGTGCAGAGAGAGCTGAAGTGTGAAGCGGAGGTGGGCAGGAGTGGGGTGTGCTTTGGATGGCCTTTAGCTTCCACTGTGCCTTGTTAGTGGTGCAAAGTCCATCAGCCACAAGCAAACAGGAACAAAACCATGGATGTTGGGTGTGTTGAATAGTAGGGATAGCCTACCTCAGAGTACTGATTGAAACACTCCTTCAATGTTTATTTTTGCAGTAGAAATCACCACCTGGGCTCACGCTGAAATCAGGGACCTCTTCAATCGCCACAGCGCGTGACCAGGGAAAGCAGCATTTCAGCATTGAAAAGCAACATCTCAGTCCTGATTATCAATACTTTTAGAAGAAATAGGGGTTTTGACAAATATAATTGACTGCAGAGCTATCTTTCTAAACTTCCCACATGTTAGACCATCCTGCAGTAATGCGAGAAAGGAAACATTTTCAGCGTGATACCAGGGATTCAGGAATCATTACGGTTCAACAGCTGTACTTTGATTCCAAATTTTACTAAGACCAGATTAATTAAATTTTTCCAAAGTACAATATACTGCCAAAATAAGGCTCTCTGGTATTTGTTATTTTAGGTAAATTAAATTAAGGGTAATACAGAATTTAATGTTGGCAAATTAATATTTAATATTGAATATACTTTCTTAATTTTTTTATTAATACATGGTAGTCAATATTATAAGGATTAACATCAATGGAGGAGCAAATCTAATTATAGCACACAAGTTGGAGAAATAATTAGAGGTGCTCTGTATTTGGAAAGCTACTCTTTCCCTTTTTCTGTTCCTGATAAACTTGAGTAACAAATGCTGGACGGGGGAAATCACGTTGTTCTGCCTTTTGGCTTGTTCATTATTTCAGGTCACTTGATGCTTTTTGGATCAGGGACTGATGCCCTTAATGTGATCTGGGCTATAGATTTGGAGGTAGGAGGGAATAAATTTTTCTTGGGTTTATTTTCCTCTGTAAATGCCTACAGTTTCACTTAGTATTGAGAACAAGATGCACATTAGAAGCAAATTTAAGTTGAAGCTGCAAGTCAGTAGTTTTAATTTGACATGAAACTACGTTCTTGTTCTGTATTTAAGTAATGACAGATTTTGATACTGAGTATTAGCACGTATTCAGACTTACCCGCCTACAGTATTTTAAACTGAAGGATGTAATAGGCTCCTAGGCCTTCATATCAAATTCCTTTCTTGCTTCTATCCTAGTCCAGGTAATTGCTGAAATAATGTGTTTATCTTTATGCTGTAGAATTACATTATTATTATTATTCCTATGCCCAAATGGGATGTAAAGTAGCTGAACATTTATATACAGATGTTCAGGTAGGTTGAGAGTAATCTTTTACGCCTTTGTGCATGAGTGAAAGCTGATGTTGGTAAACTCTCAGGTCCCTTGAGACTCAAGGTTAATCTGCCAAGAGAAGTCATAATGTACTGGTAATATTTTCCACCTGTTGAAATCATTTTATTAATTTAAAAACTTTGTACCTTCTTTCCTTGACTATTTATGTAGAAATACTAGTGTGCCCTTCTCTTAGTAAAAAGCACACAGAGGAATATTGGCACCATATCCCTTTAGCTCCAGGAATATATGTCTCTGTCAGAGTTTCTTCCAGCATTATAAAAAGATGAGAAGAGTTGAGCACAGAAAGTTAAGCTATCTACACAAAGGCATGTCTCAGGCTCCTTTTGTACCCAAGGCTGAAATTTAAACTCTTCAAACATTTTTTTATATTCACCTATTTGATCATTGCTCTCTTTATATGTCTCCAGCTATGCAAGAGCTGTATTCCAGAGCTTTGTTGGGCAGTGGAAACATCAAACTCATGAATCCAAGAAAGAGCGTGACTGTGATGGTTCATGGTTTGCCTGACAGTAGGAGAATTAAAAGCTGTCTCCTCCTTTGGTGTTTTACCAGAATTTTCATTTGTAAATGGCATAATTTTTTTTTAAAAATAGTTTGCGGAAAGAGCCTCTATTTAGTTTACAATGCCAATGGGCATTGAATAAAAAGCAGCTGGAGGTCCCAGCCAAGAGGGGCCAGACTGAACTGTTGTTGCTCTCTGGGTATGGGGAGAACTAATTAACACACACAGTGCCAAAAACTAATTAATGCCCACACTGCTTCCTGGGTGGCACCACCTCACATCCTGGGGCTCACGGTAGCGTGGAGGAGTGGAAATGATTTGTGAGTGACTGGAGAGTTCAGGGGTGGAAATGATTTGTGAGTGACTGGAGAGTTCCCAGCTCTCAGCACTCTCCTTCACGGATGTGACTTTGGGTTTTGTAAATGGGGCTGTGGCTCCTGCAGTGACTTTGCCCAGAGTGAGTGACGGCAGCATCCAGAGGAAATCAACAGCAGTGCCACATGGTCTCATTCTTTTATTATTTATCTGTTCTGTTCAATCTCCCTGGTCCTGTAGCAAGAGAGGATAAGTTTTCTTACTGTGAAATAAAACCAGGGAAGGTGCTGTGGTTCTGAATGCCATCTGTACTGCCGTGGCCGATACAAGTGGTGAGGGGAGGTACATTTGGGGGGTAAAAGGGCAGCTGAAATAATGTTCCTGAACTGCTTTTCCTGGGAAGGTGCATAGGGCAGCACTGTTCGCAGGGAAATCTTTGGTCCTTACCCCATCTTGACACAAGCTTTGTGAGGGAGCTGCAACCTTGGAGCAGACAGGGAGGTGGGTGCCTGCTGCAGGTCCACGTGGGGCAGGGAGGAGACATCCATGTTTAATGAGGCATTCAACATTAGCCAGCCTCCTTCAGCTGCAAGGAAAGACCAGCACTTCCACAAGCCATGGACCACGAAACACGATCACTCCTTGCCCTAGTGAAGGTATCTGGTTACTTTTCCAGAAGATGACATGGACTGATGCTGCACTTTGCTAGATGGATGGGGCTGAGCTGACACCCCCTCACCCCTGCAAATGTTTAATGCCTCTTGACTAAGGGGAGTCAGTTCTAAACTGCAGAAGATGTATGGCTGTAGGCTGAAACCAATGGATTTATTTTCAATTTATCCTCTGGGCATGGAGGTGCTCCAGATTGTGTTTTCTGGTGGCAGGCAAAAGAAACCTCATTTATTTTCTCATCCTATTTTTCAAAACACTTTTGCATGATCCTTTAGATATTGAAAGCAACCTTTGAGTTAAAAAAATATGTTCAATTTCTTTATAAATATTACTACATTATTAAGGACATCAGAGAGGCCTAAAATCTCAGTAGTGGAAAAATTAATGTACACTTGTGAAAATTAATGGTAGTAATATGGTGCAATGGGATAAATTCACCTTAAGTTTATCTTTTAAAGGACTTCTCAAATGTTCATAAATAATGCTTAAACAACACAAGCAGCAGTTTGAATTCAATATGAAAACCAAAACTGGGTTTCAAACTGAATCTCACTCTGATTTCTTTTTAATCTTCTCCCATACCTGACTTTCCACTTGAGTAAGAAAGCGAATGTTTCTTTATCTGTTTTCATTTTGGTTTGGTTTGGTATTTTTCAAAAATACTAATACTAACTAAAATGATGAACCTATAGAACTGATCTCAACTCAAGACCTGGCAATTATGAGGCTTTGAGTAAATATTGGATAATTTTAGGTCACTTTTTTTTGTTACAAATTTGTTTCTCTGTGTTTTGTGGTGTGTTTTGATTTGGGATTGGTTTTTGCTGTCATAGTGAGCAATGGTTGAGGTGAAATGTTAATGACATTGCATTACAAGGCAGTTTCTTCAGCAAGGAATTCAGAGCCAAATGCAGGGACTGTAAAGGGGGAGTAATTGGAGGCAGTGTGCAGTCTGCCCTGAATGCTGCATTTGTATGAATTTGATGGGGTAGGTGAGTGTAAGGAGCTGATGGACGTGTCATTCAAGCATGTTACTCATCCCATTTTATAGCTTTTTACATAGTTAAGTTGCTATATTAGAAAAAAAAGTAAATCCTTGCTGACATAAAAATACCATTGAAACCTGAAAAAGAAATTATCCTTTATTCAATGAGTGTTGACAACTTCAAGATTTGGAAATGGGAGTTCATCCTCACCCACAGCAGAGAGTATAAATTAGAGTAATCAAATCTGTTGCCCCTGGTTCTGTTGAAAAATGAAGGCTTTTAATCCAAAAGGGTTTAGCTAAAGTCAAAGCTTAACTCAAAATAAATAAACATTTATATAAAATATCAATGCTGTTAGAACCATTGCCTTTTATATAGGGCAAAAGGCTTCACCTGTATTTCCCTAGTAAATATTCCTAATCAAATACAAGTTGGTTATGGTTTCACCTCTAATACCAGCACGGCCTTGCATTATTTTTTGTGGTAAGAGTACCTAATATTAGTGACTTCTCCCATTTTCTCACACTAATTTTCTGCCTTGTGCCATGTGGCTGCAGCATGAGCAACCCATGAGTTTCTATGACTTTGACTATCCTAATTATGTAGACTGTGTTCTACACTGCTTGTGAGACCACCTGCCTTTAATAACACAGTACCTGGAGTTTCTGTTTGGTTTATGAGAAATTATAATAATTGTTGCCATGGTAGAATTTTTTGCATGAACTGACACTTTGCAGGCTCTTGGCTTGATGTGCTGGGATGAAGTCACAAAGTCAAGGAAAAGGACAAGGAGTAATGGTTTTAAACTGAAATAGTGTAGATTCAGACTAGATATAAGGAAGACATTTTTTACGATAATGAAACGCTGGAACAGGTTTCCCAGAGAGGTGGTAGATGGCTCATCCATGGAAGCATTCAGTTTCAGGTTGGATGAGGCTCTGAGCAACCTGATCTGGTTGAAAATGTCCCTGCTTATTGCAGTGAGATTGGGCTAGATGACCTTTGATAGTCCCTTCCACCCTAAATGACTGTATGAAACAACAGGTCCAGCACATGAATGAGACGAATTCCCTTCACATGCTTCATCATATCTTCAAACACTTCTATTTCTAGGCATTTATGAGAGAACAAACAATGCTGTGAACCCAGAAAGAGTTCCTTGCAGCTGCCATATTTGTTAGATCCTTGAAAATCCCCTCGGTACTTGGGTATTGCATGCTCCATGCCACTTCCGGCACTGCTATAGACCAAAGCATTTCTGAAGGTCTGGGCAAAAAGAAACCCAGCAGTGCTGCTGCATGAGGAGCTATGTCTGAGGGGCTGAAGTCTTTGCCCTGGAGCAAGGCCTCACAGTGAACCCTGGTGTGTAAGGATGGTGCTGGAAACAATTCACAGCAACCTTCGGCCCTTGAGGAAAAGATGTGAAACAAGAATGAGAAGTTGCTATTTTTTCCTTTAATTAAAAATTCAAGTGGTAAAACTCTATTACGTTAGCCCGTCTGAACAGATCTCAAAGATCGTTGTACCAGATTAAGAAATCCAAGGAGCAGTTAACATGAAACATGGTGAAAATCTGTGTTCGGGTTTGTGTTTTGTTAAGGTTTTTATACTAAAATGGTGGCCTATGTCATACAGCTTCTTGGCATGAGGGCAGGGAAGATAAAATACAGACTCAAAAAGCATCAAAGGTCCTGGTTTTACTGGACCTGTACACCATGTGCAGTTAGAAAAAACCCTTGCAGGACCAGAGGAGAAATTCCATGAAACAGGTTTGGCTGTAGGATGCTCTTCTGGCCCATGACAGGCCAGCTTCACCCAAGGGCTGATGTCGTGTGCCATTAAAGTGAGTTTTATGCAACTGCATGTGCTGTCACTGCTACCAAGTGCTCCGCAGTTTCTGGATGCGTTCTGTGCTTCAGAGCAGTACAACAGCACCCTAAGGGGTCTAAAAACCCTCACTGAAAATATCTTCNTCTAAAGATGTCACATAACTTTCAAAGAGCCCAGTGTTCAGCTTAACAGCTGCTCTTGCTTTTTTAAACCAGGGCTTCTTCATGCATAAGTAAGGTAAGGGAAGTGTGTCTGTATAGGATCTGACAAAGTATTCCCCTGACCTCTCACTGGATAGGTAGGTGCCACCAGTACTTAGATATACTTTGTTTTATCCTTTTGGAAGAACAGTTTTAGGTTGTTCCTCCATGAAGCGTTGGATGTTTGAAAGTCCCAAAAACACCCCACACAGCACACGGACAGCAGAATGACCAGTTACTGTTGTGCCAAACATTTGTCCTTGGAGCTGTGCACTCAGCTTTTCTGCTGGCAGAATTTGTGCCTTTGGCACCTGGATGTGGTGAGGAGGGTAAAAGCTGCTTGCAGGTTCAGGCTTTGAGCACTTACAAGAGAGAAATGGGAGGAAATGGCAAAAAAGAAGAAAAGTTTTTAAAAGCACAGTGCAGTGTGTCACTGCCTCAACCTGGCTTTAATTTATGCCTCACTTATGGCCAGTAATAATGGTACATGTTGCTATTTTCATGAGTGGGATAGCAAAATACCTGAGGACAATAATATTTAGAAAAAATCCTTTCCCACTGGTTTTTGCCTGTATTTTTGCCTTTCTGAATTATCTCCAAGAAGAAAACAATTTTTAAACTGAGATATTTTGGATTTGAGCAGGACAGTCAGTGTTACATGTGTGTAACAACTTTTTTCACATCTTCATTTTGGTATACAAGTGTTTTAGCAACCTGGAGTTACTGCAGTGTTTTGGACCTCTGCCTTTGTGAACATGTTTCCTGACCCTCTTCAGAGTGTTAGACATGATCTAAGCATTTCAGAAGAGAAATAAGCACCCCAGGAAGTGATGTTCCTCACTTCTGAAGTGGCTGTATTAATTTTCAGGCCTGTTTTTCACTAGTTTACAACTCAGGTTCTAAATGGGAGTAAAAGTCTTCTCTGTACTGAGAGATGGGACTAACTTTCCCTCTTACTATGACTTGTACCTGAACATATTTGCCAAGTATCTGTTGAGCCATGGCAATGTCACTGCTTCTCAAAAACGTGGCAAATTTTGTCTAGTCCACCTTTTTTTTTTAATGAGGAATGTTATCATGCAAAGATAAAATCCAGCAAACTGATTTTTGCATCTTATGGCCGCAGCCACATCTAAAGGCAAATGCTCAGCTGATGTCTTGCTACAGTTCTGCATTTTCCAGTGAATTTCTGACAACTTTTCCCAGTGAAGGGCCTGCCCTTTCCTCCACAACTATTGAGTTACATTGCCAAGCATTCTGCATGCAACAGAAAGGTGCAACAAATTATGATTAGTAATATCAGCTGAATATCAGCTCTGAAAAAAATACTTCCATTTTATTTTTATGACTTATTTAGAGTG
>VZTZ01038813.1:360-12290 GCA_013400955.1 Drymodes brunneopygia
CCAGGTACCGGCGGCGGGAGCGCCCCGTGTCCGCATGAGGGGACGGCGCCCGGAGGAGGGGAGGGAGCCGGGGACAGAAGGGATGGAGGGCGGAGGGACGGCCCCGGACGGGCCGCGGCAGCTGCAGGGAACGAGCGGGCAGCGGTCACATGGGTGGGGACAGGGAAAGCGGGAATGGGCAGCGGGGCGGGCGTGGAGGGGCCGTGTGGGGTGTGTGAGAGCTCCGGGGTGACCCTGGACAGGCCGCTCGGCTGGAGGTGACCGGTTCGCCGTGGAGTGACAGGACGCCGTAGGGAAGCGCTTTGGCAGCTTAGCCATGGGCACAGTGAATCCCAGATGAGTTACGTTGGAAAAGCCCTCCCAGACCATCGAGTCCAAGCTGTGCCTGATGCCCACCTTGTCCCCAGCCCAGAGCACTGAGTGCCACATCCAGGAATTCCTTGGACACCTCCAGGAATGGGAACTCCAGACCTCCCTGGGCAGCCCTTTCCAAGGCCTGACCACCCTTTCCATGGGGAAATTCCTGCTGATGTCCAACCTGAGCCTCCCCTGGCCCAGCCTGAGGCTGTGTCCCCTTGTCCCATTCCTCGTGTCCTGTGGGCTGTGTTGGATCGACTCCTGGCTGAGCCAGCGACCTTCTCTTGCCTTGCAGCTCCTGCTGAGCTCCTGCAGACACTGCTCCTCGGGGGTCCTTCCCAACGAGAGGATCAGGAACATCGGGATCTCAGCTCACATCGACTCCGGCAAGACAACGCTGACAGAGCGGATCCTCTTCTACACGGGCAGGATTGCACAGATGCACGAGGTCAGGCTGAGCTCCCATCAAGGACTTGTTCACCTCCACATTGTGCTGCTTTCCCTCTCTGCCTGAGGGATGGTGCTCAGTCCATGCAGCAACACTCCTGCACACAGAGTCACAGAATCATGGGATGGGTTGATTTGGAAGGACTTTAAATCCCATCCCATCCCATCGGCAGGGACACTTTCCACTGTCCCATGTTGCTCCAAGCCTCTTTCAGCCTGATCTTGGACACTTCCAGGGATGGGTTATGAACTCTTAGTAAACTCCTTGAACTAATTTTTTTTTTTTTTCTCCTAAGGTGAAAGGTAAGGATGGAGTTGGAGCTGTCATGGATTCCATGGAGCTGGAGCGACAGCGGGGCATCACCATCCAGTCTGCAGCCACTTACACCATGTGGAAGGACACCAACATCAACATCATCGACACGCCAGGTCAGGGCAGCTGGGAGCACTGGGAATTGCTCTTCCTCAGGGATACAGGGAATGTGGTGCATCTTTGTGTCCCATGTAATGGGACATGGAGGGATGAGTTCAAACTGACAGGGGGGGAATTTAGATGGGATATTGGGAGGGAATTGTTCCCTGGGAGGGTGGGGAGGGCCTGGGATGGAATTCCCAGATTTGCTGTGGCTGCCCCTGGATCCCTGGCAGTGCCCAAGGCCAGGTTGGACATTGGGGCTTGGAGCAGCCTGGGACAGTGGGAGGTGTCCCTGCCATGGCAGGGGTGGCACTGGATGGCCTTTAAGGTCCTTCCCACCCAAACCATTCCATGACTCTGTGCTCCATCACTTGAGCTGCTGTGACTCAGTGTGGTTTCCTGGGCTGTTGCTCCTTTCCAGTGAATTTATAATTTTGATTTGTGTTTGTCATCCAGGCCATGTGGACTTCACCATTGAAGTGGAGAGGTCCCTGAGGGTGCTGGATGGAGCCATCCTGGTTCTCTGTGCTGTGGGAGGTGTGCAGTGCCAGACCATCACTGTCAACAGGCAGATGAAGCGTTACAACGTCCCCTTCCTCACCTTCATCAACAAACTGGACAGGATGGGCTCCAACCCGGCCAGAGCAGTGCAGCAGCTCAGGTTTTTGGCATTTACAATGATTCCTGAAATTCCATTGCCAGGGCAGGTCATTATAAATAGCATTGGAAAGGTTTCTCTTGGGAGCTGCATTTGGAGAATTCCTGACTCAGGGTTAAATCCTGATCTGACCCAGAACAAACCTCCATTGTCCTAAAACTCCCCAAATACTGGTGTCAGCCAAGACTCACAGTGACCAAGAGCTGGGGTTTGATGTTTATTTTGTTGATGGAACTGTATCAGGACCCACTTGGAAAGCAGCCTCTTAGTTTTCTCTAGATCCTGGTGCTGCTGAAATTCTAGCAGGGAGGTGACATTGGGGTGGTTTGGATTCCTGGAGGTCCTGCTTGCTCCCTGCCTAATTTGATCCATGAGATAAACTCATTAATAATCATTAAGGGAGAAGCAACTCCTTTAATTAAGTAATCAATCTCCAGCTGGTTTCCCCTGCTGCCTTTCCCGTGGGAGTTGCTCCTGTGCCTGCTGGGATACAAAGGGCTGGAGCCCTAAAACACAACTGGGTGGTTTTCCTCAGTACTGCCAGATTTGGGCACAGATTTGGGCCTGGGTGGGGCTTTTGTGGGAGTGGGATCCTGCTCAAAGACCATCTGGAGCACACACATAGAAGTGACTTTTTTCTTCACTAATTCCTGGTTTTCCCCCTTTTTCAGATCCAAGTTGAAACACAATGCAGCTTTTGTTCAGATTCCGATTGGGCTGGAGGGAAACTTTAAAGGAATTATAGATCTCATTGAAGAAAAAGCAATTTATTTTGATGGGGCACTTGGGTAAGTCCTGGAAACGGCTTCTTTTTTAGCTGGAGCTGCTCTTTGCAGGAGGAATTCCTGCAGTTTCTCCTCAGAGATGAAACCCAGCTCTCTGGAAATGTGGGAATGGGCTTGTGCTGGGGCTGAGGGAGTGCCCTGGGTGGGGATGGCTGCAGCAGGGCTCGGTTGCTGTGAAGGAATGGTGGCCACACCTCCCACCTGGAGAAGCAGAGCCTGCTCCACGATGGGATCTGGCAGCGTGTGTGGCTCCCTGGGATGGAGATAAGGGAAGTTTGGGAAGTTGTCCTGATCCCTGCAACTCCTACGGGAAGCGGGAAGGACTCTCCCACATCACAGATAACACACTGGGGATTTTTCCCAGGATCCAGGTGAAGGTTGGATTGTTCCCAGTCAGGGTGGGCAGGCTGATCCCTGTGGGGCTCCTGGCAGTGTCTGTGTTCCCTGTGTGTGTGCAGGCAGACCCTGAGGTTCGAGGAGATCCCAGCTGAGCTGCGGGCCGAGGCTGCGGAGCGGCGCCGGGAGCTCATCGAGTGCGTGGCCAACGCCGACGAGCTCCTGGGAGAGCTCTTCCTGGAGGAGAAGATTCCCACAGCTGCACAGCTCAAGGTACCTTCCCCGTGCTGCCTGTTCCCTCAGCTGTGTCCCCTCTCACTCCTCAATAAATGCAGCAGCAATTCTGTTCCCTGGGGTTGTGTCACCTCAGCTGAACTCCAGGGAGGGCCTGTTGCCCTGATTTTTCTAGAGTGCTGTGTTTATAGCTGGTAGCAAAGGCTCTCACAGATTTTGTGTAAACAATCCATGTTTCTATAACGGCCAAGGATTGTTTTGTACTTTGGGTGTTGTTTTTCATTCTTCTTTCTGGGCTGGAGAATGTGATGGGCTGTGTTTGTCACCTATGGAATTTCAGAGGTGGTAACCTCCTTGTCCAATCCTGATTGGATTCAGGATTCCTTCTGATGTCCAATCATAACTGTCTGTAAAAAGGTATAAATATAAGAATAAAGAGAGGCTGGGGCTCTTTTTGCTCTCTGCCCGGCCTTGGTGGCCGAGCTCCTGAGTTACCTGAGTGTTTCGTGTCCAAGAGAGCGACAGAGGGCCCATTCCCAATCTGTTTTTGCTTTGCATTGGAAAGAATTCCTGAGGGCAGGTTTTATGGGGAGCCCTCATGCTGGGGGCTGTCCAGGGGGCTGTGGGAGCAGCTCTTTGCTCCAGGAAAGCCAGGGAATGGGGCTGTGCTGCAGGAGGAACTCACGGGGCTGTTTTCCAGCTGGCCATCCGAAGGGCAACGCTGCAGAAATCCTTCACCCCCGTCCTCGTGGGAAGTGCTCTGAAGAACAAAGGGGTGCAGCCCCTGCTGGATGCTGTCCTGGAATACCTTCCCAACCCTTCTGAGGTGGAGAACTACGCTCTCCTCAACCAGGGGTGAGTGCACCCAGCAGCAGCAGGAGCAGTGCCCAGGGCAGGGCTGTGGGGGTGTCCCTGCCCATGGCACTGGATGGGCTTTAAGGACCCTCCCCACCCAAACCATTCCAGGATTCCACAATTTCGTTTCAAAGCAGGAAACATTCCTAACAAGATCCACAATCCTTTACCATTTGTATCAAACAATCACAATTTGGCACAAAGTCCCAAAGCTCCTCTCTCATTGGAGGGTTACTCTCTCTGCTGGGGTTTTAACACATTCAGTGTCACATCTGGACAGTGATTGTGTCAGGTAATTCTTTAGAATTGATGGCAGCCCTTAAATCCAGGCCTGCCTGGAGGATGGAGCACATCCCAAGTGTGTAAATGTTGTTTTACTCTTATGGACATGAATCCCAGAATCCCTGAGGCTGGAAAAGAGCTCCAGGATCATCCAATCCAAGCTGTGCCTGATCCCCACCTTGCCCAGAGCACAGAGTCCAGGAATTCCTTGGATGCCTTCAGGGATGGGGACTCCAAACCTCCCTGGGCAGCCCCTTCCAATGTTTAACCCTTTCCATGGAGAAATTCCTCCTGATGTCCACTCTGAGCCTCCCCTGGCCCAGTCTGAGGCCATTCCCTCTCCTGCTGTCCCTGTTCCCTGGGAGCAGAGCCCACCCAGGTGTGTGACCCCCAGCAGCAGAGCCCATAAATGTTCAGAGGAGATTCCCATGTTGGTTCCTAACCTCAGCTCCCTCTCATCCCTGTTTTTAAGGGATTCTCAGGACCAAACCAAGTTCCTGTTGAACTCTGCTCGCGACGATTCTCAGCCTTTTATTGGCCTTGCCTTCAAACTGGAGGTGAGTCTCACTCTGCTCCTTCCCACTGGTCATGGACAGAGTCCAGGTGGTGCTACCAAAACTTACCTACAGCAGACTTTAAAATCAGTTTATACTGAAAATCAGTTTGTATTGAAAATCAGTTTATATTTAACTTCAATCGAAATTTAACTTCTTTTTTAAAAAATGGCATCAACCATAAAATCCACAATCGCTGCCAATTTGGAAATTTAGGATGGGTTCTGGACCTCAAATATTTCCTGGTTTTCTTAGTTAAAACTTGAACATTTAGGGGGTTGTTGGTTTAATTGAAATATTTTCAGGGAGAAATCCCGGGTTTGGAAACAATGGGACGTGAGAGGGTCAGAGAGGAAGAAGTGCAGAGATTTAAGCAAATAAATTGTTTGCTACTTAGAGAGCAACACTTCAGGCAGGTCAAATCCCCTGGCAACGTGTGTCCTTGTTGGGAAGGCTTGAGAGTGATAAAATTGCTTCAGAAAATTGCCAAATTCCATTGCAGAGCCAAGTTAAAAATCTTTCATTTCCATTTGTGATGTGGAAACCCAAACCACAATTGGCCAGGGCAGCTGGTGCCTGGAAGTGGTGCTGATTGGGGTGGGTTGTGTTGCAGGCTGGCAGGTTTGGGCAGCTGACCTATGTCAGGGTGTACCAGGGCATGCTGAGGAAGTCAGACTACATCTACAACACCCGCACGGGCAAGAAGGTCAGGGTGCAGAGACTGGTCAGGATGCACTCAGACAACATGGAGGTGAGTGCATCCCAGGGGTGGGATCATTGTCCCCTGGGATATCCTGGGTGGGGCAGCATTCCTGAGCCCCTGGGTAATCCTGGATGGGTGCCTGAGCCCCTGGATAATCCTGGATGGGCTCATTGTCCCCTGGGAAATCCTGGATGGGCTCATTGTCCCCTGGGTAATCCTGGATGGGCTCATTGTCCCCTGGGTAATCCTGGATGGGCTCATTGTCCCCTGGGTAATCCTGGATGGGTGCCTGAGCCCCTGGATGGGGCAGCACTGCCTGAGCCCCTGGATAATCCTGGATGGGTGCCTGAGCCCCTGGATAATCCTGGATGGGTGCCTGAGCCCCTGGGTAATCCTGGATGGGGCAGCACTGCCTGAGCCCCTGGGTAATCCTGGATGGGGCAGCACTGCCTGAGCCCCTGGATAATCCTGGATGGGGCAGCATTTCCTGAGCCCCTGGATAATCCTGGATGGGGCAGCACTGCCTGAAGCACAGTTGCTCCTTAACTTTGCTTCTTGTTTGATCCCAGACTAATCCAAGCTGAGCTCTCCCTGTTGTCCTTCGAGTAAAGAGGGAGATTTGCAGGGTGTTCTCTCAGAGCTGGAATGTTTTAAGGAGCTGGATGTCAAGCTTTAAGACACTGTGTTTATGGATCTTCTGTAACCCAGCTGGGGTTTGGGGTTGGGATCAATCCTGGAATGGCTGGGGATGGAAGGGACCTTAAGGATCATCCAGTGCAAGGGCAGGGACACCTTCCATGGACCAGGGTGACCCAAGCTCCATCCAGCCTGGCCTTGGACACTCCCAGGGGTGGGACAGCCACAGCTTCTCTCATGCCAGTGCTGTCTGCAGAGGAATTTTCCTTCCCTCAGGATGTCAGTGAGGTTTATGCCGGGGACATCTGTGCCCTGTTTGGGATCGACTGTGCCAGCGGGGACACGTTCACAGATAAAACCAGCACTGACATCTCCATGGTGAGCCAGCCCCCTGCCCTGGCTGCCTCAGGCACTGCCAGTCACCAGGGTTTTGCTGCCTTTTGTACTGATCCCCTCTTCCCTGGCCACACAGGAATCCATCCACGTCCCTGATCCCGTCATCTCCGTGGCTATGAAACCTTCCAACAAGGTAGGAGCCTCTGGATCAGCCTCTTCTCCCTGAGTCCCTTCCCTTTGCTCTGAGTCCCTTCCCTCTGGGATTTTATGGAACTGGCTGAGCACTGCTTGAAAGTGTTTTATCCCAAATATCCAAGATTTTATCCCTTATCCCCTTATTTATCCCCTTATCCCTGGGATAACCCGGGGCTGAGCTGGATGCTGTCACTCAGCCAGAAATAAGCACTTGAAATAAACAATTAACACTTTAATCAAGAGTTACAAATCTCCCATAAAACAACCCCAAAGAGCAGAAGTGCTCAGCAGTGGATAGGAAAACGTGAGGCTTTTTTTCTTGGAATGACTGGTGGATGTTGAGTAAATCTTGTCATTTGTTTCAGAATGACCTGGATAAATTTTCCAAAGGGCTGGGCCGTTTCACCAGGGAAGATCCCACCTTCAGGACCCACTTTGATGATGAGAGCAAGGAGACCATTGTCTCTGGGATGGGGGAGCTGCACCTGGAAATCTATGCCCAGGTAATTTGGGAAGCAGATTCCATGGATTCTGCTTCTCACTGGCTTTTCCAACCTCCTCCTCCTCCCTATTCCTTCCAGCTGTTCAGGAAAAAGTTTAAATCAACTTGTGAAGGTCCTTTCTCTCCAGTAGTTCCGTTTTGAAAGCTTCTAAAAGGAAATTTTGCCTGGAATATTTTTAGGGTTTGGTTCAAATTAAACACTACGCTTTGCTCTAGCAGCCTTTGCTTATAATAATTAATAATAATTATAGTTAATTTCTATAATTTTCTACAGAAAAATCCTCTGTTTCTGTGTTTTTAAATGTATCATTCCCTAATAAAAGCTGCTGCAGGGAGAAGGGAGGAGTTACAGGGATTTCTTTCATTATTTTCACCTTAACACAAAAGATTTATCTTAAATATTGACAGAATGAAGAAGAAGTGATTTTTGCCTTGAAAAACATGAATTTTAATAGCATAATTAATGTTGTTTCCTTTTCCTGCATCTGAAGCTGTAGCTCTTAAAGAAGTTGACAGTAAATAATCTTTTAATTTAAAAAAAAACCAACAAAAAGCCCCAAAAATCAATCCAAACCCCAACCAAAAAAGCGATTAACCCTGATGAAGTTAACAAATAATTCCCAGTGGGATAACCCTGATCCCTGTGGGTTTTTTCCTGCAGAGAATGGAGAGGGAATATGGTTGTCCTTGCACCATGGGGAAGCCCAAAGTTGCCTTCAGGGAGAGCATCTCCGCCCCTGTGCCGTGAGTATTCCTGCTGGGAGGGGCTGCACTGATCCACTGGGATGCAGAGGGAGTTCCTTTGGAATTGTTGGATCAGAAACACCCAGGGAAGTTTCATTCCATGTCTTTGTTCCGTGGTTGATGCCCACTCCCATCACCTCCAGGGGTGTTCAGGTGTTCTTTGCTCCTGGGCCGTGCTGGGACACTCGTGCCCCACGCTGGGGGTGCCACAGCAGGGTCACCTCCCAGGGCAGCACCTCCTGTGGGGCACACACAGCACTGTCAGCAACCCCTGCCTGTGCTCTCTGACCAGCCAGGAGCTTCCTGCATGGAAAACTCTGGGATTGAACCCAAGGGAATGGGAGCACAGAGGAGTCGGGAGCAGCAGAGCTGGAACTGGGAGGGAGATCCCTGCATTGTCACACTCAGGAGCTTCTCTTCCCAAATTTCCCTGTTTTTTCTTACCAAAACACTTGCTCAGATCCCAAAATATTGATGGAGAATAGGATGTAAATGCTGTTGTGGGAGCCAGTTTCTGCTGGGGGTTACTGGGATTGCTGAGCTCTCTGTACTGGGCCACCAGTGCTGTCCTGGGGCCTGGAGGCCCAGCTGGAACTGAGCTGAGCATCCAGGATGCTCCAGCTGCCCCTTCCCTTTATCCCTGCCCACTCTGGCACTGGAGAACCTCAGTCATTGCCAAGAAAGTTCCAAACCAGCTGGAAATTGCTGCTGTTGTTCCTGGAATGCTGAGCCAGGCAGGGATGAGGACCCTGAGCTCACCCTGCAGGGTCAGATCTGTGTCTGAGCTGGAGCTCACACAGTCTTAAAACACCCCAAAAAAAAGCTTTTTAGGAATAAAATTATTTACCTTCTGTGTCTGAGCTGGAGCTCACACAGCTGCAGTCTCAAAACACCCAAAAAAAAAGGCTTTTTAGGAATAAAATGATTTACCTGGGACACCATTTCGTGGAGTAGAACCACAAAGTCAAACTGAAGGTCTTCATCAATTCTTTTCTGGAAAGACAGGATGGAAAGGGGTTGAATTTGGGGGTTCTCCCACCTCAGAAAAAGGGATTCATTCTCTGTGGTTATCACAAAAATCCCTGATGGATTTCAGCTAAAACTGGCAGCCCCTGATAGCAAAGGCAGCAGGTGGAGCTCAGTCACTGTAACAAAGTGAAAAACTCCTGGTTTGAATTTCTGTGCACTCCAAAACTGCACTGGAGACACTGAATGTGAAGCTTTAAACTGCTCCTTCCTGCCTTAAAGAGCCCAGATCTATCAGGGCAGTTCTTTGGGATGGGAACACCTCATTCTAGAAGGTGCCAGTTGAACCCAAATAATCCCAAATAAAACTCAGCAGGGTAAGGACACTGCAAAGGTCGTACAGGGGGTGACAGTCAGGGATTCTGAGTGACAAAATAAACCCTGCCCTTTGGAAAATACTCTTTTCATTGTATTTTTCAGGGGAAAAAGGGAAAAAATTTACCCAGGAGAGATGGAAGCTGGGTTAGTTAATAGTTATTTGTCTCCTTCATCCTGAAATTTGTTAGAGAGGGGTTGAAACTTTAAATCTGGTTGGAGCACAGCTCTGCAGTAGCTGTGAATTCTCTAAGATGCCATCAGAGGGAGCAAAACATCCACAAATCCTGCTGCCACAAGGAATTCCTGGCTTTCCTTGAGACCCAGAACTTCCTGGCAATTCACTCTCTCCTCAGAGTGGCAAAATATTTTGGCCTTTGGGTTTTCTAAATACTAAACCCTGCTGCTTTTTCCTGGCTCCTGTGGAAAATTGCCATGAATTTAAAGCTGATGGGGGATTATTAATATTAAAGGGTTATTCATAACTCAGAATTGATTTCCTCCAATAGAACACAGCAAAACTGGGAGGATTTACAGAACTCTGCTCATTTAATTTATTGTCCTTGCCACAACTTTTTAGCTCTTGAATGCCTTCCATGGAGAGCCAGGGTTGGATGGGACTGGAGCTGTGGAATTTTCCCTGCCCGTGCAGGGAGAAAATGGGATGAGCTTTAGGGTCCCCCCAGCCCAAACCAGTCTGGGATTCTGCTCCTGCTGGCAACTCACCACTTGCTTCACGTGTTTCACTTGGGCCAGGTGGAACTGGGTGTTTTCAGTGGAGTTCTGCCAGATCACGTAGCCAGAGGCCGCCCAGGCCAGCAGGTGGATGGGCTCCAGCTCCGGGGGAACGTTCCCGTGGCTGTCTGCAACCAAAATAAACACGGCACGTCCAAGAGAGCCATTAACAGAACATTATCACCTCACACAGGGCCTGCTGCTAAAGCCCCTCGGGTCACCCGGGCTTTGGAGGAGCTGCTCCATCACCACAGAGTTCTCCTCCCACTTCACAGAATCCGGGAATGGTTTGGGTGGGAAGGGACCTTAAATCCCATCCGTGGGCAGGGTCACCTTCCACTGTCCCAGGCTGCTCCAAGCTCCATCCAGCCTGGCCTTGGGCACTGCCAGGGTGTTCTCCTCCACTTTTTTTCTCTGAATATAAACTCCAGCAGGTCTGGATTGCTCTGAGGTGAGAGCAGCCCCTCGTTGTCCATTGGGGGTGTTGGATGTGCTGTGCCAGGACCCTCAGAGTGAGCAGGAGGAGGTGACAGTGCCAGGTGCTTTTCCAGGACAGTCCCACTCAAAATCAGGAGTAAATGCAGTGACTGTGATTGCAGAGCCCCAAGAAGTGAAAGGGAAGCAGCTCAGAGCTCTCTCCCAAAAAGAGAAAGGGTGCTCAGAGCAGGGTGAGGGCTGAGGCTCTCCCTGCCCTGGCTGTACCTGGGATGTTCTCAGCCACCAGCTCCTTCTCCAGGCTCCTGAGGCGACTGTAGAACTCCTGATCTGCTTCCTCAGTGCTGCTGAGCTCTCCCTGCACTGTCAGCTGCACATCTGGAGCAGTGCTGGTGCTGCCCAGGTGATACAGAACCTCAGCAGTGCAGCTCACAGTGCTGTCCTGTGGCAGAGTTAATGGTGTGCATTATTATATGTGTATAACCAGGGTCATTTGTACTTCTGAAAATGTCATTTTTATGTAGCTGCTGTTTTCACTGAGTCTGGCCTGCAGAGATTTGTGATTATTTAAGGCAAGGTTAAATTCCTGGCATTTCTGGGAATATTTCAGGGTGGGATTTGCTGTCTGCAGTGAAGGAAGGGGCTGTAGAATGTCCCTTGTGCTGCCCAGCTGGAGCTGAGTGACACTGAAATGTCCTTGTCACCCCTCCAGCATTGTCTGGAAGGTACCACGTGCTCTGTGGGTTCCTTTCTGGGTAAAATTCAGCCTTTTTTTTTTTGCCTGATTGGCAGTATAGAAAAATCAGGAGCATGATTAAAAATCTTTAGTGGTGTGCCCACAGAGTGTGGAATTGAGGCAGTCTGACTCACTTTGTCCAGGACATCCTCCAGCTCCAGCTCCAGGTGGTACCTGTGCCCAACACCAGCAATGTCCTAAAAAAGGGAAAATATCAACAACACTTCTTCTGGCAAATGTTCAGTGGCTGCATCAGGGACAAAATCACAGAATCCCAGGATGGTTTGGGTTGGAAGGGACCTTAAATCCCATCCAGTGTCACCCCTGCCACGGGCAGGGACACCTCCCACTGTCCCAGGTTATTCCAAATGGCCTTGGGCACTGCCAGGGATGGGCACTCTGTGCCAGGGGCTCTCCAGCCTCATTTCTATCCTTGAACACCCCTGAACTACCAATTTGGGGCTGCTGTGTGATTCTAAGAACTTGCAGCTCTGTTAAATACTCACCTAAAAACCTTCAGTGCTTCCTTCTATGAATTCCACTTTGCAGGTTATTATGAATTGGGTCATGCCCTGTATTTTTTTTTTTTTTTGGCTATAAGGAAGGGAGCAGCTGGGGTTTGCTGTGCCCTTGTTTTTTGGGAG
>VZTZ01038813.1:15414-28759 GCA_013400955.1 Drymodes brunneopygia
GCAGCAGCCTCCCCTGCTCCCGGCTCAGCCCTGCCCTGCTCCAGGCTCAGCCCTGCCCTGCTCCAGGCTCAGCCCTGATGCTGATTCTGTGTCCCATCCTGTCCCCAGCCATGGAGAACGCTGCTGTCTGTATCCTGGAGCCCATCATGGCTGTGGAGGTGGTGGCTCCCACGGAGTTCCAGGGAGCCGTGATCGCCGGGATCAACCGGAGGCACGGGATCATCACGGGCCAGGATGGATCTGAGGGATATTTCACCCTCTATGCTGAGGTCTGTGGGCTCCTGCTGCTCACCTTCCCTGCCCTTCCTGGATTCCATTGTTCTCCTCAGTTTATAGGGATCCAGCTGGGGGTTGACTCAGTTTCAGTGTTCCTATTTTGTNTAAAAACCAGCGTTTTCCTGCTGGGTGGTGGAAGGGTAAATCCTGCAGGCTCAGGACAGCCACACCCTGTGGCCCTTCTGCTCCCCAAATGATCCTGGGAGGAATGTCTGGAGATACCTCAAACAAACCTTGCTGGGTGACTCAGCACTGAATTTGGGATATTCCCATTCCTGGTGCACTCAAACTCTCAGATGTTTGAGATTTCCTGCTGAAAACACATTGCAAATATAAATTAATTAAAATAGCAGATACTTCACAACAGCAGAGCATTAAATCAGGGTTATTTACAGACAGCACTGACTCTTTATGTCATAATTGTGATTAATTAGCTGATAGCCTAAAACTGAGGGAAAAAATACCTTATTAAAGCAAATCTGTTTGGATTTTAGGTGCCACTGAATGATATGTTTGGATATGCCACCGAGCTGAGGTCTTGCACAGAGGTGAGTCCTCCAGGTCCTTTTTGCTAAAAGGTGTTTAATTCTGTAAATTTGGGTTAATTGGATCATCCTGTCCATGGCTCCTGGAGCAGGGAATGGGATCCAATCAAACCAGAACTGGGCAATTCCTGCCCAGACAATTCTGTACCTGAGGAGATTTTTTTGGGTGGGATTGCAGAAGATCCCTGGCTGTTATTTCACACACAGGGCTGTGAGCTCAGCAGGGCTGCACGTGGCCCATCCTCACTTTGTCACTTTTCCCAACCCTGCAGGGAAAAGGGGAATACACCATGGAATACTCCAGGTACCACCCCTGTTCAGCCAGCACTCAGGAGGAAATCATCAACAAGTACCTGGAGGCAACGGGGAGACTTCCTGCCAAAAAGGGCAAAGCCAAGAGCTGATGGGATTCACTTTGTCCCAGTCTCCTCCAGCAGCTCACGTTCCCAAGCCATGGGAGCAGCCCAGGCTGCCTGGGTAAGGATCCAGTGGGATTTGGACTTGGAATTTTACCATAAAACCTTTCCTCTGGGGTGTGTCAGGAGCACCAGGGGGTCACTCACATGTAAATGCTCTTGTAACAAAATAGAGGCTGAAACACGGCTGATGATTGGCTGGAGAGTTGTCTTAATTAAGATCTATTAAAATAATTTTATTTTTTACTTGATGCATCCTTTATTTGGAAAGGTGAAAGCAGGAAACTCAGGTAAGAGCTGCTGGACAGGCACGGGGAGTGGCACGTGGCACGTGGTGCTCCAGCTTCCCTTCTCCAGGGAACAGATGGGATTTTTCCCTCCAGGGAAAACAGATGGAATTTTCCCCTCCAAATCCTTTGGAAATGGCACAGGATCTTCCAAAGTCTCAACCCACTGGGCAGAGCCATCAGTCCTTGTCACCAAATCCACTTCCACTGGTGGCACAAGGATGGAGCAGAGTTGCCAGGGGTGTTGGGAGGAGCTGACTCTTCCCAAAGCTGGGAACAACATGGAATTATTGTGTGGGCTTGGGGATGTGGATTTAATGGGCTTGGGGTGTGGCTTTTGGCTCTTGGTTAGAAATCCAAACCCAAGATCCCTTTTCCCAGAATCTTCCAGTCCAGAGGATGTTAGAAATCAGACCAAGGATCCCTTTTCCAGAATCTCCCAACCCAGAGGGTGTTAGAAATCCAAAAAGATGCCTTTTCCTGGAATTTCCCAATCCAGAGGGTGTTAGAATCAGACCAAAGCTCCCTTTTCCAGAATCTCCCAATCTGGAGGCTGAGTTGCAGCTGATGCTCAGCTCAGGAATCACTTGGCTTTGCTGACTCCCAGCAGAGACAAAACAGAGGGTTAGGTGAGAAGATACCCCCAAAATTCTGTATTCCTAATGATTCCCAGAATGTCCACGTTGAATTTTCTTGCCTCCTCCCTGCCCTGCTCAGCTGAGAAGTGTTTTTGCAGATTCCAGTAACCAGGGAGTGAATTCCAGTTCAATCCCAGTGACATTCCTGGCACAGCCCTTGGGCTGCTGCTTCCCAGACAGAAACAACGGGAGCAGCCAGGCTGCTGCTCCTTGTGGAAGGGCTGGGAAATGATTCATGGTAACCTTGGGAAAGGATTTCTCAGGGCCTGGAGCTGCTGCTGGATCCATGTGGGGTGTCCCTGTGGTGCTGCCTTGGGACAAATCCATGATTCCCCTACAGCCTTGCCTTTGTTTTTGGGAATGCTCAGCTGGAATTCATTTCCAAAACAACCCTGCAAGTCCTCAGACATTTGGAGGGTTCCTAAAACAAGCAAATGTAGCATTTTTCCCAAAATTTGGAGATGTCTGATAAAAGCAGCGTGAGCACAGGACAGAAATCAGACAGGTATGATTGTATTTGTGGGATTTATCTTTCTGTTGATGGGGTTTATATTTCTGTTGATGGGGTTTATATTTCTATTGATGGGGTTTATATTTCTATTGATGGGGTTTATATTTCTATTGATGGGGTTTATATTTCTATTGATGGGGTTTATATTTCTATTGATGGGGTTTATATTTCTATTGATGGGGTTTATATTTCTATTGATGGGGTTTATATTTCTATTGATGGGGTTTATATTTCTATTGATGGGGTTTATATTTCTATTGATGGGGTTTATATTTCTATTGATGGGGTTTATATTTCTATTGATGGGGTTTATATTTCTATTGATGGGGTTTATATTTCTATTGATGGGGTTTATATTTCTATTGATGGGGTTTATATTTCTATTGATGGGGTTTATATTTCTATTGATGGGGTTTATATTTCTATTGATGGGGTTTATATTTCTATTGATGGGGTTTATATTTCTATTGATGGGGTTTATATTTCTATTGATGGGGTTTATATTTCTATTGATGGGGTTTATATTTCTATTGATGGGGTTTATATTTCTATTGATGGGGTTTATATTTCTATTGATGGGGTTTATATTTCTATTGATGGGGTTTATATTTCTATTGATGGGGTTTATATTTCTATTGATGGGGTTTATATTTCTATTGATGGGGTTTATATTTCTATTGATGGGGTTTATATTTCTATTGATGGGGTTTATATTTCTATTTTTGGGGTTTATATGCTGTTTAGACCCCTTGTGATGTGAATTCCTGGCTGATGAGCTCTGCCAGATGTGCTGGTTCTCCACAGACCTGGAAAAGAAACAAACCCCAAGAATTTTGCTGTCAGATTGGAGGTTTTAGGCTGAAACCTTGGCCTAAAAGCAGCTGGGGGAAGCTTTGCCATAGAATTCCAACAGCTTTGCTGCTTCTCCACAAGTTCCTGTGGAGTTCCTTAACTGCTGTGGGGTTGTGAGCAGCCAGTTCCACCTCCCTGGTGCCTGGGAAGTGCCTGATCCTCTGTTCCAGAAACAAGGCAAGGGGACAAAACCAGAGCCCCAAAGTGCTAAATCCATCCTCTTTTCTTGGCTTAATTTCCAAAAAATATTTTAATCACCAGCTTCTTTAAGGAATGTTGGAATTCCACTCCCTGATTTCACACTTTGCATGATGAGAAATGTTCTCCCAGCAGGAAAGAAAACACCAGGAGGGTGTGGAATGCTCCTCCCTGAGTTTATTGGGTGCTGAGGGAAAAAGCTTCAGTCAGGAAATCAGCCTTATTTGTGTGGAATGCTGGAATTTGGGAAGCTGACATCACCCAGCCTGAAAGCATCCAGGGAGAGCTGTTGTNTAGCACTTTTCCCAAAATTTGGAGATGTCTGATAAAAGCAGCGTGAGCACAGGACAGAAATCAGACAGGTATGATTGTATTTGTGGGATTTATCTTTCTGTTGATGGGGTTTATATTTCTGTTGATGGGGTTTATATTTCTATTGATGGGCTTTTATATTTCTATTGATGGGGTTTATATTTCTATTGATGGGGTTTATATTTCTATTTTTGGGGTTTATATGCTGTTTAGACCCCTTGTGATGTGAATTCCTGGCTGATGAGCTCTGCCAGATGTGCTGGTTCTCCACAGACCTGGAAAAGAAACAAACCCCAAGAATTTTGCTGTCAGATTGGAGGTTTTAGGCTGAAACCTTGGCCTAAAAGCAGCTGGGGGAAGCTTTGCCATAGAATTCCAACAGCTTTGCTGCTTCTCCACAAGTTCCTGTGGAGTTCCTTAACTGCTGTGGGGTTGTGAGCAGCCAGTTCCACCTCCCTGGTGCCTGGGAAGTGCCTGATCCTCTGTTCCAGAAACAAGGCAAGGGGACAAAACCAGAGCCCCAAAGTGCTAAATCCATCCTCTTTTCTTGGCTTAATTTCCAAAAAATATTTTAATCACCAGCTTCTTTAAGGAATGTTGGAATTCCACTCCCTGATTTCACACTTTGCATGATGAGAAATGTTCTCCCAGCAGGAAAGAAAACACCAGGAGGGTGTGGAATGCTCCTCCCTGAGTTTATTGGGTGCTGAGGGAAAAAGCTTCAGTCAGGAAATCAGCCTTATTTGTGTGGAATGCTGGAATTTGGGAAGCTGACATCACCCAGCCTGAAAGCATCCAGGGAGAGCTGTTGTGTGAAATCCTTGGGTTGCTGTTCCCAATTACAGCTCAAGGATTGTGAAAAGCACCCCAGATGAAACAGAGCAGCCATCCCCGAGTGGGTTTTTCCTCAGGAAGGATTTCATTTATCCTGGCACAAACCTGGGGGGAGAAAAGGTGAGTTTGGGACAGTTTGGCACAATCCCAGAGAGCAGAGCTGGGACAGGGATGGACCTGATGGGAACCCAGCTGGAGAATTTGGTGGCAAAGGACACAGCCATGGCTTTGTGGTTTAGGATGGGACAGGAATAACAGAGGAGCTGTTCCCAAATGTGGGAATTCACCCACAAAGAGCCTCCCTGGCTCTGCAGGGGTGTTTGGGTTTGAGGCATCACAGGAGGTGGAAATTTGGGCTCCAAGAGCAGCAGAAAGAAAACCCAGCCTCCACCCTGAGTGATGGTATTTGGTTTATTGGAGATGTGAGTTAAAAATCAGCATGATTCTAGCCCAAAAAATAACAAACAATTAGTAGGCAAATCTTCCTCAATGACAGATTAACACTCTTCTCATGATTTTTATCCAAATATATTAACTTTGTTTACAAACCCTTTAAGTAACAGTTAATCAGTGACATCAAATCAACTGCTGTGTGTTGATCTGTGCATATGTGGAGTAGCAGAGGTTTAGGCAGAGCTGCAGAACTCGAATCTCTCAGCTGAAGAAGTGACAGGAGTTAATTTTGGCACAGAGCAGATGAGTGAAACCACTCCCATTCACACCTTGCACGGAAGGGATGATCCCAGCTCCAGGTCTGTCAGCACAAGGATTTGCTGATTTGGATCCACAGCCACAAAAGTGAGGATTTCACTTAAACACTGGCTCCCTTCTCAGCTGAGCCCCCAGCAGCTGAGCCAGACTCTGCCCCAGATCCCTCAGCCAGGCCGTGGCTCTCAGCAGCACAGAAATGTTTCACTTTCAGGGGGTGCCCAGGGAGCCACGTCAGGCGCATGTGACAGGAAATCATTTCCTGGAGAAGGAATTTAAACACACAGATGGATTTTGTCACCTTTGTGCTGGCCATGTCCTGCTGACAGCAGGGGTTGCTCACGTGCACTTCCTTACCTGGGTGGGCATTTCATGCAGGAGGACAGTGTAGTCAAACTCAATGAAATCATCTTTCCTGATCTGGGCAGGTGGAAAAAAGAGGAGAATTATGAGGAATGCAGGGTTAGAGTGTTGAAATGTAATGGCTGCTGTGATTTACTGCAGCTCAGGGAAGGAGGTGAGCAGGGCCCTGTGGCTACTGCCTGGAGTGAGATGGGTTTTGATCATGGAAAGATGGAATTAGGAGCAATTCCTGCATGGAATGTTTGAGGGCACCAAGAGCTGCATGGCTCTGCAGCCTGTCTGCACTGAAACCAGGTGCTAATTAATGGAGTTTAACTCAGTTAAATCTGAGAATTGCACCTGACTATGAACCCCTCCTTCAGAGGGATGCTGAACAGCTGAGGGGCCAAAGCTGGATGCTGCCTGTGGATCCCAGAGGGCTCTGAAGTGCAGCTGGATGTGCTGCAGGCCTGGGAGCTGCTCCCCAGCCAGGTTTGGCTCAGGGGCAGAAGGTGCTGGGCTCTGCTGAGGGGCTCAGGAGCTGCAGCACCTGCAGAGGCCACTCCTGCACATCCAGGAAAGGACAATTTCCCCAGGAAACCCTGGACAAAGTGCTCGTGCAGAGGGGGAGCTGCTGGTGAGGAGCAGCCCCTGGGATTTGGGGGATCCCCCCCCAGAGAAGGGCTCTGTGCTGTCCCTGTCCCTGTGCCCCACTCACCCACTGCTCTGTGCTGCCCCTGTCCCTCCTGTCCCTGTGCCCCACTCACCCACTGCTCTGTGCTGTCCCTGTCCCTGTGCCCCACTCACCCACTGCTCTGTGCTGTCCCTGTCCCTGTGCCCCACTCACCCACTGCTCTGTGCTGTCCCTGTCCCTGTGCCCCACTCACCCACTGCTCTGTGCTGCCTCTGTCCCTCCTGCCCCTGTGCCCCACTCACCCACTGCTCTGTGCTGTCCCTCTGTCCCTCCTGTCCCTGTCCCTGTGCCCCACTCACCCACTGCTCTGTGCTGTCCCTGTCCCTGTGCCCCACTCACCCACTGCTCTGTGCTGCCTCTGTCCCTCCTGCCCCTGTGCCCCACTCACCCACTGCTCTGTGCTGTCCCTCTGTCCCTCCTGTCCCTGTCCCTGTGCCCCACTCACCCACTGCTCTGTGCTGTCCCTGTCCCTGTGCCCCACTCACCCACTGCTCTGTGCTGCCTCTGTCCCTCCTGCCCCTGTGCCCCACTCACCCACTGCTCTGTGCTGTCCCTCTGTCCCTCCTGTCCCTGTCCCTGTGCCCCACTCACCCACTGCTCTGTGCTGTCCCTGTCCCTGTGCCCCACTCACCCACTGCTCTGTGCTGCCTCTGTCCCTCCTGCCCCTGTGCCCCACTCACCCACTGCTCTGTGCTGTCCCTCTGTCCCTCCTGTCCCTGTCCCTGTGCCCCACTCACCCACTGCTCTGTGCTGTCCCTGTCCCTCTGTCCCTGTCCCTGTGCCCCACTCACCCACTGCTCTGTCCTGTCCCTGTCCCTCTGTCCCTGCCCCTGTGCCCCACTCACCCATTGCCTCACAGACTTCACTTGGGCCAGGAAGTATCCCAAGGTCTCAGTGGACTTTTCCCACATGATGGAGCTGCTGCCAGCCACAGCCAGAGCCCACACTGGCTCCAGGGCAGGCTCGATGTTGCCATAGCTGTCTGCAAGGCAAGGAGAGAGAGAGAATAATATTCATTCTGGCTGGGCAGCAGAAAAGTGATGAACCTCAGAGCAGTTTTGCCTGGCACAGCACCATTCCTGGGATGGGCTCTTCCCAGGGAAATGTGAAAGTGGGGCAGAGCTGACACTGCCGAGAGAGGGGTCCCCATGATGAGGTGAGACACACAAAAATCCACAATGGGAGTCCTTACCCAGCTGGGAAAAAAAGATGGGATTTTTCCAGGATGGAAAAACTGTGTTGGTCATCCCCAGTGAATTTCCAGCCACAGCTGGGGTGGTGTGTGGGTTTGGGCACTTGTTATTCCTGGAGGAGAATCTGTATTGATTTAAATATGGTGTGGAGCTGCTTTCAAACCCCAACCACCCTCACAGGAAGGTGCTGAGTGCCAGTGGTGAATCCAGAGGGGCTTTGTTCTCCCAAAAATCCCTGTTTGGACAGCAGGATGGTGCTCAGGGTGCTACTGTCAATAATGTGTCTCCTTTCCAAATGCTTGTGTTGTACATTGAGATAAAATGAAATACATTGAATATTCACTGAGATAAAATGAAATACAGGTGAGTGTTTGGAGGAGGAATGTACCTGGAATGTTGTTTCCAGTTATTGGTTTGGTTTGGTGCCTGATCCTTTGGTAAACTCTGTTGTCCTCTTCCTGGATTTCCTTCTGGTCTTTGGTGTGGGAGCACTTGATGCTGACAACAGGAGGAGACTTTTTCTTTGGATACAGCACCGTGGCCAGGCAGCTCCCAGCATCTTCCTGTCAAGGGAGAGATTAAAACTCCTATATTAAATCAAGGTTTTATTTACCAGCAACTCACTCTTTGTATGAAGCTGTTCAGGGCTTAGGAAAGTGTCAAGAAGGATTTTATTTTTCTTTTTTTTTTTTCCAGGAAAGAGGTTAAAACCACAAGGCTGAAGGGATTTACCAGAAGGTTTTAATTAATGCTTGTCCTGCTTTCAGGACATGACAATGCTCTAAGTCATCTTGGAAATCTGTTTGGGAGAGCTCAAGAAACAACATTAATTGATACCAGGGACTTCCATTGTGTCAGCCTTGAAGCAAAAATAATCCAGGGCTTCACAGCAAGTTCTGAAAATCCCTTGAATTCCACAAAATGTGTGTGAAGGAAGAGGAGAGTAAAATGCTGCTGACAGCTGGGGCAGAGTGAATGGAGGGGGTGGTAATGGGAAAGAACGTGGAGCTGTCAGCTCCTGATCCCAAATTTGGGGTGTGGACAGCAGGAGAATGGGGACCAGAGAGGGATAATGGGGACCAGAGAGGGATAATGGGGACCAGAGAGGGGTAATGGGGACCAGAGAGGGGTAATGGGGACCAGAGAGGGATAATGGGGACCAGAGAGGGGTAATGGGGACCAGAGAAGGATAATGGGACCCCACAGATCACTGAGGTGAGCCCCAGAGCAAAGACAGGCAGGGAGGAGCAGCAAGGTCCTTCCCTTGTGGCAGATCCATTTATAAATGTCCCTGTTGTGGAGCTCTGGGGTTGGTTCAATGCCCAGGGTGAGAAGGAGGAGGAGGAGGAGCAGGAACTCACCCCAGTCCTGTAGTCCTCAGTGCTGAACTGCAGGTAGTACTTGTGGCCAGACTCTGGGATGTTCTGCAAGAGAGGAGATGGAGCCAGCAGTGGAATTAAAGCCTGATGTGCTGCAAGGAGCTCTGAGGAGGGATTGTCCCTTCTGAAATTCCCTGTTTTTCAGTGTAACAGCACTGATTTTTAGTCTTTTATTGGTGTTTAAATACAATTCTGGCTGTTTGCAGGACCCAAAGCAAACCTGTGTGTCTTACTTATCCAACCCTGAGCCTTCCTGTTCCCAGCACACTTTTCCCAGGATATTATTCATGGTATAAATTTAATGAAGTTTCATCCCCACAGCAGATCCTCAGCCCAGCACCTGCCTCTGATACCTACACAGAGCTGGAAAATGCAGGCAAAAAATTGCTTTGGTCACTTTAATTTTATAAAATCCCCTCCTGGAGGTTAAGGATGAGGCAAGTCCAGTCTGGAGCCAAATCTCACCATGAAGGGGTGCAGGCAACAGAGAAGATGAGCTCAGACTTTGATAATTTCTTTCTTCTCTGCATCCTCCTTCTCCCCTTCTGCCCTTTTTTGTGTATTGCCTCCAATATTGTCCTCAAAGTGACAATGGGCCATGGGCAGAATAGGGAAAAGTGACTTTCTGAACTGCAGGATCACCAAAGAAGAAATAATTCAAATGAAATTCAGTTTAGAAGGGTCTCATCTCTTGCAATGATCACATTTAAGTCCAAGTTTCTAATTGCTGTAGATCTACACAAGAGGTGTTATTGCTATGGTTTATAACAACCATAATCTGATTAAATGTGGGGATTTTTACAGTGAGCCAGGATTACTCCTGTATGTCATCAGTCCTGCAGGTGAGAGAAGCTGAAATAGTCAGCAGGACTTCCCAAAGAGCACAGAATTCTGTGTTTCTGTGGGGTTTGAAGCAGAGATTCCCTCCTGATTTGCAACAACTCCCCCACGGTACTGTTCGTAGGTATTACCACCCTATTACTGCTTTCAAATGCTGCTACACTGCTGAAACAAACATTAATTCTGGTGTGAACACCTGGGGCTTCCTGAGCTCAGCAAGGGAGAAGGGAGAAGCTCCATTTGGCATGAAATAATTGCACAAAAGTCTTTGCAGTCCCAAAGAAAAACTTTTATTTCCACTGTTTTTCCCCCACTCTTATCCCAAAACGCCGTTACCCAACCCCAGAGCGTGAGGAGCTCAGAGCTCAGGGATGTCTGACAACCCCCAGGGAAGCAGCCAAAGATAAAAGTGTCCAAAAAAGAGAAGAAAACAAGTGAGTAATTCATTTTTCCACTCAATATCTGGGTCACGGGATTCTTTTCCTTCTGGGCTCTAAATCACTGCAAGTTCCCTGACAGATTTTTAGTCCGGGGAGGGCCAAAATAACAATTCTGGAGCAGCCTCACTGCAGGTCCCAAAAGAATCGGTTTCCAATCAGTCTCCAGTCAGTTTGCACTCCCCTCACTCCCCACAGGCACGGAAAGGGAGGATCCCTCTCTCTCCCCATCCTGCAGGAGTTTTCCATCTCTTCCCCTCTAGTGTTTCCCACCAGGATTTCTCCCCTGGGATCAGTTTTTGCCTGGATCACCAAGCAGGGAGAAGCAGGGAAAAGGAGCCAGAGCTGCCCCTGCTGTGGATTCTGCCCTTCCCACCCAAACATGGGGCTCTGGCTGTTGGAAATTAATAGAAAAATTTTAATTGGCTTCTAATATTAGGGAGAGGAGCTGTGGTGTTGCACTGTTTGTGTCCAGGTGAGGTTGTGCAATGTCCACCTGGATATTTGAAAATTGGATTTTCTAGCCCAATTTAAGCAAACACTGCATGAGCTCACCTGGCTCTTCCCTTTCCCCTTCACCTCCCTACTCATAAATTAGAATTTCCAGGACAGTTTGGGATGGGAAACTGCGCCCAAAAGTTTCCCTTTAAATTCTGGGATCTTCAGCTGGCACAAATTAATGCTTCTCTTATCTAAAGTGTATTTTAAAGTGCAGCTTCAACAGCTCCAGGAGCTGCTGTGTCCTACAAATTCCTCACTCAAGAAAAAAGAAGGGACAACAAAAAGCAACAGCAAGGTAAGGATCATTCCATGTTTGGTATTTGGTTGCCAGGAAAGAAAGTCTCATTTTACCTGAACTTGAAAGATCTTTCCCCTGTAAGAGAGTTCCCAGTCCTGTTTCCAATTACCAGTTTCAGCAGCTCGTGGGATAATAAAGTTACTATTAAATTACAATGCTCATTATTAAATTCCATGAAAAAATTATCCTGATTTTACAAGATCCAGTAATAGAGTAACCAATAGGAAATTAGCCCACTTTAAAAAAATAATTAAAAACCAGACAAAAAAAAAAAAAACAAATCCCAACATTTCTGCCCCTTGCCTTCATGTAATACAGCACATTCCTTCCAGGAAATTCTTTTCATATTTTTCCAGGGGAGGACAGGAAAGAAGGAAGTGCCCACTTTTCGTGCATTTCTCCTCTTGTTTTCACAGAGTGTGCAAAAAAAAACCAACAAAAAAAGGAAATAAACTGCAGAGAGTGGTTCCAGAGAACTCCTACAGCACCCAGCACTGTGAGGAAATAAGGAGCAATTTCACTTCTCTGTAATTATTTTCCTTCCTGTATCAGGAGGCAGGTGGCTGATAGAGGCTGGAAAAATCCCTTTCCCTCCCCACAAATATCCACTGATTCTTCAGCCAGGCACAGGTGTTTATACATGGAAATATTTACATATAGACATATGCAAAGTGCCCAGGAAATACAGAAGGAGCACTTGTACTTTGGGAGAGTAGAAAATAACAGAGAATTCCTGTCATAGGTGTCTGCAGCAATTCCACAGGAAAACTTCCATGTCCCATGAGCACTTCCATGATCCCTGTAAGTTAATTAATCATAAATATTTCTGCCTGGTTTGGAATACCTTTCTTGAAAGGGGAGATTGAACACTGCACCCTCTGACTCACTTTTAGGAGTTGCACAGGACAAGGGGTGGAAGATCTCCAGATCCTGGAGGGGATCCAGTGGAATCCAGTGCTGCCGTTGGCACCTCAGACTGGGAACCCAAAACAGGCAGCCCTTGCTACAGGAGCTGCCCAGCAGAATCCAGAATCCAGAATTTGTTGTTCTGGGAATCCAGAACAATCAGACCATGCCCTCAGGAGCTGCCCAGCAGAATCTGGAATCCAGAATTTGTTGTTCTGGGAATCCAGAACAGCCTGCCCTTGCTTCAGGAGCTGCCCAGCAGAATGAATCCAGAATTTATTGTTCTGGGAACCCAAAACAGCCAGCCCTTGCTTCAAGAACTGCCTAGCAGAATCCAGAATTTGTTGTTCTGGGAATCCAGCACACCCAGCCCTTGCTCCAGGAGCTGCCCTGCAGCACGAGCATAGAGCTGGATTTAAACCCCATCCCTCGGCTCTCCAGGTGATGCATTCCCTCCAGGATCTGCAGCCTGGACAAACATTCCCCAGGAGTTTCTGCCTGATCCTGTACTTTCAGAAACTAAATAAGCTGTAAAAAAAACCCCCACCCTGGAGGAGGAGAAGGGCTGTACCCCGAGCACCTCCTCGAGCATCCCTGGCACACTTTCCATGCTGGGAAGGCTCTGTCCCTGTAGTTGCCCCTCTCTGGGACTCCTGTCCCGTCCGGGCTCCTCAATTCCACGTGATTTTTGGAAGATTAAGGTATATTTTCTGGTGGGAACTGCATCACATTTAGATTAAGCTCGTGGTCTGAGGGAGGGACTGCGGGACGGCAACTCCTGAGGAGAGCCAGGGGCCCCGTGAGGGACAGCGGTCCCTGAGGAAGGGACAGATGGACAGCGGTCCCTGAGGAGACCTGGGTGTCCCTGAGGAAGGGACAGATGGACAGCGGTCCCTGAGGAGACCTGGGTGTCCCTGAGGATGGGATGGTGGGACAGCGGTCCCGGAGGGGACTCAGGTGCCCCCTGAGGAAGGGACAGATGGACAGCGGTCCCTGAGGGGACCCGGGTGTCCCCGAGGCTGTGGCAGCGGCTCCTGAGGGCTGCAGGAAGGTGCCCTGCGTGGGAACGCGCTAAACTCAGTTATGTATAACACTAATATAATAATTACTGTTAATCGCACTTTCTCCAGCGTCCCTTCACACCCCCGCTTACCTTCAGCGTAGCCTTGCGGACCTGC
>VZTZ01038815.1:0-10206 GCA_013400955.1 Drymodes brunneopygia
GACAGGACACAGGGATCAGTTCCATAAACCAGGGAATTTAGGCTGGAAAGGGTTCCTGAATGGGGACAGGACACAGGGACCAGTTCCTGGTCATTAATTAGGGAATTTAGGCTGGAAAGGATTCCTGAGGGTGCTCTTGCCCAACAAACCCCTCAGATCAGCCTGAGACTCTCCCACAGCCTCTCTGGATGCTTTTATCCAAGTTCCCTTGGAATAAAAAGAGGGATGCTTCCCTTGCCACTTGTGAAACACAAGTGTTATTTTATGGCCACTTTTATGGTGCAGAACCTGATCTCAGCAGCCAGGATTCCCTGAGGAAACAGATCCAAAGGAATATCCCTGGGAAGAGAAGGCCCTGGTGTGGCACACGCTCCCCCAGCTCCAGGGAATTCCCTTCCCCCCAAACCCATCCCGGCTGGGTTCAGAACACAAAATTCCAGGGACTGCAGGTTACAGCCCTACTGCTGCCATCACCTTCCAGGCTGGAATAACCAACAGGGAAGAACAACCAGGACGAGCTTTATAAACTGTGGCTCCATAAGCGGCTGCAGTCACCCCTGGAAGAGCAGGAATTTTTTCCCAGTTTTTAGGTGGGAAGAACGAAGCTCTGGCAGCTCCCTGGTCCCATAAAGCAGCACAGGCGGAGGAGGGAGCTCTGACAGAGCCCTGGGATGTCCCTGTGGGCAGTGCCTGTCCCCAAGGGGAGCTCTGGGTCCCTGTCACAGCTCCTGCTCCAATTTCCAGCTCCCTCCCTCTCCAGCTCTGCTGTTGGAGCCCATCTGCTCCCAGGCCTTCAGCGTGAACTAGAAAATTCCAGGGCTCCGTGCCTTGGGAATTGAAAGGGATGGAGTTAATGGAAGTGGTTCTGTCTTTTTGAGACATCCCGGGTGCAGAATCATTTTTATCTCACTGCAGACTTGATATCAAAGCATTCACTTTTACAGGAGGTGTGGAAAATCTCTTATTTACTGAGAACACTTGGGTCAGCATCCTGGAATAAATAATAGATGGATAAAGATGGAACAGAGCCAGCTCTGACCCACCTGTGAACCCAGATCCACAGCAAGCTCAGTGCCTTAAAAAGCACATTTTTTTCCCATTTTTCAATGGAAATATTAAGGAATACCAGTGCAGAGGTGCTGGAGGAGCTCCCACAGGAGACACCAATTGTATTTACTGGGGCATTTCCCTCACCCCATGTAAAAAAGCCACATCTGGGGAACTTCCCAAGGCAATACCACAATTTCCATAAGCCCCCTGAAACCATGGATGGGAAATGCTTGTTCCTCAGGGAATAACAACCCTGTAATCGCAGGGAAAATGCAGCTTTGTGCTGTCAGGAAACTGGGCTGAATCCCTCCCAAGGAGATTTCCTTCCACAGGGAATTTGTCCCTCCTCTCCCAGAGGTTTTTCCAAGGATTAAACCCACCTCATCCTCAGCAGAGGCAGGAATTGTTCTCTGCTCTCCCCTGTGAGGAAAAACCCACCGAGCCAGCAGTTCCTGCTTTAATCCCATTTTTTTTTTTTAAAGGGATACAGGAACATTAGTGTAGCAGCTAAGGAATACACAAAGCAGAAAGAGCCAGGAGCAGGAAGGCTCCTGGAAACTGCCAAAAGAAATCCATGTTAACAACTCCAAAGGCATTCCCTGGAAAGCAGTGGGAAGGGATTCAGCTGCAGCACAGGAAGCAGCGTCGGAGCAGGCAGCAATTTCCATTTGTCTGCTGTCCCCAGATCTCAAAAAAATTTAAGGACCATTAAATTTCTGTCGTAAAGACACTGAGAACACCTCAAACGTTGGAAATAACAACGATCTCGTGTCAGATGAGCTCTCTAAAATCCTCAGGCTGGCTCTCTGATAGTGTAGGGTGAGGATTTTAAATAACCAAAGGTTTTCAGCGCTCCCCAGCTCTCCTCTGACCTTTCTGAGCCAACAAATGTGTTTGACGGGAGACTGATTCCCATTTCCCATCAGCAAAGCTGCTTTTCCCCCTCTTTTATTCATCCTGCAGGAGCAGGAGCTGCTCCATTTCCTCGCCAGGCAGGGAAAGGACGTTTTCATCCAGCGACCTTTCAAAAGAAATGCCCTTTGCTGAATTGTGGATTATGTAACAGAGGCTGAGGAGAAGCTGTTCAGCCACAAAAATAATTCCTGTGAGCACGAGGGATGGCATCAGCACAGGGGATCACACATCTCCAGCACGTTTTGGAGCCTAAATCAGAGTTCAAACTGCCTGGTGTGGAAAATCCTGGCCCTGCTGCGGGACATGGGGCTAGAGATGCTTTCATTATTGCCAGTTTAGGCTCTCCAGAGCTGGGGAGAATTCCTGCCTGCTCGGTGCTACACACCCAGAGGGACACGGACCCAGCAGCTCAGGCTGTGCCCCTGCCCAGCAGGAGCATTCCAGAACTCCAGGCACAGGGAAGAGGAAAGCAGGAAGGAAATGGATTAAAGAGCAGCAGAGATGGCACACTCTGCGGAGCAGATTTCCTCTGCTTTGCACACTGAGCTCTGAGCTCCCAACTGCATTTTTGGCAGTGCTTTTCCCCCAGCAGTTTGGCTTTCCCCATTTCTCCCCAAAAATCCCTGGAAATGCAGGATTCCAGCAGAGCCCAGCTCCTCCCTCCCCGAGGAGGTTTGATCTCCACGGCCCTCCTGACACTGCTGAGATTATGGGGCCAGAAATAACCTGTGCAGGGCAGCTCCTCCCCGCAGCATCCAGCACCCCATTCCTCAGCTGGAATCCCACCCCAGCACAGATCACTGCATCCTAATCCCGGCCAGGAATCACCTCCCTCTGCTGCCCACTCACACCTCACGCCACTTCTGTGCTCAAGGGTGGAAAAAAAATACCCAAAAATGTCAGTTTGTGGTTATTTTTGGGCTTGGCAGGTTTCCAGCTTGAGGGGGACCCTGCAGATTTCCCCAGAGCAGCTCCCCTGCTCCCAGAGCTTTCCCAGCAAAAGCAAAATCCAGTTAAAGGCCAAGCAGATTTGGACTCTGAGCAGGCAGCAGGAAAAGGAGTTAAAATAAAACACTGAGAGAAGCTTCCTTTCCTCAAAGTAAATTTAAAAAAAAATGAGCATCACCACCACAGTACCAACAATAATTGTGCTTCATTACCCTGCAGGGATTTTGGGGTGTTTCAGAGCAACAGGAACTGAACAAAATCTCACTGGAGTCACGTCTCCTAACCTGAGTTAAAAGGCTCTGCCTTTGTTTTATATCCAGTGTTAAAAAGCTGTCCCCCCACAGGGTGACAACGCCAACAAGACCCTTGTGCTCTCCAGCCAGAGGCCACGTTCAGTTGTGCAGCAATTTTACAGCAGCTTTCAAAGATTTTTTTCCTAAAATACCTTCAGAGCCCAGCAGAAGCAGTGGGAGAATGGATCCCACAGATAAAGTGATCCAGCTGTGACAGGAATGTCACAACAGGGCAAACCTGGAGGGATTTTCTCCCCCTGGGCCTCAGGAATTTGCTGCTGAGGCCCTTCCTGAACCAAAAGTGGTTTTTCCACTGACATCCAATCAAATCCAGGTTTCCACAAAGCACCCAAAAAAATCTTGATTTAGCAGGTTTCCATCTCAGAGAGCTCTGTTTCATTCTGCAGAAGGATGATGACAGGGTGGTGTCTGGAAAACCCTTTGGGAATTCCAAACCCATTTTTGCCAGGAGGGCACCAGGGCAGTGCCCGCCCTGTGGTTTTGGCTCCATTCCCCCAACAAATCCCTTCCTGCAAACCAAACCCCACCTTCTTTTTTTTTTTTATTTTATTTTTAGGGTTTTTTTTTTCCTTTCCACCATATGGCTCAAGATCAGGGTCACCAAATCACTGCCAAAAATAAGAGCTTTGGGACCCCAGACACGCAGCTCAGAGCCTGGGGTGAGAACAGAAGCTGCTGCTGAGCAGTTCAGAACCTGCAGCAAAGTGCTAAAAACGCTGCCAGATAAAAATGCAACAAATCAGGGCTGAAAGGAAACCAGCAACGTAACATCCAAGCATCCCATCAGCTTCAGCACCCTCAAAACTGGGGAGAAACGGGAACTGCCCTGGCTCTGGTTTGTTTTGGGAAGCAAAGAGCTGAAGCTGCAGGGGGGGGAAAAAAGATCTAATCACAAATATGGTATTAAAAGGAATGAAAATGTTGAATTACCCTTGTGCCTGGCAGCGAGCAGAAAAGCTCTCACACTACCCAGGGGTAACAGACAGCTGCTCCAGCATCACTCCCAACCCTTCTGCATAAAGAATTGGCATAAATGGCATAAAACTGAAATATTTCCAAGTATTTCCAAGTCAGAGCTTTCCAAGACACAGGAAGGACGAATCCAGAGGTGATGGTGATCCTACCACATTACAGGTTGGCTACTGTAGGAAATAATTCTATTTCTGGGCTAGAGGGAACAAATACACCAAACATCCCGTTTCTTACAGCAAAATGAAGCCCAGAGAGTGGCATCCTGACTGTGTTTTTCTCTCAGTGCAGCCTCAGAACAACTGCACCGAAGAACAGCTTTCCACAGCTCCAAGCCAACCCCTGGAATTTCTGTCCCAAGCCCCTCCAGCCTGCCTGGGACACACTGGGATTTTACCTTTATAAAGGTATTTTTACCTTGATTTGACCTTAAATAAACCCCACCTGTTTATGAGGGGGTGGATCACACAGCAAAAAACAACAGACCTGGATTTTTTTGCTTGCCAGCAGGAAAACACAGGAGAGCAGGTGAAGGGAAGCCTTGGACAAGGGGTGGAGGGACACGACACAGAGGGAATGGCTACAAAGTGAAAAAGGGCAGGTTCAGTTTAAATACTGGGGGATAATGCTCCCTGGTGAGGGTGGGGAGGGGCTGGGATGGAATTCCTGGCTGCCCCTGGATCCCTGGCAGAGCCCAAGGCCAGGCTGGGCATTGGGGCTTGGAGCAGCCTGGGACAGTGGGAGGTGTCCCTGCCCATGGATGAGCTTTAAGGTCCCTCCCAACCCAAACCATCCTGGGATCCTATGGAAATGTGAACCAGCTGCTTGGAAACATTCAATTCCCTGGGAAAGGCTGCTTTAGGTGAGCTCTCTGTACACCAGGAAACATCAACCAGCACCAACCCACCAAAGGATAACAAACAGGGGTTGAAGAGAAGAGAAGGCCAGATCAAAAACAAGCTGCAAAACTCTATTTTAGGGATTTTTGAACTCTTTGACAATTCAGGAGCTTCCTGACATCCCATCTCCTGCGTGGATTTCACCAGGCCAACAGACAGAGCAGCTCAACTCTGACTCAGAGCAGCTTTTGAACCACTCCAGCATCATTTAATTCATTCCAAGGCAGGAATTAAAAACCCTTCCCCACTCCCAGCCTGAACCTGAGGCAGGCTCTGCTCAGCCACCACAGAGCTTTCCCAACAAACCATGGGAAAAAATAACCCCCGGAGTGCTCAGCCAAGCTGCTGCATGCTCAGGTTTAAAAATGCTCCGAGCATCTGTTTTTGCAAACTCCTGCTGTCCGCCCTCACGGAATTATTCCGGGCTGCCTCTCCCTCGTCTGCTGGGAGCTCTCTGCGCTGCCAAAAGCCTCCTCAGGCTCTTCCCCGGCCACTCCAATCCATTTTCTCAGCATTTCCAAGGCCTTCTCCGTCAGTTTTTCCCAAGCTCCCGCAATTCCATGCGTTTGCAGCCGTTTTTCCAGCTGAAGTTTTGGGCTGAGTGCATTTTTCCCAGCCTGTGGAACTGCCCTTCCTCTTGTTTTCCCATTCTAGCAACACACCAGGCACAAAACACTTTTATTTTGGGTTTCCAAACCAGAGGAGAAGCCCCGAGATCCCTGTGAGTGCTCCCAAAATGGGGGTAGCTACACCTTGGTTCCATCTCTGCTGTGGATTTTAAAACATGGAATGCAGAACTACAGGAATTAGATCAAAACCCACCTTTTTTACCTTTTCTTTTTGTTTTGTTTATTCAAACCAGAACAGGACATTTTGATCTAATTTTCCTCTAGAAAAATGTCTCACATTCTCACATCTCTCCAACACAAAAAAAAAAAAAGACCAAGCAGCACCAGACATCAAACAAGTGTTTTAACTTGAAGTAAAAATAAATTGCCAAGAAAATGAAATCACAGATAATTATCATTATTTGAATGATTGGATATTGGATTTAATAGAGAGCTTTGATAATTCCTGAGCTATGTTTTAACAGCCAAGCTCCCTCCTCCAGCTCTAGAGAAGTCAGGACTGGTATTCTGGAATTAACTGGGGGAAAAATCGCTGCATTTATTCTCAAACACTCCTGTTTTGAGGAGTTTGACTGAACACAAAGCCCATCCAAAAGATCAGACAGAAGTCTGTGGAATCCCACACCCAATTCCAGCCTCCAGAAAGAAGAATTCTGCTGGGAAACTTTTAAAAATGGAAAAGGGCTCAGGGTAAGGCAGATCCAAGCTGTGTTGCCTACCTGTGCTTTGTCGCTCCTCCTCCTGTAAAGTTAATCCAAACCAAATTTTAGAGCAGCGTGGCCACAGGAATTTTCCTGCTTTTAGTAAAGTTTCAAAATAGAAAAATACCCCCAAAAAATAAAATCTCAGCAAGGGAGCCAGGTGTAGCAGGTGTGTGAATTTTAGGAGCTGCAGTAATGACTGAGCAGATGGAAACCGTGACATAAAACTGATGATGGGCTAGAAGGTGACAAAGCCACCCTGGGCTGGGCTGAGAAGATAAAACAGGACAGCAGAAGTAGGAGAGATGCCACCAGGCCAGAACATCCATGAATTCCTTGGTTTGGGCAGCAGAGGAATGCAAACAGCACCAAAGACTGGACAAGGGTCTGCTGGAAGGAAATCTGGGGTTTCAGGAGAGCTTCCCACCTCCCTGGTAAGCAGGAGGAGTTTACCCAAGCTGGAATTCCAGCCATCCCTCCCTTTGAGTTAATCAAAGCCATTGTGTGCAGGGGCAGTTGATGCCTCTTCACCTGCTGGCAGAATTCCCCAGGGTGAACACACCAGGAATCCTGCCTGGATCCTACCTGGATAATGCCTGGGATCCCACCTGGATCCTACCTGGATAATGCCTGGGATCCTGCCTGGATAATGCCTGGAATTCCTGCCTGGACAATGCCTGGAACCTACCTGGGATCCCACCTGGATCCCGCCTGGATTCTGCCTGGGATCCCACCTGGATCCTGCCTGGGATCCCGCCTGGATAATGCCCAGATCCTGCCTGAAATTGCTGCCTGGGTCCTGCTTGAGTAAAGCCTGAATCCTGCCTGGGATCCCACCTGGACCCTGCCTGGATAATGCCTGGGATCCTGCCTGGAGATCCTGCCTGGATAATGACCAAATCCCGCCTGAATCCTGCCTGGATAATGCCTGGATTCTGCCTGGAGATCCCGCCTGGATCCCACCTGGAATTCCTGCCTGGATCGCAGCTTCCAGCGCAGGAGTTGGAGGAGGAGGGAGAGAAGCAGTGGTGGGGAGGAGAAGAGAACTCTGAACGTTCTCCTCGCTGCTCAGCCCACACCCAGGCTCCAAAAATGCTCAGGGAAATGATTCCTCACGTTTATCTGGGCACCATTAAAAGGCACAGCAGAGCCCAGGCACTGCAAAACGGGTGAGGCCCAGCAGCCACTAACAAGGATAAAAGCAAAGTTTTCCACTGGCTCCTTCAAGGAAAAAATCCATTTTCAGAATCCAGGATTAATTTGGCTAATTTTCCTGATTTTATGGTCACTTTTATATTGGTTTCTGCCAGCAGAAAATCCATATTCTGGTTTTAGCCGGCTGGTTCCTTTTTCATCCAGAGAATGAACTAAACAAGTGCCACCTGACTTAATTTGGTTTTATTTTCCCTCATGTCCAGCTTAGAACAGCCATGAGCAGAAACTGATAATTTTCCCAGCAGGATATTCACGGAATGTTCAATTCCTGACACATTTCCCTGTGATCTCAAGGTGTTTATGCAAGAGCTTTCAAAATAAACCACCCAAGTGTCAAAAACCTCCTTCCAGTTTCAGCCAGCCTAAAACCATAGGTGAGCCCGACCCCAAATATTCTGGATTGCTTCAAATCTGGAAAAATTACTGGGAATTCAGCAGTGATCTCCTGTCAGAGGTGGGAAAAAAGCTGCTTCCCACAAACCCTCGGCATTCCAGAGGGAGTTTTCTGCTCCAGGTGAGTGGTGACCCGGAGTTCCAACAGGTCCGTGGCCATTCCTTCACCACCCTGAGCTCAGCAGCCCTTGGACTATCACCTTTCATCACTCTGATGGCTCCACATCAATAAAAGATAACAAATTCCTGCCCCTTCAAAGCACACGCCCGTGGGTGTTTCCAAAGGAGATCTAAAGGAATATCCACAATTCAGGAAATGGCTGGACCTGCTCTCCATGGCCAGAGGAATTGTTCTGTTTCAGGAAGCTTCCTGTGGGCCATTATTTGCTGAAAAAAGGCCCAGTTCCTCTGCAGCAGGGCCTTTCACATTAAAATCGGGGCAGCAATAAATGTTAGACACAAAGATCTCAACCTTTCACTGGGCTTGGGGTGCTTCACCCCTTCCCAAGCAGATTTTCACTCACCTGCGTGAGCTCCCACAGCCTTACAGAAACTCAGAGCCTCCCTTACCACTTCATTAAAAATAAAAATTAACGAGCTTCCAGGTCTGCAATCTCCCCCCACGCCAAGATCACCTCGCTCAGCCTCAAGCCCCGCATGGAAGCCACGATAAAACCCAGTTCCAGCTGTCCCCAAAATTCATTTTATCGCTGCCCTCCAGACACGCCAAGTGTTTGCGCTGTCCCCTGGCCATTCGGGATTGTCATCCCAGCTGCTGGCATTTGACACCTGCAGGAACAGCCTCGGGCACACGACCCATTTAACTCCATTTAACTCCTTCCCGGGGAGCTGCTCCCCTCCCTCCAGGCTGGAATTTCCCTGGGGACTCAGCAGTGCCACAGCGAGCACAGAACCACATTTAACCCAGAACTCAGCCCTTCCAGGGAGCCCGGGGAAGCGAGATCCCGCATTCCCACACAGCTCCAGCAGGGTTTGCCACAAAGAAGCGCCTCACTCTGCAGAGAGGCTCCAGTTTTCATTCATAGCGCGGAAGCCAAACTCCGGCTAGCACAGACAGACACAAGGCTCTCTGCTGGTTTCACACCGCAAAATCTGCACGTGCTCAGGGAACAATTCTCACCGGGGGTCTTTAGGACAGTATTTTTCCCATCTGGGTCTCACCTATGGCTGTCAAACACCCTGAGAGCCTCACTGCTGGCCTGGTGGAAGGAGACCCTGCTCGTGGCATGAGATGGGCTGCAAGGTCCCTTCCCACCCAGATCAATCTGGGATTCCACAATCCTGTGATTCAAGGATTCCCCCAGAGCAAAGAGCCAAGGACCTCACGCTGCAAGGCAAAATTCACCTCAGCAGCAGGAAAACTCTAGGACTGAACATTATCCGCGCAGAGCAGAAAGGAAGGAGACAGAAAGGAGGATAAAACGATGAAAATTCCACACCATGGTGCGGAATTGGTGTGTTAGCAAGGCAGCCCTTCCTCCCAGGCAGATTTTCCCAGCAGAGCAGAGCTCCCTGCCCCTTGCCAGCCCCCAGGCCCGAGCAGCCGTGCCCATGATGCTGCAGCAGGAGCATCTCCCTGTCCGGAGCCCTCGGGGAGCAGCCAGCCCTGCCCTGCCCTGCCTGGCGGAGCAGACAGGCATTTTCCTGGGCGCTGCAGGATTTCCTCGGAGCAGGAGGCTCGGCTGGAGCAGCCTCTTGGCCCCGCTCCGCTCTGCCACTAATTGTCATGCACTTGGCTGCGAACTCGCCGGGGAGGAGGCAGCCGCGCTGGATTTAGCTCACGCTATCCTACAAGGAACGGAGAAGGCTTGGGGTGTGGTGGGTTGGTTGTTTCTTTTTTTTTTTCCCCTTTTTTTTTTAATTCCTTCTTTTACGCTCCTATCAGAAGGACCTCTCCAGTTGCTAAGGAACTAGGGGCTTTATTGCATTATAAATGATTTAAGGCGGCCCGGCAGATGCAGGTTCAGTAGGCGGGAGGAGATGAGATGTTCCATTTTACCGGCGGCACGAGGCGCCTCAGGAGGAGCCGGGGGGGCCGAGCCTTTCCCGCCCCCCTTCCTCCTCCTTCCCCCCTTTCCCCTTCCCCTGAGGGGCCCCAAATCACCAGGGATTCCCCCCAAACCCGGGGTCGCCCCTCCACCCGCGGGGTTGC
>VZTZ01038815.1:10981-25369 GCA_013400955.1 Drymodes brunneopygia
GCTCACCTGAGGGATCCATCCCCTCATGGACACCATGGCAGGGCTCACCTGAGGGATCCATCCCCTCATGGACACCATGGCAGGGCCTGAGGGATCCATTCCCTCATGGACACCATGGCAGAGCTCACCTGAGGGATCCATCCCCTCATGGACACCATGGCAGGGCTCACCTGAGGGATCCATCCCCTCACGGACACCATGGCAGAGCTCACCTGAGGGATCCATCCCCTCATGGACACCATGGCAGGGCCCCTCTGGCTGAGGTGTGAGAACACCATGCTCCTCCTCACTTCTGTTCTTCATGGACTTAAAAACAAGGCGAGAGCTGATATTTGGCCGTGTTCATTCTCGCTTTAGGAGTTTCTGTGCCGTTCTCCAGGGGCTGCAGTGTTTCAGAGGAGCCCAGTGTCCACCCCAAATTGTTCAGCTTAAGGTCCACATACCCACAGAAGACCAATATCATTTTAAACACCATTCTGTCCATCACTTCTGTGCTTCCATACAAAAGATTTTCAAGGGGCATGCCATTTTTCCACAAGTAGGAAACCGAGGCCACATGAAGCAAAGGTGTTTGCTCCATATTAGCAGTGGAATTGTGGGCAACACAGAAACTCGCTGCTGGACTACTGGACAAGCCAGCCATGCTGGAAAATCAGCTGTTGGTGAGGTTTGGGTGGCTTTTCTCTATTTTCCTGTCATAAATCACAGACTACAGGTCCGATTTGCTCCTTGCTTTTGTTTTATTCTGTGCCTGTAACCGCAGCTGATGGTGGGGAGATACAAGGCTCGTAGGAAATCATGGGACAGACCAGCACAGAAGGAGACTGGGGGAAAAAACATCAGAAAATCCCTCAAAATCAGATTCTCATCTTTCTGCAGAGCCCTGTTTCATCAGCATGCCCACGGTGGGGTGGGCTGGGGAATAACAGGCAGTGACATCCCAAACCATCCTCATTTCTTGACTTTGTCTCCCTCCTCCTTCACCCTGCCCAGGTGGATCTCAGCTGATCATCAGCAAAGAGACTCCAGGTCCTTTTATTCCTGTTATTGCCACCATGACTCACTGACAGCAAGGATTAGGCACACCCTCTCCATGAAATCCCTGCTGAAATCGCTGCCTGAGCGCTTCAGGACTCGGATGAGGCCGGCAGGGGCGAGGTCCCGGGTGAGGAGCAGCAGGTTTTGGCCGTGTGCTGGCGCTCCACGTCATGCTGGCTGCCCCTGGCTCCCCAGGGACGCCCGGTTCGCCGTGCCTCAGAGGTTCCACTGCGCTGGAGAATTTCCATGGTGCATTTCCATGACTCACTGTTGGTGCCAGCTGATTCATCTGTGTCACACTACTCTGCTTTTTCTCGCTGTGGTGCGGAAACATCCTCTTTTTTCTCCCCCCCTGCGTGGAACAATTCTGACAGCAGCCCTTGCAAACCAGACCGAAAGGGGAACAAAGACCCAGAAATCCAGTTTTACACAGCGCTGCCCCTCGTGCTGCTCTTGCACACTGTTCTCCCGGGATTTTGCTGTAACTCTGCTCCTCGCAGACACCCACTCGCTATTAGGCCTTACCTCCAGTGCCTGTTTTCCAAGTTTGGAAGGAGTGAGCGCTGGGAGCGGGCTCTGGATCCGCACAGGAATCCCTGCTCCGTAACCATGGCAGCTCCGGGTGACTCACTCTGCCAGAGGCCCGCGCCCAACTTAGCAGGAGGAATTTTTTCCCCCCTCTGTCACCAGTTTTGCCAGAGTTTGTCTCTAGAGTTGCATAACTCAGCTGTCACTAGTATTCCTCTGGTTCTGCCTTGGGGACAAGCCCAGGACACTGTCCTGCTCTCGCCTGGAGCTTCCCTGGAAGGTCTTCGGTGGAGGTCATTCCCCAGGCAGGGAATGAAGGCTCTGCACAGAGCTGATCCGTGGATTTGTTGTCATACAGCACAAGAAACCAGAGCGGAAAGTCACCAGGGCCGGAGATGTCCTCATGGATCTGATCCCGAGTCTCTTGGAGCACAGAGTTCCTACAGACCCCTAAAATTTGTGACAAAGTACTCAGGTATGTAAACTGTAGCCAAAAAAACCTTGTTGTTCCAGGTATGAGAGAATCCTCTTGCAACTGGAGTTGTGCAGGAAAAGAGGATTTGCCAGCCCTGGATCCACCACAGTGGCTGGGGAGTGAGGAAAACCCTGGTAATTCCAGCACATCGAGTCTGAGCAGGCTGGTGTGGGGATGGTGACTCCTGGCTTCAGGAATGCCAGGGAAAACTCAGGGACGTCAAAGTTTTCCAGTCCCTGCATTTTCTGTTCAGTCTAGACTCATCTTTTCACCTGGGGAGGATCTCAATTTTGATTGTTCTCTGCTTATTCCTTCAGGACCAGGAAGACGGAAAATCTTGGAAGCCAGACAAGCAAAGAGGAAGCAAAACAACCCCATAATCAGCAGGAATTTCAGGAGAGTTTCAGTTCTCAGAGAGCAGCAAAGAGGCATCATCCTTATTTTGTGGGGGGATTTGGAGCTTGTCTTCTTGCAGCTGTGAGTGTTTGAGAGATCCCTGTTATTTTGGTGTGTTCAGTGATGTGCTTTGGCATTTGAAAGCTTTCACAGAATGGGTTGGGGTGGGAGAGCTTTCAGGAATCATCCACCTTCCGCTGTCCCAGGGTGCTCCAAGCCCAGTCCTGCCTGGCCTGGGACACTTCCAGGGGTCCAGGGGCAGCCACAGCTCCTCTGGGAATTCCATCCAGGGGAATTTCCTCACAGGGAAGAATTTCTTTGCTTTGCCTCACTCGGATTCACCTTTTGAATCTCTTCTGGGACAGGGCAGAGCATGAAACAGAGTCGGGCAAGACACTCCTCTTTTTCAGCTGCTCTCAGGGCCGAGAAACCCTGGATAACATCAGATAATGCTCCCAGGGCTGCTTGCCAGGAAAACAGCGATCCCAAAAGGTAACTCCGACCTGATTAATGGGTATTCATGTCCCCAGAGGCACAAAGGCAGCTGGAGAACGACATTAACCCCGTCTGATAACATCAGGGTGAGTCAGCACAGAGGCTCCGTGCCTCATTCACACCCTGCTGCACAGGTGACCCCTTCAGTTTTCATCCTAAACAGCCAGGAAAAAATGAAACGGAACAAAACCCCAATGCTCTGAGCAATGAGAGAAGGGAGATCTTGTAAAATCACAGTGACATGCTCTGAGGGAAAAGAGTCAAAAGCAAAGCTGCTCAAAAAAGAAACCAAAAAACAAAAACAACATGAAACATCTCAGGGTAGTCATAAAAAAAACCAAAACAAACCTAGACGTGCTTTATTCCTCAGCAGAAGGCTGAGCTGACACTTCCCAATCCCGTGGGGAATGGCAGCTGGGTTATTCCCAGCCAGCTCCCCTCCTCCCTCCTCACTGCTCCTGTCAGCAGTGGTCAGACTGGAGTCACCCCGCGGTTCCCTGTCGGAGCAGAAATGGCTTTCCGTGCAAAACAAACGCCGTGACAGAAAGGGCGATTCGGGGCAGGGCGGTTTGGAACGCAAACACGGAGTGCGGGCAGGAATCTCAGCAGGGCTGAGATCAGCTCTGTTATGACAGAAAGCTGGAGTGAGCCTGACCTTGTTTTCTGCAGGGAAGGAGCAAGAGGGACACAAATCAAACTGCTTTCCCCCTCCCTCCTCTCTGACCCAGCCCAAAATTATGTCTCCACTGCAAATTCTTCATCCAGCTCAGCTGCACTGTAATGTTTTTCTCCACCCAGTTTTTTAGAGAATGGGGTCCAATTACTGAACCCTGACCTCAGTACCCTGAGGGAAGGGATAACTTTTGTTGGGAGCAGCTCCATCCAGCCACGGGCAGGATGCATGGGGACAGCTTTGCTACACCCCAACTTGCTCCTGGTTGCCAGTGAGGGTTTCCGGGCAGGTCCAGGGGGAAAACCTGGAACACCTGGAGGAATTTCCAGGATGCAGAGGTGGAGCTGTGGCTGATCCGGCAGCAGCAGACGGCAGGTGGCACCCCTGGATTAGCACAGGGCTGGCTCCAGCCAGGCTGGGCAGTGCCTGCAGCTGGGCTCTGGCTTCCTCTCTTCCCTGAGGGGCAAAGCAGGGATTTGGGCTCTTGTGGTGGCTGCTGGGACAGCCCCGTGTCCCAGGACAGGTACCCAGCTCCTCACTTTCCTCACCAGGGACGGGCCCCAGGGAACGGCTGGGGCTGTGCCAGGGAGGGTAAGGTGGTAGGAATTTCAGGGAAAGGCGCTTCCCCAGAGAGTGCTGGGCACTGCCCAGGCTCCCCAGGCAATGGGCACGGCCCCGAGGCTGCCAAGGACAGGGGGGGATTCTTGGGGTGTCTGTGCAGGGCCAGGGGCTGGACTGATGATCCCAGTGGGTCCCTGCCAATCAGCCTATTCTGTGATTCCATGATTCCCTCCTGGCTCCTGTCCCAAACAGTGTCTGTCCCTAAGGGGTCACTCTGGGGTGCCCAGCGCTGGTTTGGGGGTTGGGGACAGCTCCCTGTCCCAGCCATCGATCGGAGCTGAGCTATCAAGGCCATCACCGAGCACCAGGATTCCCTCCTGGCTCCTGTCCCACGCAGTGTCTGTCACTTTGGGGTCTGGGGACAGCTCCCTGCCCCAGCCATCGATCGGAGCTGAGCTATCATGGCCATCATCGAGCGCGGCCGCAGCCGCCCCGCCCCGGAGCGCAGGCAGCCAGGCAGAAAGGCCGATAATCCATCGGCCTAAACAGCAGTGATTAACATGAAATGAAGACAATGAGCCGCGATCAGGGTGGCGGTGACAGAGGGGACAGCCAGGAGGTCATTACCGCGCTGGCAGCAGCAGCCCCGGCGGCACGGGGACCGCCCTGAGCTGCTTCTCGCATCTCCTGTGGGGATGTTTCTTTTCCCCAGCCCCTGCAGCTCATCGTTCGGCAGCTAAATCCAAACGCATGCTATCGGTCGGCCTTGGGAATGATGAATGTAACTGTCCTAGCCCTGCGTGCTGCGGGTTGCGTTAGCCAGGGGTGGTTCTGCCCCTAATGGCTCGCTGTGATCAGCGTTCTCTGCTGCCCCGGGGCGCTTTCAGTTCAACAGCGATGCAGTGCGTTCAGAAAAGTGATTTAATTAAACTCCCTCGCGGGTGTGACACCTAAAATAAACCCCAGGGACGAGAAAGAACCGGGCCCAGCCAGGGGGGCTTTGATGGGTTTTAATGGCCTTGAGCAGCTTTAGTGGGACCCCCACCCAGCCATGCTCTGCTGTTGCTCCGTGTAAGCCCAGCCCCAGGGAGCTGCTCTTGGTTTGAGCTGGAATGTGCTGAATCTGGCCTGGTTTGGGCTTCCAGACCCGGAAAGGGCCACTTCCATCATGTTGGGATCTGGAAGGACACGGGTGGGGTGTGCAAACTGTCCCCAAATTGAGGTGTGATGCACAGCCCAGATCCCAAAACCTTCTCCCACTGGCTGGGGGTTACCAAAACCCCAGAATCATCTAGGCCAACGCAAAATTATTGCTATAACCCCCCAAAAGTGGAGTCAGGGTTGGTGCTGTGCTGCTCAGTGCCACATCTTGGGCTGTCCTGGGCAAGACCAGCAGCTGGGCTTTGCTGATCCTTGCAGCTCAGGATGTTCCACGGTTCTGTGCCCCACAAAGGCCTGGAAATGGGGTACATTGGGAGAATTGGGGATTTTAGGCTCTGTGAGTATTGGGGACTATGTTTCGCCTGTGGACTCCTGAAAAACAAGCTGAGGAAATTGCAGTGGAGAGAGAGGATTGGGAAGATCTGGATGCACACGGTAAAAGAAAAGCAATTTATGAAGAGAAGATTTTTTATCAACAGGAGAAAATGAACAAGAGTGAGTGACCAGATTGGGCTGAACATTCCCACTGTTTACAGCTGAATTCTCCAGCCTGGGCAGAGACTTTTATAGCAGGGAACACAGGAGCATTGTGAAAGATGACTGTGGCTCTTTGGGCATTTCTGGGTTAGATTGCAGCAAAATTGCAGCAAAAAAAAGCAATTTTGCTTTAATCAACTCTCGAACAAAGCCCCAACATAGTGAAGAGCAGAAGGCATCAGAAGATAGGAAATTGTCAGCCTTGCTGGAGCTGAAAGATAAGATTGTACTCCCTCCAGCTACACTAAGAGAAGATAAATTATCCATGGGGACAATTCAGAGAGAAAATAATGGACAATTAAAGTTGTTTGAATTACACTTGTAGGAAAGCACGAGCACAGCAATGGAACAGCCTCACTGGAAAGGCTGAAACCTCCTTCCCACGTGCTTTTAGAAAGCAGAACTAGGGGCAAAAAATCATAAATTTTGGGAAAAAATGATAAATTGGGCAGGGCAACCCTAAAGAAGAGCAGAGGATTGTCTCTGTAAGGGAGATGCTGAGGCTGGGGCATATGTGCAGGGGGAGTGAAGCAATTCTGGGCTGGCCAGGAGCGAGTGGCAGGGCTGGGGAAGGCTGGAGAGCAACAGTGTTGGAAAACAGACCAGGATAAAAATATTTTTATGTAACTTTATCCAGGTTTGTGCACCTTTGCCCTGGGGGAAGGGAACTGAAGCTTCTTTGCAGGGGACGAACATCTACCCCAGACTCTGCCTCTGGCAGGGTTGGAGACGTCTCCCCCAGAAAAGACTGATGAGAAAATCAAGGAATGAAGATCTAATTAACATCAAAGGTGAGGGGATTGGGATCCAATGGGAAACTGAATTCTGGGGGTTGCTCAATTTGGGACCAATGAACACTGACCCAATTTGTTCCTGTGAGCTTTGGCTGTATGAAAGATGTGAAAAATGCTGTAAAAGCCACGTGTCATGGAATAATTCTCTCTGCACACCTGGGCTGTGCGGGGATGAGATGATTCCTGTGCTACATCCTGGCCACAACAACATCCTGGCCACAACGAAGTGATGCCTTGACTCTCTGACATTAAAAATGTTGTTGGAGGGTTTTTGTTTTTCCTGCAGTTTCGGTGACATCAGGAGATTCCCACTCACCATCACTGCTGGGGGAGGGCTGGGGCAGGGACCCACCTGGGGACAGGCCACGGGTCCCCTCAGGAATACAGGACAGTTTTCCATGGAAACAGAGCCCTTTTTTAACCTTTACCCTGCACTTATTTGCTCAAACTGAGCCCAGAGAAGGGCAGATGTCAGCAAAGCCTGAAATAACCTCTGCACCCATCTGCTTCCCCTGAACACCACCCGGCTTTGGCAGTGGGGTTTTCCCCAAGTTTGGAAGCCATTGCTGTCACCGAAACTGTGGGAAAAACAACATTTTTAGTGTTAGAGGGTCAAGGCATTACTTTGTTCTGGCCAAGATGTAGCACAGGACTCATGTCATCCACCCACAGCCCGGGTGTGCAGAGAGAATCATTCCGTGACATGTGGCTTTTACAGGATTTTTCACATCCTTTATACAGCCAAAACTCACAGGAATTAATTGGGTCAATGTTCATTGGTCCCAAGTTGTGTAGTTCGTAGTATTTGGTCTCCTATTGGATCTGGATTTCTTAGCTTCTGGTGTTAATTAGATCTTCATTCCTTGATTTTCTCATCAGTCTTTTCTGGAGGAGATGTCTCCAGCCCTGCCAGAGGCAGAGTCTGGGGTAGATGTTCATGGCCTCTCCTAGAGTGACAATCCCCTGCAAAGAAGCTTCAGTTCCCTTCCACCGGGGTAAAGGTGCACAAACCTGGATAAAGTCAGATAAAAAATATTTTTAACCTGGTCTGTTTTCCAACACTGAGAGCTGGGAGAAGCGGGAGTCTCCTGTGCTGCCAGATCCCCTCTGGAGCCACTGGCTCCTCTGAGCTTCCCACCAGGTACCTGCCGTGGCCAGGGCTGGCAGGGGCAACGCTCCCAAGGTGGAGTTGCTTTTTTCCCAACCTGGAAATGAAACTCGAGGTCATTTTTTGTAAGGAGGTTTTATATTATGAAAGAGGATCTTTATTTGAAGGCCGTCAGGAGCAGTTATGGAAAGTTATGTCTACAAAAGCCCACCCACCTCCAGGGGTGAATATATCCCTATAGGTTTTAGGAAATTAGCCTAATTGATAAAAAGCNAGCTTCTGGTGTTAATTAGATCTTCATTCCTTGATTTTCTCATCAGTCTTTTCTGGAGGAGATGTCTCCAGCCCTGCCAGAGGCAGAGTCTGGGGTAGATGTTCATGGCCTCTCCTAGAGTGACAATCCCCTGCAAAGAAGCTTCAGTTCCCTTCCCCCGGGGTAAAGGTGCACAAAACTGGATAAAGTCAGATAAAAAATATTTTTAACCTGGTCTGTTTTCCAACACTGAGAGCTGGGAGAAGCGGGAGTCTCCTGTGCTGCCAGATCCCCTCTGGAGCCACTGGCTCCTCTGAGCTTCCCACCAGGTACCTGCCGTGGCCAGGGCTGGCAGGGGCAACGCTCCCAAGGTGGAGTTGCTTTTTTCCCAACCTGGAAATGAAACTCGAGGTCATTTTTTGTAAGGAGGTTTTATATTATGAAAGAGGATCTTTATTTGAAGGCCGTCAGGAGCAGTTATGGAAAGTTATGTCTACGAAAGCCCACCCACCTCCAGGGGTGAATATATCCCTATAGGTTTTAGGAAATTAGCCTAATTGATAAAAAGCACCAATTAGGAGGACAAGAGGTGATGCAATTGCTCCCCAGGTCAAGTCCCTTCTCTGGAGTCCCCCCTCAGCACTGGCTGTGCTTTGTCCATGAAATGGATCTCCAAGAGCTGTTCTCAGCCTTGGTTCCCAGGAAGAACCAAGATAGGACAGGGGCCCTGCACCTCCTGGGGCCTGGAGCTCTGGAATTTGTTTTGTCTTTCTGCCCGGAGAAAGGCCATGGAAAAGTACTGGGGAAAGCAGCCACCAATACAATAGGCCCCAGAGCTACAAATATATGTGTGAAGAGTACAGGGAACACAGAAAAGGCAAAAAGGCAAAACCCAAACCGGCATCGGTGGCACCTCGGGCACTGTGCCCTTGTCATGCTGCCACGGGACAGCTGCACTGAGGAGCTGAGAGCAGCAGCCACAGACGAGCTCCTGCAGGTGCCACATTCCCCCCTCCGTGCTGGCAGCTGCCTCGGAGGAAGGGGGGAATGAGGAGGAGGAGGAGGATGATGGTGCTGAGGTGGAGGAGCCGCTTTGGGAAGGGCTTTTCTTGGAAAAAAGCTCCGTGCTGCACGGCACAGGGCGGGCTCCAAAAATACACGAGCCTGGAAATGTGGTGTGCTCACAGTCAGCTGCTCCGGGAGCAGCAGCGCGGGGGTTATTCCATCCCCAGGCTCCATTCCCAATGGATCAGCCCTTTCCCACCGCTGGAGGAACTGGGAGAGCCCTGGCACACGTTGGGATGGAGAGCTGCTGGAGCAGCACTGGCTGCCTGGCTCCTGCTGGGTTCCCTGCCAAGCTGGTGGCAACCTGCAGCTCCCACCTTGTTTCAGACTTTAAAAGTTTGGTGGTGCATTCCTGGGGAGAGCAGGGACAGGCACACGCTGCTTTCCTGGGAATCTGGGCTGGGACACAGGGTGTGTGTGACAGCTTTGCCTTGGGATCACAGAATCCCATGGAGGGGGCTGGAAGGGACCCTAAACCTGTCCTGCTACAGGCAAAGACACCTCCCCCTGTCCCTGCCCCGTCCAGCCTGGCCTTGGCAGTGCCAGGGAAGCCACAGCTGCTCTGGGCACTCCTGCTTTAAGATTTGGCCAACTTCAGGCGACTTTAAGGTAAATAAAAGTGCAGGGTGAAGCCTTCAGGTCTGGGTACAGTCTGCGCAGCTTTTTAGTGTTCATGTGCCCACAGGCAGGGAGCAGCCCTGACCCTTCGCTCCTCACCTTGTGCCAGGTGGCACCTGATGGTCTGGGCAAGCCTTGTCCTTCACTGGTGACAACTCTTTGGAAGTTCCACATGGCTGTGCCATTGTGTCACTGTCGTGTCACCGCTGCCCTTTGGGCACTGCCCAGTCCTGCCCAGGTGCCCCCGACCCAGCCTGGCTGCTCCCAAAGAAGTTGGTTTGTTTGTTTGTTGTTGCAACGCGGGGTTTGTAGTTTATCAAAGAAAAGAACTCAAGGAAAGGTTTTAGAGACATCAGCTCTTTTTCCCCCAGCCCTGAAGGGATGAAAGCCACGCTGAAAGCAGATCTTGCAGAGGTGTTTCTGGGTAAAGGAAAAGCCTGGTGACTTTTCCCTGATAAGAAAACACCTTGCTGATATTTACAGATAGCTGGGGCTGCTCTGAGCTGAATTAATTTCCTGGGATATCAAAATGCTGCACATGCTTTGGGACTGAGGCAGGAACCTCTGGCTGCTGCCTGCTGCTGCTCTGGGAGTTTCTCTGGCCTCAGGTTTGCCAGCTGCAATGCTCCTGCTGCCTTCTGGGCTGGCTGCAGGGGATCAGGGGGGACAGATCTGTGCAGCTGGCTCTGGGACAGAGCCTTTGAGGGAGAAGGTCTCATATTTCTTAGATTTGGGGGGGAAGAAATCCACCTTTTAGCCTTCTCCCTGCTGGATGTGGGGTGCTGGTGAATCCCAGCCCAGAGGTGTTGGGTGCTGGTGGCAGCAGAGCTGGGTGGGAGGATGTGGGGAACGAAACAGGAGGGGAAGAGAAGGAAAAAAAGCCTCATTTTCCATGGCTGGGGGAGGGGAAGGGCTCTCCAAGGGCCTGGAGCACAGCTGGCTCCTCATCCCTTCTGCCTCAGGGGCAGCTGGAATAGAGGAGCTTTTCATCCTGCAGGCTGTGGAAAAACCTCTGTGAACGGGGCACCATCCTCTCCCTGCCCCTGATGTGGGTTTGGGGTGTTGGTACCCGACCCACATCCCCCGAGCCCAAACTGGGAATGGCTGATCCCATCCAGGATCTCACCCAGGGCTGGGGAGGGGATCCGGGGCAAGGGCTGCTCCCAGTGCTGCTGCAAATTTAATTTCATTTTAAGAAATAACCTCTTCTGGGCCAGGGAGGTTGTGTGGGCCTGGCTGAGCGCCGGGCACAGCTGGCAGGAGCTGCCCACATGGCTTGGGAAGGCTCTCCCAGGCCTTTTCTGGGAATGTAGGCCCCTCAGGGCAATTTCACACCAGTCTGGGCAAAATTAATTAAAGGTGGTTGCACTGTCCCTGTCCCCACTTCCCAGTGCATGTTGCCACTTCTTCCCTTTGCACCAGAGTTTCTCAGTGGGAATCTGGGGAGCTGACCCCACAATAAACTGTTAATATTTCAATTAATTCAGTGGGAATAGTTCATCTGCAATGTGGGAGCATCCCAAACCTCCGGCACTTCTGGCTCTTGCCATTCTGGCTCCTATCCAGATTTGGGGATGGATAAAAACCTCCGTGGATTCAGGTAAAAACCATTTTCTGGAGCTGGTGTGAAGTGAGGGACAGCTGAAGGCTCTGAGCCCTCACTCCAGGCATCTCTTGGCAGTGGGGACATTCTGGGTGTGGGTCTGGGGAGGAGAGGAGAGGGATGGAGCTGCAGGGGCAGGGCTCAGCCACACCTGGGAGCTCATCCCATTTCCATCAGGATGGTTCTGCCTCTGGAGCCTGCGCTGGGCCCAGAGCAGCCTCTGCCACAACACAGCCCTGGAACCTCCCGGAGGGATTCTCCAGCCCTGACCCTGCATCCCAGCATGGCCACATCCGAGGAATGCCAGCTCTGTCCCTCCTGAGCCAGCAGGTTCGGGGTTATCCAGAGGCAGCCTCAACAAAAAGAGGCCCAGGTTGGGGTTCTGGGGTTGTTTTCTCCCTGCTCTTCCCTGTGGTTCAAAAGCCTGCAAAGCTCCTCCACAGCCTTTGGGCTTGGCACTTGGATGTTCCTGGTGCTCCTCGGAGGAGCCAGAGCTGGTTCATGGAGTTTTCCTTGTGCCCAGGGATCCTGCAATGGACAAAGCAAGGGGTAACCGTGTGAATCCAGCTGCCAAAGGGCTCCAGAGGGATGATCAGGATGGAACAAGTCGCTTTCCCCATCCCTGGAAGTGTCCCAGGCCAGGCTGGACGGGGCTTGGAGCACCCTGAGATCATGGAACCCATGGCAGGGGGTGGCACTGGATGGGCTTTGAGGTCCCTCCCAACCCAAACCAGTCTGGGATTCCATGATCTTGGCAGGTTTGGGGGATGGAAGGTGGGATTTACTCCCCAACCCTGCCTTGTGCTGGATCAATCCTGAGCGTGGTAGGTGTTCGTAGGAAATTTGGGAATGAGCCTCCTGAGCACCTCACATTTGATTCCTGCATCCCCAAGCACTGGGAAGCAGAGCTGTGCAGCATTTCCATGGTGATGATGGCCAGGAGAAGCAGCCCTGATTCCCTGAGCTGACCCTCTGGGGACACCTCCCTGTGAGGCTCTGGATGTGTCCCTGCACCTCCCTCCTCCCTCTGATGGAATCCTGCCTGAGCACAGAATTAACCCTGCAAATTGCCGCCCTTTGCTTTGCCTTGCTGTGGTTTTTTGGGTCCTTATCATGCACATTTCTTCTCCCCACATCCCTGGGCTACTGCAGGGTTTGAGGAAGGAAAATAAGCCAAAAAGAATCATTTGGGATGGAGATATCCCCAACTGAAATTTCCCCCTGGAACCCCTTTCTTGTTAATTATGAGCAGACCTGCGAGCAGCACCGATTTTAATTCTGAGCGTGTTTTGATGTTAAAAACCTGCCTTTGTTTCCAACCTTCCTAGTTTTTCCTGTTTTGTTTCTTTATTATTATTATTATTTTTATTCTGGGGTGTTTCTGTTTAACAGCCAGAAAGCTCCAGGTGCTCAGAGCTCCCTTTGTGCCTTCAAACACCACCAGGAGCAGAGCAGCACTTGTGGCTGAGAAATCCAAGCTGTGATGCTGCTTTCATATGGACTGGTGGCAGAAGGGACAAAAAATCAGGATGCTGGCATGGTGGGAAGCCCTGCCCTGGGTAGTGCTGGCAACTGATGTCTTTTTGAGGGGGATTTATGTCTTTTTTCTTGCATCCCACTGGTGGTTTTGGGGTGCTGGGGTTTGGTGCTGGAGATGCCCATGGGGTTTCTGTGCCAGCTGTGTGCCAGGCTCAGCCCCGGCAGTGCAGGCAGTGAGGGAGGGAGGGAGGCAGTGGTGCCCTGCCCAGGTGGGACCCCACCTGCAGTGCTGCCTCCAAAAGCAGCAGGACCTGCAGCTGCTGGGAAGAATCCAGAGGAGGCCATGGAGATGCTCCAAGGGCTGCTCTGGAGCCAGGCTGGGAGAGCTGGGAGTGCTCACCTGGAGCAGAGGAGGTTCCAAGGACACCTCAGAGCCCCTGCCAGTGCCTAAAGGGGCTCCAGGAGTGCTGGAGAGGGACTGGGGACAAGGGACGGAGGGGCAGGACACAGGGAATGCCTTCCCACTGCCAGAGGGCAGGGATGGATGGGATATTGGGAAGAAATTGCTCCCTGTGAGGCCCTGGCACAGGGTGCCCAGAGCAGCTGTGGCTGCCCCTGGATCCCTGGCAGTGTCCCAGGCCAGGTTGGACACTGGGGCTTGGAGCACCCTGGGATAATGGAAGGTGTCCCTGCCCTTGGCAGGGGGTGGGATGAGACAATCCTGAAGGTCCCTTCCAAGAAATCCTGTTGATTTTCAGGGCACATCTGGGACTGGAGCACAGGACTCCCCCTTTAGTCCCTTTTGAAGCAGTTTAGCCTCATCCTGTGCCATCCTTGCTGCTGGCACCGGGGGTACCCAGGGCACAGCACGCAGCCTTTCACCATCTCCCTCACTGCAAAATCCTCCCTTGCTGCCAGGGAAAAAATAAAAACTACAACATGGAATGGTTTAAATATAGGACGACAGGGGTTATTTTAACTCGCCTTTTCATTTTCAGCTCTCTAGCTTTGGGTGTTGCAGCTTTGCCCTGTAATCAAAAGGGTGAGGAGCTTCCTTTGCTCCGCAGCAAACCACCCAAACCACCCTTGTGGTGTCCCCTTCCAGTGCAGTGCCACAGCTCCCAAATATTTGGGCTTTCCCCGTGTCCCCAGCGGCACTTTCTGCCCAGCCCGGTGTGGGGCTGCTGCTGCACAGCTGCTGTGGGGAAATCATTAACCAGGATTTTCCTGGGAAGCAGCCCGCGCTCCACCTGACAAATTCCTTTGTCCTCTCCAGAAGAGATGGCTCAGCCCTCCTGCCTGGTTCCATGCACCTCATCCTGAATCTGAGATCTCCAAAATCCCTGGCTCCCTGCCCCCCAATGCCCTGGGTCAGAGTGCACCCCAGTGCCCTGGCTCAGTCCCCCCCAGTGCCCTCAGTGTATCCCAATCCCCCAGCCCTGTACACCACAATCCCCCAGGCTCCTCAATACCCGAGGCTCACCAGTCACCCAGCTCTGTGCACCCCAATCCCCCAGCCCCAGGTTCCCAATCCCCCTGCTCAGTGCTCCCCAATCCCCAATCCCCCAGGCTCCCCAATCCCCTGGCTCCCCTCTCCCGACTCC
>VZTZ01038815.1:47914-64220 GCA_013400955.1 Drymodes brunneopygia
TTTTTTTAGCCAATTTTTCCCATTCATTGACCCAAATTTCCCCCTTTTTTGAGCCAAACTTTCCCATTTTTTGGTCAAATTTCTCCCTTTTATTGACCCCAATTTCCCCTTTTTTGAGGCTGATTTTCCCCTTCTTTGTTCCCAATTTTCCCGTTTCTTTGATCCAAGTTTCCCCCTTTTATTGGTCCAAGTTTCCCCCTTTTTTGATCCCAATTTCCCCCTTTTTTGGCAAAATTTCCCCCTTTTTTGAGCCNAATTCTGCTCCTTGTCCATTCCAAGGCCACCAGGAGCAGAGTCCAGGCTGGAAAAGCCCAAATCTGAAGGTTTTGACGGAAGAAAAGTAAAAAAAAATGGCTTTTTTGGGGTGTTTAAACTTTGAGGGATGTTCGTCCTTGGCTGGAGGTGGGGACATGGGGACAGGGGTGGGGACAGGGACGGTGGCTCTGAGCCCAGGTGGGATCATGGATTGGGGTCCCCTTGGGGCCACCAAAGTGTCCTGGATTTGTGACACTGGGGTGTCCCCACAGAATCTTTGGGATGTCCCTGTCTGGTGGCTTCAAGCTGAGATGGGATCACGGTTTGAAGTCCCCTCAGGGCCACCAAGGTCCTGGCTATGGTGACACTGGGGTGTCCCCATGGAGCCACCCGGGAATCTTTGGGATGTCCCTGGCTGGTGGCTCCAAGCTGAGGTGAGATCACAGATTTGGGGTCCCCTCAGGGCCACCAAAGTGTCCTGGACATGTGACACGGGGGTGTCCCCAGGGAGCCATCACGGAGCCTTTGGAATGTCCATCCCTGTCCCATCCCTGGGGGACACTGGAGGTCACCAGGAGAGGCTGGCCCTGCTCCTTCCCGCTTTTCCAGGGATTTTGGGATGCCCCATCCCTGGGGATCCCCGGCTGGCTCCGGCTCCATCCCAGAGCGGATCCCACCTGAAGGGTCATTCCAAAGGTCCGCTTGATCCTGGTTTTCCCAGTCTCCTTCCTTCCCATCCATTTGTGTTCAGAATTATTTCTGGGAGTTCTGTGCCAGGGAAAGCGATGATTAAAATCCTTGGATGGAAAAATCCCTAAATATCCATTCAAGCTCCCCCAAAAATTCCCACGGGAAGGGTGTGATTCCTTCTGGAATTGCTGGAATGGCAGCCAGGGAATGGGATACCCCAGGAGATCCCAAGAATTTCAGGGCCAAGCTCTTTTCCATCCCTGGGGGTTGGAAAATGTCCATATTCCGAGGTGGGGAAAACCCCAAATATCCATTCAAATTCCCCCAAAATTCCCATGGGAAGGGTTAATCCCGTCTGGAATTGCTGGAATGGGATCAGGGGGATCCCAGCACCCCAAGGGGGTCCCTCCCAGCCTTTTCCCTGGAAAAATCCTGCCAGAGGTCCCTGATGAGAATAAATCCCTTAATAACACCGAGATCAATAGGGGATTAACTGGGAATGCTTGGGAATGTTCAGGGATTGTTATCCCCAAAAACAACAGCTTTGGGAGAGGGTTGGGAATTATTTAGGAGCTGGGTTTTGGGGATTTGGGGAGATGAGTTTTGGGGATTTTGGGAGCTGGGTTTTGGGGATTTTGGGAGCTGGGCTTGGGGATTTTGGGAGCTGGGTTTGGGGATTTTGGGAGCTGGGTTTTGGGGATTTGGCTCCTTTTTCCATGGATGGATGGTGGGAAAGGCCTTTGGGATAATTTGGGAATGGAGCTGGGGGATTTTAGATCCAAGTTGGATCCAGCCTGGAAAATCAGCTGGAAAATCCATCCCTGGCAGTGTCCAAGGCCAGGCTGGGTGGGGCTTGGAGCACCCTGGGATAGTGGGAAGGCTCCCTGCCCATGGGAATGGGATGGGATCCAAGAATTCCAGCCCAAACCAGTCCAGAATTTCATGGAAAAGCTTTGGATCCCGAAATGCACGGCCACAGGTGCTTGGGATGGGGCTGGCAGCCAAGGGATCGTGGGATGCACCCCAAAATCCCTGGGAGTACGAGGTGTTTTGCTTGGGATCGGGAAAACCATTCCATCCCTCTGGAATATGAGGAGGGAACGCCCCAAGCAACACCGGACCTGGATCTCCCCATCCGAGATCCACTTCCCAATGCTCTTCCCAAATCCCTGGGGGGATGGAGGGGCCGTCAGATCCCAAACCTGGATCCTGATATCCCATCCCTTGGATCCCATCAGATCCCACCCTGCAATCCCGTCAGATCCCATCCCTCGGATCCTGATATCCCAACCCTCTGATCCCATCAGATCCCACCCCTTGGATCCCGTCAGATCCCATCTGTGGATCCTGATATCCCATCCCTTGGATCCCATCAGATCCCAGTCTTGGATCCTGTTGGATCTCAGTCCTTGGATTCTACCAGATCCCAGCCCTTGGATCCTGTCGGATCCCAGCCCCTTGGATGCCATCAGACCCCACCATGTGATCCCATCAGATCCCAGCCCTTTGACACCGTTGGATCCAATCCTTTGGATCCCGATATCTCATCCCTTGCATCAGATCCCATCCTTGGATCCCATCAGATCCCACCCTTGGATCCTGTTGGATCTGAACCCTTCAATCTTGTCAGGTCCCATCCTTGGATCCCAATATCCCATACTTTGAATCCTGTCGGATCCCACCCCTTTGATCCCAGCCCAAAATCCGGGATCTGGAGCCACCAATCCCAATCTCTGGCAGGGACCTCGGGCTTGAGCTGCAGCCAAAATCCCCCAAATCCCATAAGAACCGGGATGGGACTCCAGATGTTCCACATTCCCGGTCTGGGACAGCCGGGATTTTATTGGGAAGCTCCTGGCTGGCACCAGGGACTCATCCCAAACCTCCTGCCCTGCTTGTGGGGGACAAATCCTCCTCAGTTTCCTGGGAATTTGTGCCCTCCAAGCAGGGGAGGAGGTTTGGGATGAGTCCCTGGGGTTGTTTCCAAGGAATTGGGGGAATTTTTTCCCCCCCAAGCTGGAAAAGTTCCGCCAGCCTCGGCGAGGGAGGAAAAGCGGGGGGAGCAAATCCCAAATCCTTCTTTCCGTGTAAATCCCCCACGGGAGCCGAGTGTCACTGAGGGATTTAACCCCCGGCTTAAAATAGGGAGTGGTCCTAAAAATAGCCCGAAGTGACACTAATCCCAGGATGGGGACAGGATCGGGATGGGGACAGGCACGAGTGACACCAATCCCGGGATTGGGATGGGGACAGGCACGAGTGACACCAATCCCGGGATTGGGATGGGGACAGGCACGAGTGACACCAATCCTGAGATGGGGACAGGCATGAGTGACGCCAATCCCGGGATTGGGATGAGGACAGGCACGAGTGACACCAATCCTGAGATGGGGACAGGCATGAGTGACACCAATCCCGGGATGAGGCCAGAATTGGGAAGGGGACGGGATTGGGATGAGAACAGGATTGGGATGGGGACAGCTGTGAGTGACACCAGTCCTGGGATGGAGATGGAGTTGGGATGGGGACAGCCACAAGTGACACCAATCCCAGGATTGGGATGGGGACAGGATTGGGATGGGTATGGCCATGAGTGGCACCAATCCCAGGATGGGGTCAGGATTGGGATTGGGATTGGGATTGGGATGCACTTCCTGCTGTCCCTGCTTGATCCCGGTCCCCTCAGTGAGGCTGGGAAGGGACCTCAGATGACAGGGACATGCTGGCCATGTCCCAGCACTGAAATTCCCAGTGGAAACAGTGGGGATCCCATTCCAGCAGAACCATTTGGTAGTGGGGTATTCCCAAAGATTCCTGCCCCTTGTCCCGATTCCCTGTTGCCCCAAAAAAGACGAGGTCACAGAATTCCTTTTTTCGCACTTTTCCTTGAGTTTTGCTCTTTCTTTCCCAACTAAAGAGGAAAAAATTAAAGGAAAATGGATCTGGAAGGAGAAAAAGGAGTTTTCCTGGTTTCCAGGCCTCCCTGGGAATGTTCCCAACAAGCTTCAAAGCCAAAGACTGAGGGATGGAGAGATCCCCCTCTCCCTGGAAGTTTTGGGATGGGAAAAAAACTTGGAAATCCCACAGGGGAAGTTGGGTCCATCGATCCATCGATCCATCGATCCATCCATCCATCCATCCATCCATCCCTCCATCCATCCATCCCTCCATCCTTCCCTCCATCCATCCATCCATCCCTCCATCCATCCATCCATCCATCCCTCCATCCATCCATCCATCCATCCCTCCATCCAACCCTGTGTCCATCCCGATGTCCCCAGGTCGTGTCCCAGATCGACCGCCTGACGTCAGACTTCGCTCTGGACCTGGAGCCGGACGCTTGGACTCCGGCCACAGCCAGCAGCACGTCCAGCAGTGACCGGGGCGGCGCCAGCCTCGAGCTGGGCCCGCTGGACTTCGCCGCCTCCGACGTCCTCTCGGACAGCTGGGAATTCTGCTCCTTCCTGGACGCCTCCACACCCTCGGACCCCGGCGATTGTCCGGAGGCCCCGCGGCCGCCGCCGGCCCGGCTGATGAACGGGGGGGTCCCCGTGGCCAACGGCCCCCGCAGGGGTGGGGGGACCCCGGATTCCTCCAGCGAGGAATGTTTCGGGAGTGCCACCATTCCCAAAATCCCGGCGGGGACGCGGCCGGCAGGGACGCGGGAGCGCGTGCGCTTCAGTGACAAAGTGCTCTACCACGCCCTGTGCTGCGACGACGATGGCGATGGCGACGCTCCCGGCGCCGATGTTCCCGATGATCCCGCCAGGAAGGGACCTCGGGAGCAGCTCCCGAGGAATCCGGGTGTGATCCCGATCCCGATCCGCAGGGCCACAAGGAACAGCAGCACCCAGACCGTGGCCGATAAGAGCACGCAGACGTTGCTGCCGTATGTCCCGGCCAGGCAGAGAATTCCCAACAAAAACTGAGCCCGGATCCGGGTTTGGGAAGGGTTTGGGGAAGGGGAAAATCCCTGGGAAAGGGGCTGGAAAAGATCTATATATAAATATAAATATATATTTCAATAAATCCGTACTCCTCATAAACGCCGAGTGAGCAGGTGGCAGCGAATATCCCGGTATCCCGATATCCCAATATCCTGCTATCCCAGTATCTTGGTATACAAGTGTCCCGGTATCCCAATATCCTGGTATCTGATATCCCGAAATCCCAGTATCTCAATGTCCCGGTATGTGATATGCCAATATCCCTGTATCCCAATATCCCAGTATTTGATATCCCAATATCCCGGTACCTGATATCCCAATATCCTGATATCCCGGTATCCGGGTATCCCGATGTCCTGGTATCCCAATATCTTGGTATTGGATATCCTGATATCCCAATATCCCGATATCCCAGTATCCCGGTATCCCAATATCCTGATATCCCAGTATCCTGATATGCCAGTATCCCAATATCCCAAAATCCCAGCACCCCATTTTCCTGAAATCCTGCTATCCTGGTATCCTGACATCCCAGTATCCCAATATCCCAAAATCCTAGTATCCTGCTTTCCTGAAATACCAATATCCTGGTATCCCGATATCCCCATATTCCAATATACCAGTATCCCAAAATCCTGATATCCCCATATCCCAATATCCTGGTATCCCGATATCCTGATATTGCGGTATCCCAAATCCCAATATCCCGATGGTTTTCCAGGCTCAGGGAATTTTAGCTGCTTTTTTTCATGGCTAAAAGGAGCTCAATAAATCCTCTGTCACGGAGAAATCCCAACCTCAACACGGATGCAGCAGGAGAGGCCAGCCAGCGCTTCCGGAGGGTGGGAATGGGGCACAGCTTGGGATGTGGGAATGCTGGAACGGGAATTTCCCATCCCTGGGATGTGTTATCCCTGTTCACTTGAGGAAAAATCAGTGGGATCGGATTTTTCTGGCACTGGGATGTCCCTGGGATGTCACCGGAATGTCACTGGGTTGTCATTCCCAACTCCAGAGGGACAACGACGGGATCACCAAAAACCCCTTGGAACGAGGAGCTGGCCTTGGGAACTCCTCCCTCCTCAATTCCCAACTTTCCCACTGGAAAGATCCCTGACCTCGAGTCCTGAATACACCATAAAATCCCCCTTTTCCTGAGCTCCCGGATCCCGCTTTTCCATGTCAGTCTGGGAATTTCTCCTGCCTACAAGGTGGGATGAGATTCTTGTCCGGATGTTGGGATGGGGACCTTTTCCTGGCCCTGGATCTGGGAATTTCTCCTGCCCAGATGTTGGGATCAGAACCTCCTTCAGCCCCGGGATCTGGGAATTTCTCTTTCTCCAGATGTTGGGATGAGATCCTTCTCTAGATGTTGGGATGGGAATCTTTTCCATCTCCTGGATCTGGGAATCAGTCCAGATGTTGGGAAACTTCTCCAGATGTTGGGAGGGAAATCTTTTCCATCTCCTGGATCTGGGAATTGTGGGATGGGGTCCTTGTCCAGATGTTGGGCTGGGAACGTTTTCCAGCCCTTGGAGGATGGAATTTGTCCTGTCCAGATGTTGAGCTTGGAATCCTCTCCATCCCTTGGATAAAGGGATTGGTTATCTCCAGATGTTGGGATCAGATCCCACTCCACCCCATGGATCTGGGAGTTGGTCCAGATGTTGGGATTCTTCTCCAGATGTTGGGATCGGACCTTCTCCACCCCCTGGATCTGGGAATTTCTCCTGCCCAAAAGTTGGGATTGGAATCTTCTGGAGCCCCTGGATAATGAAATTGGTCCTGTCCAGGTCTTGGGCTTGGATCCAGGAATTTCTCCTGTCCAAATGTTGGGATCAGAACCTTCCAGAGCCTTTGGATCTGGGTTTCTCCTGCCCCAACGCTGCCCTTGGAAAACTCATTCCCAAACTCCAGGATTCACATCCATACAGGAAAAAAAATCTGTGGGATAACGACTCTTTTTTGGGATCCTTCCTCTCCCCAGTCCCGGCTGATCCCGACCCTCATCCCGCATTCCCGATCCCGGATATTCCTGTTTTTCCCCGATCCCAAGCACTGATTCCCCATTCCCTCCCCACACTCCTGGGAATGCCCCTGATCCCGGGGTCCCTCCCATCCCTGGCACCCCTGGGAGTTGCTCCCAGATTTTTTTTGGGAATCTGAGCCAGATAAATTTGGCTTCAGAGGGAGCTTTTCCAAACCGATTCTATTTTTAGGGAATTCTGGCCCGGATTCAACCCCAGCTTCTCCCAGGGAAACATTCCCAGCCTTTCCCTGCTCCAGGGAGGGAGGAAAAACTGGGATGAGCAGGAAAAATGGGAGCAGCCCCAAAAATTTGGAAATTTTTTCCCAGCTCCAGGGGATGGAAAAGTGGGAAGTGTGGGAATGCCCCTGAATTCCCTTTGGAGGAAAATTCAAGGACAAAATTCCTGCTCTCCTGGCTGGAATTCCATCCCTCGAAGCTGGGAATTGAAGGAATTCCAGTTTTCCTTGGAATTTTGCCGTCTTGCCCACCAGGGATTGGTTGTGCTTGGAGATCCGGGATTCCCAGGAAGCTGCTCGGGATCCCTGGATTGTTCTTGGGATGGGATTTTGGGATCCCTGGAAGCTCCTCAAAATTCCTGGATAAGCCTCTGGATGGGATTTTGGGGTCCCCCAGCCACAGGGATGGAATTTTGGGATCCCAGGACTCCAGGAAGCTGCTCCAGGATCCCTGGATCAGGCTTGGGATGGGATTTTGGGATCCCTGGATCAGACTCAGGATGGGTTTTTGGGATCCCTGGATTTTGCTCACGATGGAATTTTGGCATCTCCAATCCCAGGGATGGGATTTTGGAATCCCCCAATCCCTGGAATCTGCTCAGGATCCCTGGATCAGCCTTGGGATGGGATTTTGGGATCTAACAGCAAAGCAATTCCAGGGAATCCAATCGCGTCCTTCCTCAGCATCCCATGGAATTCCCCTGCTGGAATCTGGAGCCCCAGGATCAACTCGGGGCAGAATTTTGGGATCTGGATCCCGCTCCGGGTTGGGATGGAGCTGGGAATCCTTGGGATTTTCAGGATTTTCAGGATCTTGGCCTCTCCTGCCCTCCCTGATCCCATGGGAATTCCCAGCATTTCACCTTCAAGGACTTCCCCCCTTTTTCCCAAGGATTATCCCAAAAAAGAAGGGATAGGGAAGCGGGAACGCCGGGAGAGGAATTCCCTCCCTTTTTTCCGCACCCTCCGAACTCTCCCAGGTTTTTTTTGTTCCTTTTGGGAGTTCTGGGAAACTGGGAAAAATTCCAGCTGCGATTCCTTTTTCTTTTAAATTGGATTTTTTTTCTCCCCCTCCTTTCAACCGGTCAGAAATATTTGGGAAAAGCTTGGATTTGTCATTCCCAGCCCTCTGAGTGGATCCCAAATCCCAAATCCAGCCCAATCCTGGAGTCAGAGGGAAAAAGAAGTGGGAAAAGCATTTTAAAAAGTGGGGAAAATGGGAAAAAAAGTGGGAAAAATGGGAGAAATAAGGGGGGGAAGTGGGAGAAGAAAGTGGAAAAAATGGGGCAGAAAAGTGGGGAAAATGAGGGGGGAAAGGAAAAAATAATGGGGAAAAGGGAAAAGTTTTCCCTTTTTTCCGTTGGGAAAAGGGTCGGGATGAGCTTTTCCAGCTCCGAACAAAAGGAAGGAGGAAAATCCCTGCTGGAATGGGAATTTTGGGATCTGGGAAGCGTCTCCAGGAACATCCCAGCTTTTCCTGTTTCCCGGGAAAGGAGGGATCGATCCCGATCCCAGGTTTTTTGAAGGGATGGGGAATTCCCTGGGGATAAAGGGAGATTCCCGAGGGATGAAGAAGATTCCCAGAAATCCCAGGTTCTCCCATAATTTGAGATCATCCCAGGGATCCCCCGCTTTTTGTGCTCCCCGGATTTGGTTTTCCAGGGAATTCCGGGAGCGGAAAACCGGGAACATTCNGTGTCCCCTCGCCCTGCCCTGTCCCTGTCCCCACTGCCGGTCCCAGTGTCCCCCTGTCCCCTCCGCCACCTCCATGTCCCCACTGCCACCCCCATGCCCCTGCCCCCAATGTCACCCACCTCCCCATCCCCATTGTCACCCTCACTGTCCCCACTGCCACCCCTCCCGTGTGTCCCCGCCGCCACCTCCCCGTGTCCCTGTCCCTGCTCCAGCCATGGAAATTTGGGATTTGGGCATTTGGGACGGGACCCGCGTGTCCTCCCCTGGAGGGTGACAGGGGTGGCGCTTTGTCACCTCGTCCCCATCCCGGTGACGTCACCCGGGCCGGGAATGGGATCTGGAAATCCCCGGAATTCCCAACCCATGGAGACCCCCCTGGCCCTTCCCAACCTTTCCCTGGATCTCTTCCCTCCCTAAATCCCCAAAATCCCCAAATTCCCATCCCTGCCATCCACGGATCCGGAGGGGACATCCCAATGCCACCCCCTGTCCCTGTCCCTGTCCCCGCTCTGGCCGAGGGATTTGGGATTCGGGATTTGAGATTTGGGATTCAGGGTTTGGGGACTGAGATTTGGGATTACAGAATTTGGATTCGGGATTTGAGATTTGGGGATTATCCCAGAATTCCATCCCACCCCATAACAGCAACTCTGGATTCCCAGAGAAGAAAATCCGGGAATTCTTGGGGCATCCAGAGGGGTTTGGGGTCCCACCGGTGGGATTTGGGATTTTGGATTCGGGATTTGGAATTCGGGATTTGGGAATTATCCCGGAATTCCATCCCACCCCATAACAGCAACTCTGGCATTCCCAGAGCAGAAAACCTGGGAATTCTTGGGGGATCCAGAGGGGTTTGGGGACCCACAGATGGGATTTGGGGGTTCTCTCCTCGGATCCCACTTTTTATTCAATATTGTCCCAAAAAAGGGAGTTTCCACCCAAATTCCCGATTAATTCCAGGTTTTTTCCGCCATAATTCGGGATTTAATATCCAGGGGGAAAATCCCAAATGGACCCAAAGAGGTGAAATCTGGGAGAAAATCCCATTTTTGGGGCACAGTTTTCCTTAGGGAAGTTTTGGAGAGGGAACGAAGGGGTTTTCCAGAGTCTTATCCCGGAAAAATCGGGAAGGGGTGGGAATTTGGGGGGAAAAGGGATCCTTCAAGGGTTAAAGAAGTGGGGAAAAGGGAAAATTCCAAGTTTTTTCCCCGCCTGGATGCAATTCCCGCCTTCTCCGGGAGTTCGGGATCCGCTCTGGAAGCGCTTCCCGGGACCGAATCCCTCGGAATTCCCCCCAACTTTCACTCCGGGAGTCACTCCAGGGGTTAAAAAAAAAAAGTGGGAAAAAGTGAAAATTCCAAGTTTTCATCCCGCCTGGATGAGATTCCCGCCTTGTCCCGGAGGGCGGGATCCGCTCCGGGAGGGATTCCTTGGGCCAAATCCCGCGGAATTCCACCCAAACTTCGCCCGGGGAGGAGAAGGAGGGAGAGGGAGAGGGAGAGGGAGAGGGANGAGATTGTTAACCATAAGTCCAAAGATAAATGCCAGCTGAAATTTACCCCCTACAGCTACTTCTCCAGGGATGTCCCCCGCAAGGTGAGTATCCAGCAGGGATTCTGCTCCTTCAGGGGTCAGACCTGGCTCTTGCAGGCTCCCAGTACCACTGGGTGAGCCCCAGCACGGGGCTGAGGGGCTGCTCTGGCACCTCTGAAATGGGTGACCAGGGAGGGCTGGGTGGCACCTGCATGTCCTGTGGTTTGGCTCTGATGTGCTGGAGCTGCAGCACTGAGACCTGGGAGGGGTTTGGTGGGTTGGACACCCACCTGCAAGGTCAGGGATGTCCCAGGACACACAGCACCACATCCAGCTGAGCACAGGAAGCCCAGTTTGGCATTCCCAAATGCCACCAGAGCCGTGTCCCCCTGCCAGGTGACAGGGGTGGTGAGTGACGCTGATGGCAAAGCTCACTACGTCATGTCGGGCACGTGGGATGAGAGGATGGAGTGCTCCAAGATCGTCCACAGCAGCCACGGCAGCACCAGCACCGAGGGCAAGCAGAAAACTGTCTACCAGACACTGTCCCCAAAGGTCCTGTGGAGAAAGTACCCGCTCCCGTGAGTCCCTGGGGTGGGATGGGACAGCGGGATGGGGATGGGGATGGGGATGGGGATGGGGACGGGGACGGGGGTGGCGTTCCCGCTGCAGCCCCGCGCGCTCCCCGAGGATTTCGGGGAGGAGCCGGATCCCTTGGGAGCCGCGGGATTCCCGCTGGATCGCCGCTATTCCCACAGTTTGTACCACGACGCCGATCCCGAGCCGCTCCCCGGGGCGGCCTCCATGGAAAACCTGGGATTCGGGCCGCACTTCCCGCCCCACGAGCGGCAGCCGCCGTTCCGGGCGCCCGAATCCTTCGGGATGGCGCATCCCGAGCCCTTCATTCCCGGCCGGAATCCCGAAATTCCACAGGCGGTGCCCGACAGCCAAGCCCGGCTCAGCGTGGGCAGCGTCTACAGGCCCAGCCTTGGGGCGCGGGGTGAGTTTGGGAATTCCTTTGGGATGGGGATGAGATGGGATGGGCGGAATTCCCGGGATTCGCTCCGGGGATGAGCCCAGAGGGGTTCTTGGGGACCCTGCGGGTTTTGGGAATGATGGGAAGGGGAACGGGAGGGGAGGGAAGGAGCAGGGCCCGGCTGGGGGCTGGGATTGCCGTGGGGCTGGGCCGTGTCCCAGGTGATCCCAAACTTCTGGGATGGGGCTGGGCCGTGTCCCAGGACATTCCTGGGGTCTGTCCCAGGCCATTCCATAGCTTTGGGATGGGGCTGTGCCATGTCCCGGGTCATTCCTGGGGTCTGCCCCAGCTCATTCCATAACTTTGGGTTGGAGCTGGGCCATGTCCCACAGCATCCCAAATTTCTGGGATGGGGTTGTGCTGCATCCCAGGGTATCCCATAATTTTGGGATGGGGCTGTGCCATGTCCCAGATCATTCCTGGGGTCTCTTCCAGCTGATTCCATAATCTTGGGATGGGGCTGGCCATGTCTGCATCCCTGCGGTGCTTGGGATGGGACAGGGCTGGATCCCGGTTATCCATGGGGATTTTGGGATGGATCCCAGTTATCCATGGGGTTTTTGGGATGCTGGTTATCCCAGCCGGGACACGCTCCATTCCCGGACAGATGGACAGATCTGTGTCCCCCCATTCCGGCCACTCTGGGGTCACTCTGAGGTCGCTCCTTTCCCATCCCGATGAAATCCCGTGGATTTGGGGATTTTTTCCAAGAGTTTTCGCTCTGTGCTGGAGCTGGATGGGCGTGAGGAGCCTCTGGGAGCCATTCCCGGCCCATCCCTCGGGAATCCCATCCCAGTCTGACCCCGTGACCTGCCCGGCCCCATCCCAGTTTTCTGGGAAAAGCCCATCCCGGAGGATCCGGGGCGGTGGGAAGGGCCCAGCCCAACCCTGCCCTTCACAGACAGGGGAAAACTCGGGAATTGGGGTTTTTTAGGGATTTTGGGGATGGGGCCCAGGGGGGTGAGGGATGCGAGGGATTCGGGGACATGCAGGGATCGGGAATGCCAGAATTCCCGAGGCTCCGGAGGGACATCTGGGGACAGCTGCCCTGCGGATGACCCGGCCGAGATTCCGGCCAAATTCCCCTTCCAGGATCCCTGGGAGCCGGGAGGTGCCGGTGGCTCCACCAGGGAATTCGGGACGCCCAATTCCCGCAGCTTCCCGCTTTTCCCGGAGGAATTTCACAGGAATCAAGTGAAATCCCAGGAGGCAGCGGTGTTTTGGGAATGTTGTCACCTCCCTGTCACCTCCCAGGGGATCCTAATTGGAGCGAACGATTCCCGGAGCCGGCTGCAGCGTTAATTGTTAATTATTAATTATTAATGATTAATCCCGCGGCCAAAGCTCCTCGGGAGCCTCCTAATCCCGGCCGGATCCGCCAGGAATGTTCGGCATTCCCGGCCCCCGGCTGGGGGTTAATGAAGGAATCCGATTCCGCTGGTTTCATCGGGAATTACTGGGGTTTCNTCTTCAGGGGCTTCCAGATCCCAAATCCCATCTCCAGGGGTTCCTTACCCCAGTCCCTGCCCAGATCCCATCTCCAGGGGCTTCCTCATCCCGATCCCATCTCCAGGAATTCCCAACGCTGATCCCAACTCCAGAGGTTTCCCAACCGCAATCCCATCTCCAGGAGGGTTTTTCCCTGTGACCCCATGGATTGGGTACCCCCAGGAGAGGAAAGCGGGATTTGGGAATTCCATGGGGTGCTGGGAATTTGGTTCCCACCAAGTTTGGTGTCACCCCTGGATGGGCTGGGAGATGTCGGAATTCCCAGGAAGGTCTCCCTTTGGTGGGGCTGGATTCGGAATTGGGATGGTTTTGGTTTTGGGATTGGGATTGAGATTGGGATGGGATTAGGATTGGGATCCAGACTGGGAATGGGGATGGGATGGGTGTGATTGGGATGGATTTGGATTAGGATTGGGATTGATGGGATTGGGATTGGGAATGGGAATGGGATTTGGATTTGGATTGGGATTGGGATTGGGATTGGGATTGCAATTGGGATTGCAATTGGGATAGAATGGGATGGGACAGGATAGGGACTGGAATTGGGATTGGGATTGGGATGGGATGCCAGAATCCCCCCCGTCGCTCCGGGTGTCCCCATTCCCATTCCCATTCCCATTCCCATTCCCATTCCCATTCCCATTCCCACCTCTCCCAGCCCACACCACTCCTGCTTTTCCATCGCCAGACCCAATACGGGGGCGCCTCCCTGTGGAATTTTCCCGCTAATCCCAGCCCACCTGCACAAACAGGGTCTGATTATCCTGATTTTCCCTGGGAACAGTCAGAAATCTCCTCTGGCAGCTCCCGGTGCAGCCGAGGGGCCAGGCGGGAAAACCGAACCTTTTCCCACTGGGATCATCCCCACTTGGGGGTGATTTTCCCCGGATTTTCCCAGCAGGAAAATGCTGGCTCAGCAAAACCCTCGTGGAATTTGGGGTGGGACAGGGACAATTCCAGGGCGGGGATCCCGATATCCCATGAATTCCAAAGGTTTGGCCCCAAAAAAAGGCTCAAGATCCCATAAAAACGACGGGGCCATCCCAGGGCAAAACCCAGCGGGAAAGGGGGAAAATCCAAATCCCACAAAACTCCCCGTTGGTCCGGGAGTCGGATTTCGCTCCGGAGCTTCCAAGAATTCCTTATAAACAACAGCGGGGAGGGAAAAAGTTTCTGAAAGGATGGAAAAGTTCCCTCGGCTGGCCCGGGGTGGTTTTCCATGGGCTTATTTTTTTGTTAGGAATTTTTTTTTTTTAAGGGATGGGGGAGAAGTTTTTCTGAGCCCTCCCGGTTTTTTTTTTTGGGTCCCCCCGGGAATTACATCAGCGGGAATGGGGCAGGAAATGAGCTCCGAAGGAATGACGTGATCCCTCCCGGGAAGGCAGGCCCCGAAACAAGGAGGCATTGTTCTCCTTCCCAGGGAAAAACCGGGAAAAACAGGGGGAAATGGGGAAAAACTGGGAAAAAACTGGGAAAAATGGGGATAAATGGGGAAAAACCAGGACATGGGCTGGGAAACGATGCTGCAGGGAGGGGAGGGGGTGNGATGGGAATGAGGTTGGGAATGGGGACAGGGATGGGAATGGGGCTGGTGTAGGGAATGGGGATGGGGATAGGGACAGGGATGGGAATGGGGACAGGAATAACGATGGGAATGGGATGGGAATCGGGACAGGGATAAGGATGGGGACAGGGATAAGGATGGGATGGGGATGGGGACAGGGATAAGGGAAACTGAGGCACAGACCATCTAGAGACCATCCCCCATCCCGATCCCTCCCGGGGGATGATTCCAGGAGGAGCCTTTGGGAAGGGCTACAGAATTCCAGCTCCAGCCGGGCTCCAGAGATTTGGGAAACTGAGGCAGCGCTGCGTCCCCCTGTCTGTCCCAGCTCTCTTCAGTCCCAGGGAATTGCCTGGAATTTCCGGAAAGGAGGGATAACCGCAGGGACAACCCCACATTCCGCCCATTTTGGGGTGAAAAACGGGGAATGGAGATCCTGCTATTCCAGGGATTGTCACCGCCCTGTCCCCAGGGATGTCCCTGTGCTTGGTCCTGGATCCCAAAGGTGTCCAGGCCTCCCACAGCTGTGTCCCCAATCCCTGTCCCCCAGGGATGTCCCCGTGCTCAGTCCCAGGTTCCATGTCCCCAGTCCCTGTCCCCATGGGATGTCCCTGTCCCCCAGGGGATGTCCCTGTCCCCAGGGATGTCCCTGTCCCCAGGGGATGTCCCCGTCCCCAGGGATGTCCCTGCCCCCCGGCATGCCCCTGCCCCCCAGGGGATGTCCCTGTCCCCACGGATGTCCCTGTCCCCAGGGATGTCCCCATGCTCAGTCCCAGGTTCCATGTCCCCAGTCTCTGTCCCCAAGGGATGTCCCTGTCCCCAGGGATGGCCCTGTGCTTGATCCCAGATCCTGTGTCCCAGCTTTTGTCCCCATGGGATGTCCCCATTCCCAATCCCTGTCCCCAGTGGATGTCCCCGTTTTCCCAGCAGGTTTCCAGGATCAGATCCTGGATGTCCCCAAACCCTGTTCCCATTTTCCTGCAGCTCTCCCAGATCTGATCCTGGATCCCAACCACATCCAGGCCTCCAGGAGCTCTGTCCCCAGGGAATGTCCCCAGTCCCTGTCCCCATTTTCCTGCAGGTCTCCTGGATCTGATCCCAGATCCCAAATGTCCAGGCCTCCAGGAGCTCTGTCCCCAAGGGCTGTCCCTGTCCCCAGTCCCTATTCCCATTTTCCCACAGCTCTCCTGAATCTGATCCCGAATCCCAACCCCATCCAGGCCTCCAGGAGCTCTGTCCCCGGGGAATGTCCCCATCCCTGTCCCCGTTTTCCCGCAGGTCTCCCGGATCTGGTCCCGGATCCCAACTACGTGCAGGCCTCGACGTACGTGCAGAGAGCTCACCTGTACTCGCTGCGCTGCGCCGCCGAGGAGAAGTGCCTGGCCAGGTGGGAAAACCGGGAATGGCACGGGATTCCCGGGAATGGGAGAGACGGGATTCACCGGGATTCCCGGGAATAGGAGAGACGGGATTCACCGGGATTCCCGGGAATAGGAGAGGGAGAATTCCTGGGAGTGGGAGAGGGACAGGATTCCTACAAATGGGAGAGGGACAGGATTCCTGGGAATGGGAGAGGGAGGATTCCTGAGAGTGGGAGAGGGACAGAATTCCTGGGAATGAGAGAGGGAGGGGATTCCTGGAATGAGAGAGGGAGGATTCCTGGGAATGGGAGAGAGACGGGATACCTGGGAATGGGAGAGGGAGAATTCCTGGGAATGGGAGAGGGACAGGATTACAGGGAATGGGAGAGAGATGGAATACCTGGGAATCGGTGAGGGAGGATTCCTGGGAATGGGAGAGGGAGGATTCCTG